>CM051493.1:0-161007 GCA_028031935.1 Paedocypris micromegethes
GTTCTTTTGCTTTCAATGCCCAAAACGTGATTTTTAGAGTCTGAAAATGCACTTTTGAGGAAAAAGTTGATTTCAGCCAAATCTTGCCTAAAACCTAGTTAGAGGCATTGAATACACTAAGAAATGAAAGATAAAATTAGTTTTGATGAGAAATTTCACTTCAGAAACCTGACCTGTTCATTTGCTTTCAATACCCAAAACGTGATTTTTAGAGTCTGAAAATGCACTTTTGAGGAAAAAGTCCAATTCAGCTAAATCTTGCTTAAATCCTAGTTAGAGGCAATGAATACACTAAGAAATGAAAGATAAAATCAGTTTTGATGAGATATTTCACTTTTGCAAGTTGACCTGTTCTTTTGCTTTCAATACCCAAAACGTGATTTTTAGAGTCTTAAAAGTTCCTTTGCATCATATTTACATCAAGTGCAAGATGTTTACAGGGTTTGGCAAAGTGGGAGTGCGCGACAAGTTGCCAGTCCATGGGGTGGAGTTCATCCTAGGCAACGACATTGCTGGAGGAAAGGTCATGCCGCTTCTTGAGGTTTGTGATAAACCTGTGTTCTCCGATAGTTCAGATGAACTAGGGGACCGTTTTCCGGAAGTTTTTCCTGTTTGTGCCATAACTCGAGTGTAACAGGATAAAATAATTAATGTTTAAATTATGTCAAATGTTGTTATTTATGTTTTTTCTTTTACCTGGAGGTGTTTCTGTGTTTTTTATTAAGTACCAGTAGGGGGGGGCTATGAGTCACCAGCACGGCAGGTGGTGACGTCAGCCGCTACCTCGTCAGTTCCGGAAAGAAACTGGCGAGGTGAGTAGCGAGTGAACCCCGTCCTCAAGTTCAACTTATAAAAAAGTTATTTTTTTGTTAATTATCATTTATTTATTGTTTTACGTGTAACTGCTTTGCATTTTTGTTTTGTTTTGATATGTTTGGTTTCGTGTATGTTGCGGATCGACCGCGATTCAGAACTGTGACTGTAACGTGACTTGAACCAACGAGACCTTGTATTTTATTTTGCAGTTGGGTCGTTTATTTTATCATTTTCCTCCACCTCCAGCTATGTGTTAGAGTGTTTTTTATTGTTTTGAATTGTTAAATGAAAAAAAAAGATGTTCTGTGAGTTCCGGAAAGAAACTGGCGAGTTGGGTCTTTATTTTATCATTTTCCTCCACCTCCAGTCTCGGAAATAAATATCTGGAAAAAGATTTGGACTGGCGTCGTGAATGGGAGAAAGGAAAGAGAGAGAGAAGAACGAAGAGGGGTTACACGAGCACAGGCTCGTAAGTTTGGTGATGCGGATGACTTATGTTCTACTTTTATAGCTCCTGCTTTTCGAGATGACGCTCTGATATCGGATGAGAAGCGTGACCGCACATCCACCGTTTTGCATGTAGGAGAGTTAAAGTTGCCGGTGACTCGTGAAAATATAATAGCAGCTCAAAAGTCAGACGGCAGTCTGAATCCTTGTTTTACCTCTGTGGTTTCTCCTGAAGTAGCAGAATGTCGGAAAACTGCGTGCTACCTGGAGAATGGGTTGTTAATGCGCAGATGGTGTCCCGATCCTGAAGACTCTGAGTGGTCTGCTGTTACACAGATTGTGATTCCTGCATGTTACAGACCAATGATACTCTCATTAGCTCACGATCACGATCTTGCTGGCCATTTAGGTGTCAAGAAAACATACTCCCGAATATTAAGACACTTCTATTGGCCTAGGATGAAAGCCGACGTGATTAAGTACTGTAGGACATGTGAGGCTTGCCAGCTGACGGGGAAACCAAACCAAGTCATTCCACGTGCTCCTCTCGTTCCTATTCCGGTGATGGGGGAACCCTTTGAGCATGTCATAATCGGCTGTGTGGGTCCTTTGCCCAAGTCGAGAGCTGGAAATCAATTTGTGTGCCGCCACGAGATTTCCAGAGGCGATTCCGCTGAGAAGAATTACGGCTCCTGTCATTGTGAAAGCCCTTGTCAAGTTCTTCTCAGTTTTTGGCTTGCCACGAGTAGTACAATCCGACCAAGGTACGAACTTTACGTCTAAACTCTTTTCACAGGTGGTTAAGACGTTAGACATTACGCATAGGACTTCGAGTGCCTTCCATCCAGAAAGTCAAGGTGCCTTGGAGCGCTTTCATCAGACGCTCAAGGCTATGTTGCGCCGATACTGTTTTAATTCGGGTAAAGACTGGGATGAGGGAGTGCCGTTATTACTTTTCGCCATACGAGAAGCAACGCAAGAAAGCTTAGGCTTTAGTCCTGCTGAGCTCGTTTTCGGACATACGGTCAGAGGTCCTTTGAAGATGCTGCGAGAGGAAATGTTATTGGCTGAGTCCTCTCCTAAAACAAATGTCTTGGACTATGTTAGCAAATTTCGCAAGCGTTTGCACCATGCTTGCTCGGTAGCAAGAGAGTCATTGCTAAAAGCCCAAGTGTCTATGAAGCATCGTTTTGACAAGAAGATCGTGTCACGAGATTTTAACGAGGGAGATCAAGTGTTGGTTTTGATGCCAATTGTTGGATCCGCTTTGTCTGCACGTTTTTCGGGTCCTTATGAGGTGACTAGGAAATTGAGTGGCTCGATTAATATGTTGAAGAGGTACCATAGTAAGGAGTCTGCATCTCCTGAGTGTGTGAAGACTAGTGAAGTTGCTACGGACCAGTCTGCGGCAGCGCTCGTGTGTGAGGTGTCTGGAGTCACTGGCACGCCAGACGGTGTATTGGTTCGTCACTCTATGCAGCAGTGCGCACGCTTAAAGAACTCTGAAACGTTGAGAGAGTTTGATTCTCATTTGTCCCATTTGTCAGATCTCCAGGCAGATGACGTTAGAAAGTTGATCGCTGATTTTCATGTTTTGTTTCGTGATGTGCCTTCCCAGACAACAGTGTTGCATCATGATATTGATGTAGGTGATGCCAAACCCATCAGGGGCAGCATGCCTACAGAGTGAATTCCATCAAGCGTTCAATCATGAAATCTGAGGTTGACTACTTGTGCGCTAACGGGTTAGCCAAGCCAAGCTTTAGCCCTTGGAGTTCTCCGTGTCTGTTGGGGTCCAAAAGCGATGGGTCTGCTCGATTTTGCACTGATTATCGAAAGGTTAATGCCGTGACGGTTCCAGATTCGTATCCATTGCCGCGAATGGAAGACTGTGTGGACAACCTGGGGTCTGCTAAATACGTGACTAAGTTGGACTTGTTAAAGGGATATTGGCAAGTGCCTTTGACACCTCGTGCGTCAGAAATTTCTGCTTTCGTGACTCCTGATGACTTCCTGCAGTATTGTGTGATGGCGTTTGGCATGCGCAATGCACCAGCTACATTCCAGCGACTTATTAACATCGTGCTCGCGGGTGTTCGAAACTGCAATGCGTATTTAGATGATCTTGTGATATACTCTGTTAATTGGACTGATCATTTGACAACGTTGCGAGAAGTTTTTGTTAGACTTGAAAATGCCTCATTGACTCTCAACCTGGCAGTGCGAGTTTGGTCAGGCAACAATAACATATTTGGGGAGAGAAATGGGTCAAGGCCAATTAAAGCCTAGTGAGGCTAAAGTGACTACTGTGGCAAAGTTTCCCGTCCCAACAACCCGAAAAGAACTCCGCAGATTCCTGGGAATGGCCGGTTATTACCGTAATTTTTGTAATAAATTTTCAACCGTGGCAAACCCTCTGACATCTCTACTGAGCCCGAAACAGACTTTTGTGTGGACTGAGGACTGCCAGGAGGCTTTTGAAAATGTCAAGGCTCTACTATGCAGCGCACCAGTTTTGGCGGCTCCGGACGTGACCCGAAGCTTCAAACTGGAGATTGATGCCAGTGCGGTTGGAGCCGGCGCAGTCCTTGTGCAGGAAGACCTTTCCGGAATTGACCATCCCATCTGTTTCTTTTCACGTAAGTTTAACAAGCACCAGTTAAATTATTCTACTGTGGAAAAAGAAACGCTTGCCTTGTTGTTAGCCCTCCAATTTTTTGACGTCTATGTGAGTTCAAACCAATTGCCCTTGCTTGTATTTACGGACCATAATCCTGTGGTGTTTTTAATGCGAATGCACAACCAGAACCAGCGCTTGATGCGCTGGTCCTTAGTTGTCCAAGGATACAACTTGGTAATCAAGCACAAGAAAGGGTCGGAGAACGTAATGGCAGATGCTCTATTGAGATTTTGAGATGTTGAAATATGATTATGAATATGAAATATGATGAATATCTCAAATCCAAGATACACTGCAGCGATCTACAGCAGCCATCCATGTCGCAGTTGATTGTGCCCCAGACTACTACATATCCAGTCTACCACTGGCCAATTGAATGGCGTGTGTTCAGAAGAATTATGTGAATTATTATTATTGACGATCCCCAATCGTCAACAACTTAGTGCCAATATCTTGGCAAACATTTTTTGCAAATGCATGTTTTCAATTGAAATATAGCAGTGTGAACATGCATAATATATGTATATAGGTTCATCTTTTTTGTGCAAAAATAAACATGTCTTAATAATTTAACCTCTGTTTATTTTAGTACTGCAACTTGACTTGACTTGACTTGAAACTTCTCATGACTTGACTTGAATTGCTTAAGGTGAACCCTTGACTTGACTTGCTTGATTTGTCTAAACTGTGACTTGAGACATGACTTGAGACTTGATGGTTAAGACTTGGAGACTTGCTTGGACTTGACCATATGTGACTTGTCCCCATCTCTACATCCCGGAGGACAATACCTGAGACAAGAGCCTGCTGCCCATCTGGATCAGTGTCCTCTGAAATGGTGGTTTTCAAATGCGGCAACATTTTGTCGCGTGGCCGCAGTCGCCCGCAAGTACCTCGGGACTGCCCCTGGCGGGCCATACTGTGCAGAGGAGGAGAGACAATTTGTCACCAGAAAACATGAACAGACTGGTCTGCCTGAGTGACTGGTGGAAGGGCTCGGAGTGACTGTTTGACAATAATAAAAATAAATAAATAAATCAGTGTGAAAAAATACAAGATTTTGTTCGTCATTTAGTCCAATAAATTTTTTTTTAATTCAATATAGATTCAGTGAGATTAATCTAGATCAAGACTTTTGATCTTTGCCCATCCCTTTGCCCATATATATATATCTTAAACACATAATTTAATATACATAATTACATATTATTTAAAATTACATAATTTATATTTAATATGACACTATGGTTTGGGGCCAAATCTTCAGTTTCTTGGCAATTTCTCACTTTCATTTCTAAGAGCAAGGATAGACTGTCAAGTTTCATGAAAGTTCTCTATTTCTGGCCATTTTGACCGTTTGATTGACGCCACAAATGTGATGCTCCAGGTTCTCAACCTGACAGTTGCTGGAAATTGGCCTCTATACACTAAAGGTATTTTACCAAAAACCAGACATTTACACAGTTCTAGAATAGCTATTTACCACATTAGCAATGAGTATTGAGTGACGGAGTGTATTTGTGATTCGTTTAAAGTTATTTTCATTCATACTTTACATCTGCTCTTGGTTCATATTATAATGAATGAAAGTAACAATGAGTTTCCTTTATTACACACTCAGCAATATTACAAAAGTCTCAGTCGCTAACTAAACAGTCTCAGCATCGACACGTAAAGATCCGCAGAAACGGACACAGACGCAAAACCTAAAAAACTGAAACAGCAATCCATAATTACAAGCTTTACGTCAACACACACGTTATGGCTTTTCTCTCCTTAGCTTTTTTGGATCCACAATTTGACTTCATGGGGCTTTTTTTTTTCAACGTTACAGGCAAATAGTGAAATCTGGCATTCTATAACACAGTATTCCTAAATTGGCAAAAGCAGAGTTAATTCACATTTCCCACAATGCCTTGTTTATCTGTGGAACACTGTAGATTGACAACCCGACATGTTTTCCCTTATCAAAAACACACAAAAATATTTTTTTAAAGAAATGTTGCTATCGGCTTCCTAAAGGCAAATTTACTTGTAATAACTGCCGTACTCTTCACACTATAAGGCGCACTGTCAATCTTATCTCACACATCAGGACCCGGATTATCACACGCACAGTTGGTTTTTGCAGAAATGAAATGATTTGATGTTCAAGCTTAGAGTCTGAAGAATACGATAAATATTACACCAACTCGGTCAGGCATTGTACAGAATGGCGTCGGACACACTTTTTACGCCATTAACGTCTTATTGCTGGTTTGTTAGACTGACAAAATCAATAGCCGCCACATGCTAGTATCAAAAGAGTAAGAGTAACAACATCCACAGGACTTAAACGTTATTGCTGGGTTCACAGTGTTGAGTGTTACCGACACGCGGGCTCGGACTGAGGCGGCTTGTACAGCTGATGCAGTCGAACCGGCCGCACTGGCCAGCCGGGCAACTGTCCGATTACTCTTAGGCTGACCGGAGAGCCTGGCACAGAGGCCTGCAGCAGGCCAGAGTCCAAGGAAGGTCGACCCTGAGCAGAAGAGGAGGACAGGGGCAGCAGGATGGCGGGAGTCAGGCCGTATCGGAGCTGGAAGAGACGAAGGGGGCCTGGTGGGCTTGTGTCATTACAGGGCCAGTCTTTTCTCTCCTCTTCCCTCTTTTCCTCCTCCTCCTCCTCTGGTTTCCGGTCGCAGTCAGGTCTGTTGAGCTCCTGCAGCTTTTCGGCTTGAGCTCTGCGGATATGGTACGTCTTCCTTTGGTTTTGGAAAGATTCGAGAAACTCATCCAGGGGGACGCGGCCCTCCATGAACTTCTCAAGCAACTCCTGTTGAGAAGGTGAGATGAGAAAATGTTGTATTTAAAATTTAGTCATTAGTCCATTTCATCAAATTGGATGGATGGATGGATGGATGGACGGACGGATATATATATGTATGTACGGATGTAAAGATGGACAGTTACCTCGGACTTCTCTTCAGCGCGGACCACCTCCCCCTGGAGAAGACCGTGGGCTGTCTGAGGACTGTGCTGCTCCGTCAAGGCTTCTGAAAGAAACACGCCAAGTCAGACAAATCTACAATACAGGGTCACGTACATTACACAGCATATTACAACAAGACATTGCATTTTATAAATATTTTAGATTATAATGAATCCTATATTGCATTTTATATTATGCAGCTTGTTAGAATAATACATTTAATTTTAATATTTATATATAAATATTCAACGTAATAATATACTAAATAAGTTATTATTGAATATTGTTATATTATGCAACATAATAAAATACATTTTATTATTCAACTCTTGACAAAAATGTAATCGGGAACTGCTTCAAGACAGTTGAAAGAGCATTTCAGGTGACAACCTCCTGAAGTCCACCAAGCTAAAGGTGGCTACTCCTAGAACATGACATATTTTCAGTTGGGGTCACACTTTTTTGTTATGTACGTTAATAATTCCATACACAATGTCGGTGTGAATCTAAACATTTCATAGCCACGACCATAAAAAAACCTTTGAATGAGAAGGCGTGTCCAAACTTTTGGTCTGTACTGTACACAGTATAAATATTATATGATATGTTTTATTATGCAGCAAAATACAACAATACATTACATTTTATGAATATTTGACAATTAATTAAATATAATTGTATTATACTGTATATTGTTATACTTGAAAACATATTAGAACAATACATCACATAATATTGCACTTTTGTCTAATAAAAAACAATATTACGTTGAAAATTTAAATACAGTATCTCCTTCAGCATTGCATTGTTATGGTACATCTTATCGTCACATCCATAAATGATCTTTTATAAATATTATTGTTCTAAAACATCATATTATATTTCATATACAGTTGGTACATTACTGTACGTTTTCTTCATTCCGTGTATTTTGATGTGTGCATTTGTTACGTCCCCTCTTAGTCTAGGGGTAGGTGGGGATTAACATAGAAATAATAATTTATTCACAACCAAGGAAAACAGCTCAACACAGCACACACAACTAGATTATAAACAAAGATTGACATTTAATGAATTAACACAACTAAAAAGACAGACAACCGGAACCAATACCTCAGGAAGGGCAGGCTGGAAAACAACAAACAAAAAAAAAAACCCTCTAACTTCTTGGAGAAACCGCTAGCTAAACTCACAAAGAAAAAGAAATGAACAGCATTCTAACCTGACTCCCTGGCTAAATCAACACAAAACAAGAGAAAACACTTTACAATAAATAAAAAGGCCAACCACTTCCCTACTGTTCCTGAGACGGCGATCACTGGATCGAAGAATCACCACCACAAGGTGAAAAGCCACAGCTTTTGTCACACAGACAACCAACACACGGCAAACACGAGGCGAGCCGGACACAGGCTCGGGTCTCAGAGAGAGAGGAAGAGCAGGAATCTGTCTCACAGACTCCTTTTGAGGAGCAGCAAACTGCTTCAGCTGCTGCTGCTGCAATCAGCAGTCAGCAAGGTGAATTGGGAGGGGCGGAGCTAGAACAAAGAGAGACAGAAACAAAAAAACAAACAGTGCCACAATACGGCTCTGGACGTAACACCCCCACCCATAAGTTACAAATTACTGTACACTGTAAATTGTAAACACTTGTTCAAAAACACATAGAACAATCACTCAACAACAATAAGCACTGCAGGTTCTGGACATCATTGGCTACCTACACATGTCCATTTGACACAAAGGCAGTTTGTGGGACGGTTTCCTTGATGATAGCCTGCAAATTGACAAGTTGCGTTAGACTTCGGCACCAGTTCACAGGGGGAGGTCCAAGCACTCGGACTGTGCTGAACAGAACGATTAACGCATTGCAATCCAGGCTTCAAGCGATGTGCACACAGCATGGTCTTACGAGCTCGCTGGAAACGTTTGGCAGCACCTGTACACTGTTGGTGGTTTGCAGTGGACAACACATGACTGCTCCCCACATCGGTAGCTTCCATGCAACGAAGTTGAGCAGAGCGTTGCATCACCCGTGGCACCCTTTCCAACTTCCATGGCATTCGCTTTCTAGTAGCAGTAGCGGCAGCCCTTGGAGAATCCAACACGGCCGACACTGGTTGAGATGGTGGTACTAGAAAAGAGTTAGCATGGTCATTGACATCAGTAAGGTTTTTGGTTGGTGCACTAGTGACGGCACCCTGAGGGAAAACAGTGAAACCACACACGTCAGGTGTATGCAACATAATTGGGGATGAGAACACATCACTACCCGCCAAATCATTGCCTAAAATTATGCTTACACCTTTCACCGGCAATTCAGAGCGCACACCAATATTAACAGGCCCTGATATCAAATCAGAGTTGAGAACAACCGTATGTAGTGGTACCTTTACGCTGCCGAGCTCAATGCCACGAATCTGGACACTTGCGCCTGTGTAGGACTTAGAAGAGAAAGGCAAAACGTTGTCAAGCATCAAAGACTGACGAGCTCCGGTATCACGCAAAATAGTCACAGGAATTGGAGGAGAGTCAGGGAATAGTGAAACAGTTCCATTTAACAGAAAAGGTTCAAAACCAGAAACACTTGACAGAGAACCCTCAACATCACTGATGAGACCAACAGAAGCAACACCTTTAGCCTCCGTGCCAAGCTTCTCCTTCCATGCCTTACATTCTGCAATGCGATGGCCAGGATCAAGGCAATAAAAACACACACGCGTGCCCTCAGTACGAGGAGAGACTGTCTGGCGTACCTTAACTGGCTTAATCTGAAACGTTTCGCACACACTACCCTTGGTGACAAATGACCGATTCTGAAACATACGTTCCACTGGAAAAACATTTTTGTGGGTTAGCATGAACACATCAGTAATCACTGCTGCTTCAGAGAGTGTAACAACCTTCTGGTCATTCAAATGAACAACTACACTCTCAGGTACACAATTCTTTAAATCCTCCAGCAAAATTAACTCCTGGAGTTGTTCAAGAGTTGAAACTTTACTGGCACTACACCACTTATCAAAGATGTTCCTCTTTTCACGAGCAAATTCTGTAAACGTTTGGTTGACCGATTTCGCTAATGTTCGATAACGCTGGTGGTATGCTTCTGGCACCAACTCATAAGCTCTAAGAACAGCCGCTTTAACCTCATCGTAATCCAAGCACTGTTCCACAGACAGCGCTGAGCACACTTGCTGAGCTTTGCCAGTTAGATTACACTGGAGCAACAACCCCCACATATCTTTAGGCCACCCGAGCTTACCAGCTATACGCTCAAACGCAACAAAGTACGAGTCCACCTCAGTTTCTTTAAATGGTGGTACCAGCTTAATGTGCTTGGTCACGTCAAAGAAAGCATTTGCCTCTCGTAGCTCTGGTGCAGCAGTAGACCGCTCACTAGAAGCAGAGGGAAGTCTGATTCGAGGTGTTGGAACAGGTTTGCGTCTCAAAACTTCAGCCTCTAAATCCAGAGAACGTAGCTTGATGTCTCTTTGAGCCTCTACTTCTATACTGCGAAGCATGACCAGCAGAATCTCTTGTTCCTGTTTTTTCAAGGCCAGATCTAATTCCTTAAATTTAAGCGCAAGCACAGGATCAAAATGTGGGCTAGAAGGGTCAATACTGGGAGGAGATGCAGGTAAACTATCACTGTCAGTTACCGTAGCTTTTTCCTCACAAACATCTTCAGAACGAGACGGCAAAATACCAGCTGCAACTAGCTCTGTATAGAGTACATCCTTGACCACTTGTTTAGCAGACTCTTTTGGAACAACAATACTAAAGTCAGCTATCGACAATAAATCTTTTTTTCTACACAACTCAAACACTTCTAAAGTTGGACATAAGCTAAATTCTGTTAAATCAAACTCCATGGTTGCAAACAAGAAGATTCAAAGCTCCCGGACGAGCCCCCAAATGTTACGTCCCCTCATAGTCTAGGGTTAGGAGGGGATTAACATAGAAATAATAATTTATTCACAACCAAGGAAAACAGCTCAACACAGCACACACAACTAGATTATAAACAAAGATTGATATTTATTGAATTAACACAACTAAAAAGACAGACAACCGGAACCAATACCTCAGGAAGGGCAGGCTGGAAAACAACAAACAAACAAAAAAAACCCCTAACTTCTTGGAGAAACCGCTAGCTAAACTCACAAAGAAAAAGAAATGAACAACAGCATTCTAACCTGACTCCCTGGCTAAATCAACACAAAACAAGAGAAAACACTTTACAATAAATAAAAGGCCAGCCACTTCCCTACTGTTCCTGAGACGGCGATCACTGGATCGAAGAATCACCACCACAAGGTGAAAAGCCACAGCTTTTGTCACACAGACAACCAACACACGGCAAACACGAGGCGAGCCGGACACAGGCTCGGGTCTCAGAGAGAGAGGAAGAGCAGGAATCTGTCTCACAGACTCCTTTTGAGGAGCAGCAAACTGCTTCAGCTGCTGCTGCTGCAATCAGCAGTCAGCAAGGTGAATTGGGAGGGGCGGAGCTAGAACAAAGAGAGACAGAAACAAAAAAAACAAACAGTGCCACAATACGGCTCTGGACGTAACACATTGTATACACACATCAAAATATAATACTGTACTTTTCATTCCCACTAAATCAGACATATTGGTAATTGTATTGTATTTTATTTACTTCTCTTGTGTAAAATATACTGTATAGTGCTCTGCGTGTCTACTAACTCTCCTGCTGGAGCTGTTCTAGTTTATATGTACAGTATTTGTACAATTACATCAAAATTATGATATTATTAAGCAACAGTGTCCTCTAGCTGGCTCCGGTGTTCACTGAGATCTTCAACCTCTCCCTGGAGCAGTCCACAGTTCCGTCGTGCTTCAAGCAGTCCGTTATCGTTCCTGTTCCCAAGAAACCTCAACCCGCCTGCCTGAACGACTACCGCCCTGTAGCCCTCACCTCCATTGTGATGAAGTGCTTTGAGAGGCTGGTCAGAGACTTCATCACTGCATCATTACCGGTCACACTAGATCCACTACAGTTTGCATACCGTGAGAACCGGTCAACGGAGGACGCCATCTCACATCTCCTCCATACAACCACAAGCCACCTGGACTGCAGGAGAGGGAACTATGTGAAAATGCTGTTTGTGGACTACAGTTCAGCATTTAACACCATAGTTCCCTCCACACTCTCCTCAAAACTGGAAGTCCTGGGCCTCAGCCCACCACTGCGCCTGTGGATCACAGACTTCCTGACTGACAGACCACAAGCCGTAAGGATGGGTAAACACACCTCATCCTCCCTCACCCTCAGCACTGGAGCTCCTCAGGGATGTGTACTGAGCCCCCTGCTGTACTCACTGTACACGTACGACTGCGTGGCCACTACTGACTCCACCACCATCATCAAGTTTGCTGACGACACCGTCGTGGTGGGCCTGATCTCCAACAACGACGAGAGGGCCTACCTACAGGAGATCCGAGTCCTGGAGAGATGGTGCCAGGAGAACAACCTGCTCCTGAACGTCAGCAAGACCAAGGAGTTGGTAGTGGACTTTAGCAGAAAGCAAGAACGCTCGTACCATCCAGTCACCATCGACGGAGCCCGGGTGGAGAGAGTGGACAGTTTCCGGTACCTGGGTGTTCACATCGCGCAGGATCTCTCGTGGTCCTGCCACATCAACACCCTGGTGAAGAAGGCCCGGCAGCGTCTATATCACCTGAGACGCTTAAGGGACTTCAGACTCCCCTCTCAGGTGCTCAGGAACTTTTACACCTGCACCATAGAGAGCGTCCTGACGGGAAACATCACCTCCTGGTTCGGGAACAGCACCGAGCAGGACAGGCGAGTCCTCCAGAAGGTGGTGCGGTCAGCTGAACGCACCATACGCATCAGGCTCCCTGTTCTGCAGGACATTTACAACAAGCGGTGCTGGTCCAGGGCCAGGAAGATCGTAGCAGACCTCAGCCATCCCAACAATGGACTCTTCTCTCTGCTGCGCTCAGGAAAACGCTTCCGTTCCCTGAGAGCAAACACAGAGAGGATGAGGAGGAGCTTTTTCCCGCAGGCCGTACGGAGTCTGAACCAGGGTGCTCCAGCACCATCCACCGGAACTGTCCCACTGCCACGCTCAGAACTGACCACTTCATGAGCCTTCATCCTAATCTGCACATGAGTCACTTTATTCTTCTTTTTAATCCTTATTCTGCACATGGACCACTTTATACCACTTAAAAATCTGCACTGAACCTGGAATCTGTTTTTGCATTACATTCGTTTTATATTCTTACTGCTTGTTCTTTTTTCTATTTTATTACTATTTTTATTACTATTTCTCTGATCTTTTTTTGCTTATTGTATTCTTATTTTGTTCTTTGGAGTGATTGTAAAAAATATTTCACATCATGTCATACCATGTATGCATATGTTTGTGACAAATAAAAATTTGAATTTGAATTTGAATTTAGTGGCTTTGAGAGTAACTTTGGAAAATCTGGCAGCGACTCCTAGTGGCGGATAGAGTCACGGCAAAGCAGACTTTCACTAACACAAACACTTGTCACATCATGTTTCACAATTCACGTTAGTTACACACCAAACACTCTGTCTATATAACTTGATAAAACAAAGCCATAGGCCAAAGCTTGTGCGCATGTGTGTCTGAAGTGCAGCGTCCTGAGAGAGGGCGAGGAAGCAATCACTTTCTCTTAGCTCATGACCGCTGACGTTGAGGGGGCGGGGCAATGCAAGTTGCTGCAGCATTGTTGAAGTTACCACGGCAACCTTCAATTACACTGATGTGCTCATGTGCTCGCGCCCCGGGGGATGTGAAAAGCTGAGCTAGTGGCTTTCGAGGGCATACAGAGGCCACACGGATGACACCATGTGTACTCTAATAAGCCACTGGCGTTGACCAAGCAAACACACATCTGCTCAGCAAATGCTTCACATCCACCAATAGATACGCTTAAAATACTAAGGCCAGAATTGTGCTGAATTTAGATTGATACAATCTAATTAGCTTGAATGCTGCTACACTGTTTTACTGGGATTGAATACAATCACGGAAGACCAATTTTATTTATCATTGATTAGAAGAATTAAAAAAAAGCACTGAGCATCTCTACAAATGACCAGCACTTTGCATAATACGCAAATATACAAACAGTTTTCTGTATACGCATAGAAAATCAACAGAGATATTGTATTGTCTGTCTGTCCTGCTCTGTGATTGGTCGCCATCCAATCCAGGGCGTGTCTTGTCTTCAGGCCCAGGGTTGCTGTATACATTCTTGTATATTTTGTTTTGTGACACACACACACAAACACACACACACACACACACACACACACACACACACACAAACAAACCACTACTTCATGCGAACAGTTTTCTAACAACAAAACCACCAGCGTCCCTGATTCGGTGCATTACACTGATGGTGCTTTCTGAAACCGAGCTAATGCATTCTCATTCCAGTGTGATGGCGCTCATCCTTAATTCATGCGATCGATGCTATGGACTGTAATAATTGCGACATTCTCTTAAAGCAGCCAGCCAGCAAACGAAAACAAAGCTTTTAAGACGTCCTCCACATGCCCTGGTTTCAGATCCACGCTGTCCTGAACACGAGCGCTCCGCATCGTTTGACTGCTGAAACATGTTGGTGTAAGTAAAGGGGGTGTGTCAGCATGTGTGTGACCTCATAGGCCCAGGGAAAGACGTGTAACAGTAATGGGAGGCGACAGAGAGGAAAACAAACTTGGGGAGCAGCTGGAGGTGACCTACATATTAGATAAAAGCCATGCCAATGGGCCGCGGGGGCTGCAGAGAGAGATCTTACCTACGCCTTTGTTCACAAACACTCTTGCGGTTTATGGAGCTACGGGCCAATGGACTGGCACACTTTCTGTCACGATATTTGTGGTGAGCAATAAATAAACACAAACCATCACAATATTCATGTGTAGAAAACAGCACTCAGTTGCCATAAAGGGTTTGAGTACAGTAATGCTTACTTTACGGGGAGGAGCCTATTTAACGAGGAGGCGTGTACTTAAAAGGGAGGCTACGGGGTTGTGCGTACTAAACAGGGTGGCGCGTACGTAACAGAGAAGCATTTGGGAGGCGGGTACTTAACAGGGATACGTGAGTTAGGGTTACGTTAGGGTGTATGTACAGTCATAATAACAATCAAATCAATTCACAAAGTTTAACTGCTGTAATGAAAATCCATCCAAAATTACTGGATTTCTAGAATGATTATTTATATAAGTTTAGCGAGATGAGATTGTTTTATAAAGACAATGGTAAAGTGACAACGAAAACGTGTTTATTCTGATCCGAGTCGTTTGGACAATAGAGAAAATATTTTTGGGAAAATAAAATTACAATTACAGTGACATCATCATCCCCAGTCATGACTTCTCGACAGGTAACAACTACTTTATCTTAAGCCAGTCTCCAGATGTTTTTATGCTTTTTAAAGACCTGGTCGTTTATAAATCGTCCTCAGCCCAAATATGTAGAAATCGACATCTCAAACCGCCAATTTGAGTAACCCTTATTAGTGAAAAAGATAATAAAAAATAATAAAAGGACCAGCCACACCCATAATCTACCCCCACCCCCAAAGCCCCTTAAAATTACGAGTTTCTAAAAACTGTTTCTTATGCCGGGTTCAGACTGCACGATCTTCACAGTAGTCGGGTCACAGATCATTTCACACTGCATGACTCTCTGGGCTAGCGATCGGTCACTGCTGTGTTCACACTGCGCGGTGATCGCAGACAGAGGGTTTCACACTGCATGACTTCAACCTCCGACCGGTTCGGAAACTGCGTCTCACAACCAAACACACGCGAGAGGTGAGGGAAATAACGCGAGAAGTGAGGGAAATTTCACGAAAAAACCCGGGAGATTTTAGATTTTAGTATTATTATTAAACATGGTAGCCCGAAAGAAGCTTGCTGTGCAAATGGCATGTGCGCTCATATGCAGTGAAAACAATTAAAAAAGAGAAGATTGTGGAGAAGGAAATGGCTGGGGAGACGCGAGGAGCAAGGATTACAGCTCCGATAAAACATCATACAGACAGGGGTGCTCCTGCCACATTTCAACTAATTTCTCTCCTCTAAACCGTGTTTGTTCATATTGTCTGTATCTTCGTAACTCCTCCCCGAATTTTCCGCTACCACGAATCTGCTCTCTCATTGGCTGTAGGTCATCGCCGACGTTATTTTCAGTCAAAACACATTTCACACTGCGTGACTGTGAATCGCCGACAGGTCCAGATATTTAGCATGCCAAATATCTCACGGGAATCGGCGACTCGTTGGCGATTCTCCAAATCGCGTCCTTGATCATTCACACTATGTGATTGTCATTCGCGGGAGCGAGCAGCGATTTGCCTGCGATTGTCACCGATTTCGCAAAACCTGTCGGCGACTCAAAATCGGGGCTAAAATCGTGCAGTCTGAACCCGGCATTAGTGAGCACCCACACAATACAAAACGTGGCAATGCAAATTGGATCTACTTTGTAATGTAAGTCATGGATCCGGAGATCTCGTGATGGAGTCAGTCTGTCCATCAGTGAGTGATCGCTGTTTGGGTTTAATATATTTAGAATTAATAAAATAATGAATCAAATACGTAACTCAAACTTGTAACAGGATTTTTTTGTAGCAATCAGTTAGTTGTGGAGTTTGAGCTCAGTGTTGGCTCACTTTTCAAACTGAAATACTCTTGAAGCATTTGTAGCATCTGAACAATATTGATATAATGACATTCATTTGATAATTTATATCTTTATATATAATTGTATTCCTTGCCTAACTGTGATGTTCAGATCATTGTGATGTGTGTAATGCAGAAGTGCGACACCTGGCGACGGGAATGACGCACGTGAGATATATAGATGTACACACGGAGATTGAGATCGTCAGTGGAAATAAAGCGTTCCCGTAAAAAAAAGAAAAAAAAAAAAAAGAAAAAAAAAAAAAGAAGAGCAATGTGATGTTCAGATCATTGTGATGTGTGTAATGCAGAAGTGCGACACCTGGCGACGGGAAGTGACGCACGTGAGATATATAGATGTACACACGGAGATTGAGATCGTCAGTGGAAATAAAGCGTTCCCGTAAAAACAAGCGTCGTGTCGTTTGAAGCAACCACACGGACATTACATTGCCGACGAGGAGTAAAGTTTGGAGACATTTTTTTTTCTTCTCATCAAAAGAAGAGTCAACTAGAGTTTTTGAAAGAAAGGTCTACAAGTAAAAATGTCAGCAAACATGGCGACTCTCCTTCCGTTCGACACGGAAACGGATCCAGGCACAGTTGGACCACGTTGGAACAAATGGCTGCAAAGGTTTGAAAATTACACCACTGCCATGAATATGACAAATATGCCGATACAAAGCGAAAGTTAACTGCATATTTTTCTCCAAAGAAGAACATTCAATACCAAGTGTTCATGTTCCGAAAAGCTACACAAGAACCAGGAGAAAGTCTGGACAGTTATCATACAAGATTGAGGATGCTGGCGAAAAACTGTGAATTTACAGATATATTAGCAGAGATTAAAACACAAATCATACAAAGCTGTACATCATCAAGATTGCGCAGGAAAGCCCTCAGAGAGCCTGAATTAGACTTAGATGATCTCCTTGATTATGGACGAACACTTGAACAGTCTGAAATGCAAGCTACAGGCATGGAAAAAGAAACAGGATTCACACTCAACAAAGTTTCTCCCAAAGCATCAGTCGCTCATCTTAACAAAAACAAGTGGTCAACACAACGACACTACACCAACAGCTGCAGGAATTGTGGAGGCAAATATCCTCACACAGAAGAATGTCCGGCTAAAAACAAACAATGCAGAGCATGTGGCAAATTAAACCATTTTGCCAGACAGTGTCGGTCGAAACAGACCTATTTCACCCCAAAGGGCCAAAAAGCAGACAGAATCATAATTTCAGAAAAGTTCATTCCATGCAAGCGACTGCGCATGATAAAGAACATGATAACTCTTCCAGCAGTGATGATGCATATGTTTTTACAGTTGATTCTTGCAACCCTTCAGACCTGCCACAAACTCAGATCAAACTGAATGGTTTCAATGTGTCTGTTCTGATAGACTCCGGTGCCTCAGCAAACTGTATCAGTCAAACAAGTTTTGAGCAATTGATGCCACGCCCGCAACTTTGTCTCACTGAAACCAAAATTTATCCTTTCCGTTCCACTGTATCATTACCAGTCAGCGGTGTTTTTAAGTGCTGTGTGGCAAAGCGCAACAGAAAGACTACATGCACGTTCTTTGTGATTGAAGGTGACGGATGTAACATTCTCAGTTACAAAACATCCACGGCACTTGGACTAATCAGTGTGGTCACTGCAGTTTCGGATGCAGGACCAGCTCGGTCAGTTGCAGAGGTGCTCGTGGCTAGTCACCCGGAATTGTTCAAAGGCATTGGAAAACTGAAAAACTTTCAGGTAAAGCTCCACATAAATCCAGACGTCAGACCCACAATTCAACCACATCGACGTGTGCCATTTCATATCCGTAAAAAAGTGGATGATGAACTTCAGAAATTAGAGGCTGACGACATCATAGAGGACGTTACTGGACCAACACCATGGGTATCACCCATAGTCACACCACCCAAGCCCAAGGACCCAGATAAAGTCAGGATTTGTGTTGACATGCGTCAAGCAAACACAGCTATTGAAAGAGAACGCCACATCACTCCCACCATGGATGATATTGTACATGAGTTAAACGGAGCCACAGTTTTTTCCAAACTGGATCTGAGAGCTGGATATCATCAGCTTGTGCTTCATCCTGACAGCAGATATATAACCACTTTCACCACACATCGCGGACTCAAGCGCTACAAGCGTCTCAGTTTTGGCGTATCATCCGCTGCTGAAGTTTTTCAGAACGCCATCTGTCAAACTCTCCAAGGTCTGGCAGGTGTAAAGAACTTTAGCGATGACATCATAGTCTTTGGTACCTCACAAGCTGAACATGATGACAACCTGAGAGCACTGTTCCAGAGGCTCAAGGAAAGTGGTCTCACACTCAACAAAGACAAGTGTGAGTTCAATAAATCCAAGCTAGAGTTTTTTGGTTTTGTTTTCTCTGCAGGCGGCGTGTCCACGGACCCCAAAAAGGTTGCCGCTATTCACCAGGCCTCTGACCCCAAAACTCCCAGTGACATTAAAAGTCTCCTTGGCATGGCTAATTACTGTTCCAGGTTTATCAAAGACTTCTCTTCTATTACCGAGCCGTTACGCAAGCTCACAAGAAAAGACATAACTTGGATGTGGGGCCCAGATCAGCAGGCCGCACTGACGAACCTAAAAGATCGTCTCACCAGCGACACAGTTTTGTCATACTTCTATCCAGGTAGAGAAACAGAATTACTTGTAGATGCCAGTCCGGTTGGCCTAGGTGCCATACTCTGCCAGAAGGATGACAGAGGGGAAAAGCACGTCATATCTTATGCAAGTAGAGCTCTGAGTGATGTCGAGACAAGATATTCTCAGACAGAAAAAGAAGCATTGGCCATTGTATGGAGCTGTGAGCATTTCCACCTGTACTTATATGGTCATCCTTTCACTCTTGTTACTGATCACAAAGCTCTAGAAGCTATATGGAACAATCCCAGGTCTAAACCACCTGCGAGGATTGAACGATGGGGCCTGAGACTTCAGCCGTACAACTTCAGGGTAGAATACAGAAAGGGAGCTGATAATCCAGCTGACTACATGTCTCGTCACCCCATTTCGTCCACAACCTGTGAGAGCCACGGGCAACCAAGGTGGCTGAAGAATATGTGAATTTTATTGCGACTCATACAACTCCTAAAGCTATGACGCTCACAGAGATCAAGGAAGAAACACTGAAGGACTCAGTTCTTCAGGAGATCTGTGCTTACATCAGAGATGATACCTGGCACAAAAGCTACAAGTCACCAAATGCTGAGATCTGGACCGGTTCAGGCAAGTCAGAGGGGAACTAACAATATCACACTCCTCTGACATTGTTCTGCGAGGAACCAGATTAGTAATTCCAACAGCTCTGCAAGCTAGAGTAATCCAGCTCGCTCATGAGGGACATCAGGGAGTGGTCAAGACCAAAGCACTACTCAGATCCAAAGTTTGGTTTCCAAACATTGACCAAAAGGCAGAAGAAGCGGTACGTAGTTGCATTGCATGTCAAGCTGCCACTCCAGTTACCAGCAATGAACCACTGAGGATGTCGCCTCTTCCAGAAGCACCCTGGCACAACGTGAGTGCAGATTTTTGTGGACCATTTCCTACCGGAGAATACTTGCTTGTCATTATAGATGAATACACTCGATACCCAGTAGTTGAAATTGTGAGGTCAACATCAGCCAACACCGTCATTCCTGTCATGGACAAAGTGTTCTCACTGTTTGGAATTCCTGCTGTTGTGAAAACAGACAACGGTCCCCCATTCAATGGTGACCAGTTCTCCCAGTTTGCAGACTACCTTGGATTTCACCATCATCGCACAACACCGCTTTGGCCTCAAGCAAATGCTGCCGCGGAAAGATTCATGCGCACGCTAGGAAAAGCCATAAGGGTATCCGACTCACAAGGAATTCCATGGAAACAACAGCTGAACACTTTTCTACGCGAATATAGAGCTACACCTCACAGCACAACACAATGCTCACCTGCGGAACTACTTTTTCAGCGCAAGATGCGCAACAAGATTCCCTCACTTTCTTCCACCACACAACCTAATCTGGATTACAAGTTGAGAGTCAGAGACAATACCGCTAAAGCAAAGATGAAAACTTATGCTGATAACGTCGCCATGCGACACCCCATACTATCGCTCCTGGTGACACTGTGCTGCACCGGCAAACCAAGCGTCACAAGCTTACCACACCATATGATTTCAGACCGTACAAAGTAGACAACATTAAAGGTTCCATGATCACCGCCACTAGAAACGGACACTCTGTAACCAGGAATTCTTCCTTTTTCAAAAAGATTCCACTTCATCCTACTACAGCGAGTGATGATGATGCACAGAACCTCAACCCAATAAGTACCCTACAAGGATTAACAGACGTCCCCCTGCTTACTTACTGGACTATACTTAGCATGCAAATTTTGTAGTTGTGTAACACCATCTTTGCAAACTACTGAAAGTGGTCATTGATAGAACCTACCAGTATTCTTCAAAGGTCAGAGGTTTCTAATTTGACTATAATTGCAGATATATATATATATATACGTGAGTTAAATTGTGTTAATTATCTGTTCATGACTACTCTGTAATATGCACACTGGTTTTATATTGTTCTGTATTGAAAAAAAAAAAGAAGAGCAATGTGATGTTCAGATCATTGTGATGTGTGTAATGCAGAAGTGCGACACCTGGCGACGGGAAGTGACGCACGTGAGATATATAGATGTACACACGGAGATTGAGATCGTCAGTGGAAATAAAGCGTTCCCGTAAAAACAAGCGTCGTGTCGTTTGAAGCAACCACACGGACATTACACTAACTTCCACACACAGTCTTGTGGACACACTCTTTCAGAGAAGTCTTGGTTGGCGGCAGGAAACCGCGCTTGACTAGCTCCTCTGAAACGGTTTGTTCGTTTTCCTGTGTGAAGTGGAGAGGCTGACAACCAGTGCGGCGAGTCGGGCTAAGACAAATAATAATGGGTTTAAAGTGTGTGAAAGGTCAACAGGGGGAGCTTCAGGGCAAACAACGCCATGGTGCTAGCTTAGCGAAAATATGCTAATTGGTGTTTTGGCTTCTGAAGCTAACTTGGGAATCCAGCAGTATGTCAGGAAAAGAAGTGCCACAATCGGAGGAGGGGGTCACGTGATCATTCCTGGTCGTTAGTAGTCAATGATAAACTCCAAGAGCTCATTAAATCGAAATTCCTTTTGGGAGTTAAAAGGCTAGCTAAGCGAATCTAGGAACCACAGACAAATCAAAGCTTGTCTGATGCTTTTCAATCCGTCGTGTTGGACTGGGAGATTGTGTGTGAAGGAAACAATCTCTCTCCTCCCATCCGGCTGAAGCTCCAGCTGGAGGCTCTACTACTTTACGCCATGTGGTGACGGGGAGGTGAACATTCCAGCCTCCCTCTGTAAACGGCCAGCAGCTGCTGGAGCATGAAAAAACATTTCCTGTGTATCATCGCTTCCTGATTGGACCGTTGTGCATGGGCTGAGAAGAAAGCAACTTCCTGCGCGAGGATCTTCAGAGGAGCGGACGATCCATTTCCTGCTGGGATTGTTCTTCATAGGAGAACAAGCCTGAAAGCTTTAGGCGAGGGGTGGGCACACATCAATGAATCTTTGTCTTCTTGTATGTCTGAGGGTCTCAGACAACGGCTCCTTTATCCACAGTGGACACACAGGAGCCAGCGGACGTCGCATGAAGGGATTGTGTGGCGCTGTTTTGACGGAGATTAAGAACGGCAACGGAAATCGACATTCTGATGGTGAATTAACGCAATCAAGTGGAAACCGCCTGGTAGCAAAGGACCTACTGTACAGGGGGATTCAACATTACAACATAGTCTTTAGAGGTTCCAGCCTGGTCATGTCTTTCCTACGGCGATCATGTTTTAAAATAAAGAGGAAATGAACAAATATTCCTATTTTAAGTCTATAAGACTATTTTATAAGTCAAAGTGGCATAGTAGTTTAGTTTAGTTTAGTTTATTTGTTTGTTTAGCCCTTTAAAATCAACCAGTGTTGAAACAAAGTGCTTCACAGATAAAAAGGTCTTACACAATAAAAACACATTTAGGCTAGCATAGTTCAAAGAGTAAAAACACCGGATACACTCAGACAGTACTAAAAGCCATTGAGAACAAGTGTGTCTTGAGGATTTAAAATTGGACAGAGACGAGGCAAGTCTGATGTTCAGCGGCATCTCGTTCCAGAATTTCGGAGCTGCCACAGCAAAGGCTCTGTCCCCTCTGAGCTTCCGCTTGGTCACAGGTACACTCAAGAGCAGCAGGTCGGCTGACCTGAGTGACCGTGCTGGTGTATACGGATGCAGAAGCTCGGAGGGGTACAGAGGAGCAGCACCATTTAGACATTTAAAAACAAGTAACAGGAGTTTAAAATGGATCCGGAATCGTACGGGCAGCCAGTGTAGGGAATATAAAATCGGAGTGATGTGTTCTCGTTTGCGTGTACTGGTTAAAAGGCGTGCAGCGGCGTTTTCAACCAGCTGAAGTCGAGATATTAGTGACTGATTTAGACCAAAATAAAGTGCATTGCAGTAGTCGAGCCTAGAGGTTACAAATGCGTGGAAGACGTGGAAGCAAGAAGTCTAGTAGCAAGAAGAACCCATTCCAGAGTCAAGTTTGGGGTTTTTGTGAAGCATTTTCTTCTCGTGCATGCTCTCGTGGGTTTCCTCCGGGTCTCCGGTTTCTTTCCACAATCCAAAAGGAAAATCCTTTGTAGGTGTGAGTATGCATCTCTGCGTGTCCCGCTCTGTGATTGGTCCAGCCCCAATACAGGGTGTGTTCCGCCTACTGGCGCAGAGATGCTGGGATTGGCTCCAGCTCCCCGTGACACAGAAATAAATAAAGTGGAATGGAAAATGTATGAATGGAGATATTGTATAATGTATTTTCAACTTGGGATGTAGTGTAGAAGATTCCCGATTACGGTAAACGTCTGAGGTCGTATCAGCACCTGCAGTTTCGCTTTGGTTCATATTTTTGTTCTGGATTCACACTGTTTAGCAGCAAGATGAACATGGTCGTTTATCTCAAATTGTCACAACAAAGTAAAAATGCTAACTGGTTACTTCCTTATCCGATCGGGTTTCACGGGTTTAGCGTGTGTAAAGTGAGTATATTTAAGGACAACCACAAATGTGCCACCTGTTTTCATCACCACAAACACATTTTTTTTATTAAATAAAGGATGTCAAAATCTGAAATTAAGTATCAGGCAGATATTAGCAAGTTATAGAACCATCAGATTCCGCTGTCAGAATATAAGCAGTTATTACCACTCAGAACCACAATCTTTCAGTCAAGATTTAATAAAGCGTTACACTTTCTTCCAGTCAATTTGAAAACATTACTTCCCGTTTAATGTAAAGACAGCTGATACATCAAATACACACACACATATATATAAATATATATATAAATATATATATATATATATATATATATATATATATATATATATATATATATTATGTACTTCACTTGAGTATATCCTCACTTTTTCTGCTTGTGTATTTTTTATTCATATTTTATCTGTATATTTATGCCGTATTTCTCTCCCCGTATTTTTTTTTTTATCACTTGTATTTTATTCATATTTTATCTCTCTCTTTTTATTGTATTTTATTACTTTTGTATTCTTGTATTTTATTGTTTTTGTATTTTTTTTTTTATCCCCTATCTTAAATTTTTTGTTCCATCACCCCCATGTCAACATGCTGGACAATTGCAAAATACATTTCACTTCACGTTTTTGAAAAATAATTGTGTATGTGACAAATAAAATTTGAATTTGAATTTTATATTAAAAAACTAGCCACCAGCAAAAAGCTAGAACTTGTGACTGAAGCCTGCACTCACCCAGCTGGAACTGCTTTTCTCTACAGGCAGTGGAGAACTTCGCCAGCCTCTCGTACTTTGCAGCCAGAAGCAGTTTTCCGTTCCGCAGGGAAGGACGCTGAGAGAGACTCGCTTCCGCGAGACTCCGATTAGATGCCAGCAAAGTTTCCCGCTCCATCTCCAGCTCCTGGAACTGAACGCAAACGTCACATGCTGTCAGGATTTACATGTTTGCAGAGTCGAAAATCAACACCAATATACAGGAAATTGAGCATAAAACTGTCAAATGTATGAAATTTGATTCACTTCAATTTGTCTAACAAAACACTCTTTTTTCATAAACTGTTTTTAAGTGATTGACATTCCTTTTGCCTTTGTTTTTTTATAGTATCTTGATATGCTGGATAAAAGAATCTGCTCCAACAAAAAGAATGTGGCACAGCATTGTCATGGATATTATTCCAAGCGAATATGTCTCTTGTGTATCACACCACTCCACAAATGCCTTCATCAATATCTGGGACCCCTATTTAAAGACTGTAGGACCTTCACTATGACTATACTCCCATGTAACTCTATATTTATGGTGGTTTAATCTGGTCTTTTTTTAAGTTGGATATGATGAATGACTTAAAAAAATGTATTCATTTATTTATTTATTTTTTGTTGCCAATTTACCCAATTTGTTAAACATCCGATAACGGAGCAATGTACCTCTCCCCATGTTTCTGTGTGTACAAAGCCTTTGTGTTTTTTTTTGTGTTCTGTGTTTGTTATGTAAAAGTTGGAAAATTCAATAAAAATAAAAAATAAAAATTGTTAGAATGATCAGAAAGTATGTTCCTCTCAAAAGTATGTTTACTTTTCTTTTCAAAGTTTGTTCAGGAGAGTTGGAGTTTCCAACTTTAATAGTGAGCTAGAGTGTGAATGTGTGTTTTCTGCTCTGTGATTGGTTGGCTACTACTACAGGGTGTATCCTGCCTTTAGGCCCAGAGCTGCTGGCATTGACTCCAGCTGTTTGTACAGTTTGTCCAATTTTTTACGTTTTTAGAATTCGTGTGCTGGAATCAGCTGGAATGTGGAGAACAAGAAAGCAAAACATCTAAAGATTGTTTTTACGAAGAAACGAGTTTAGCTGCGAAATCAACAGTGTGATTTGACAAACATTGCACCAATATGTAGAGATTCAGACTTTGAATGAGTGTAGAGCGACGCCGCTATGTGGAAAAAGTCCAATTGTGAGATCCAGAAAACACAAAAGCGTGGCATTACAGAAAAGTAATGTCACCCAGCTAGAAAAAAAAAAAACACAAACATGAACATGAAATGTCTCCGAACAGCAAAGTCACTCGGAACACACAATCAATTAGTTTGTATGAGGAAAAATACGAATAATTATTGTTTACTTTCCAAAAACAAAAGAAGTATTGAAGACAATTCATGGAACACCAAATTCACGGAAGTCTGTAAATTCCGTCTATTCATCAACAATTATAAAGTGGGATACACACTCCCTCGTATCTAAGACATGTATTTGGACTGTGCGAGAAAAGTGGAAAACCAGAGGAAACCCTCTAGACTAGCAGGAGAACACACAAACTCTGCACAGAAAGATCCAGACCGGACTCAGATTGCGTAAAACCCCTTTAGAGAAGAGAAAAAAATAAGAGGTTTTAATAGAATTTAAACACAAAATGGCATGTATAGGATCTGTACTTCTTTCGGAAGAGCATATGTGGTATTGTATGAATGTGTTGGCCATGCAATCATTGATACGGCTGAAGCAATAAGCAAATCGAGACGTCCTATTGAGCAAGAATTTAAAAGTATAACAGACCTGGGCCGAGAACTGAGCCTGGTGGTACACCATTTCATAGCGAAGATAGTCTACACTGGCAGAGTGAAAAACTACCATGACAATATCACATCGCGTCTGAAAGTGCTGGCTAATGCTAAACGTAAATATTCTAGGGTAGTTATTCACGCCGGCACTAATGATGTCCGACTTCGCCAGTCCGAGATCACGAAAACTAATATTAAAGAGGTGCTTGAAGCTGCCAAAAAGATATCAGACAAAGTAATTTACTCTGGCCCCCTCCCCGCTTACCGGGGTGATGAGACTCACAGTAGACTGTGGGCACTCTATGGCTGGGCGTCTGAGTGGTGTCCTTCGAATGGCATAGGTTTTATAGACAATTGGAGATCCTTTCGGGGAAGACCTGACCTGTTAAAGCCCGACGGCCTCCATCCCTCGTGGAAGAGGCCGCTCGTTTATCTTATAATATAGCCTATAGTTTAGCGTCTAGTTCGTGACTCGCCACCATTGCCCAGGTCAGAGAGCAGGCGGCATCACTTAACCAGCCGCCTGCGTACTGCTCACAGTCACCCAGTGCATTTAGTGCATCTAGATACAATCCTAACAATAATAATAAAAATAATAATAATATTATCAGCTCTATTAAAACCAATAACAACAACAATATTGATAATAAAAATGCTAAAAGTAATAACAGACACAACATAGAAACGGTATCACAATCTCATAAGCCTAGCCATAGAAACCGGTCATTAGACAAAGAAAAAATGGTGCTTAATCATATTAAACAGACCAAGACTTATACAAACAAATATTTAAAGCTAGGTCTCTTAAACATTAGATCGTTAGCACAAAAATCTCTTATCATAAACAAAATGATTTTGGATAATAAGCTTGATGTTTTAGCGCTCACAGAGACATGGCTAAAGCCAGACACCTACACTAGCCTAAATGAATCAACTCCACCTAATTTCTCTTACGAACATGAGGCACGATTAACCTCCAGAGGTGGAGGCGTTGCAACCGTCTATAATAATAATTTCAAGATGAATAGGAAATCAAACTTTAAATTCTGCTCTTTTGAACTGTTAGTACTACATATGGAGCCAGATATAAATCGGGAATCAATACTTATTGTGACAGTGTACAGACCGCCAAAGCACAATACTGACTTTTTAAATGAATTTGGGCAACTACTAGCAGAACTCATCATTAGAGCAGATAAAATGATTATACTCGGCGACTTTAACATTCACCTAGATAATGTTAGTGACTCTCTAACTCGCTCTTTTTATGATATTCTAAATTCCACCGGCTTTAAGCAAAACGTTATTGGCTCCACTCATAAGTTTAACCATACATTAGATTTGATCATTTCATACGGTATCGTAGTTCATGATGTAAACATTGTTTCGGTGAGTGACTGCATTTCTGATCACTCTCTAGTTTCCTGCTTAATAAATATAGACATCCCAGCTGTGATCTCACCGCAATATCGCTCTTGTAGACTCATTAATTCCAGCACAAAAGATAATTTTATTAAACGTCTTCCTGATCTTACCATTTATACCCCTGAAAGAACAGAAGAGCTTGAGAATTTGACTGCAGCCTTAAATCTAACTTTGTCAAGTACCCTTGACTCTATTGCCCCTCTTAGGGAAAAGAGACTAAACACAAAAAACAAAGTGTTATGGTACACTAATGACCTAAAAGCCTTAAAATTATCAAGTAGAAAGTTAGAAAGGAAATGGAGAAAAACTAAACTCGACGTTTTTCGCAGTGCCTGGAATGACAGTATAATCGCATATAAACAGGCCCTAATATCCACACGATCTACATATTTTAGTAAACTTATCTCTGCAAATCAAAATAATCCTCGTTATCTGTTTAAAACCGTAGCTCAGTTAACAAAGAAAAAGGGCACAGTAGACTCCGCAATCCCCCCACAGCTCACTAGTGTCGACTTTATCAACTTCTTTAATGACAAAATTACTAATATCAGAATGAAAATTGTATCCACAAATACTAGCCCACAACTGGTTATACCGGAAATAAACCCACCCGCTGTCAAGCTTAGCACTTTCAAACAGGTCAGCCCTGATGAGCTCACTGAGATTATAGCTAAGACCAAGACGACCTCCTGCTTACTTGACCCTATACCAACTTTTTTACTTAAAGAAGTCCTACCATTAGTTAACGAACCAATCTTGAATATTATAAATTCGTCACTAGTTCTTGGTCACGTGCCACAAGCGTTCAAACAGGCCGTCATAAAACCGCTTATTAAGAAGCCACATCTTGATGCCGACGTGATTGCTAATTATAGACCAATTTCAAACCTTCCATTTATATCTAAAATTCTTGAAAAAGTTATTTCGGGACAACTCTGTAAATTTCTGGAACAGAACGACAGATTTGAAAAATTTCAATCCGGCTTTAGATCGCACCACAGCACAGAAACGGCACTAATCCGAGTCACCAACGATCTTCTAATGGCATCAGATAAAGGGAACGTCTCACTCTTAGTTCTGTTAGATCTTAGTGCTGCTTTCGACACTGTTGACCATGATATTTTAATACATAGACTTGATCATTACGTTGGTATTTCTGGACACGCGTTAGAATGGTTTAGGTCCTATCTGTCTGATCGCTCTCATTTCGTCCATGTAAATGGAGTCTCATCACCCAGATTTAGTGTTAAATATGGAGTTCCACAAGGCTCAGTGCTCGGCCCAATCCTATTTGCACTTTATATGCTTCCACTAGGGGACATAATCAGAAAGCATGGTCATAGCTTCCACTGTTACGCAGATGACACACAAATTTATATCTCGGCACGGCCTAATGAAATCTCAAAATTTGCAAATATATTAGATTGCTTCAGCGACATTAGTGATTGGATGACAAGTAATTTTCTCATGCTGAACTCAGACAAAACCGAATTATTACTTGTTGACTCAAACTTAAAGTCTGATGCACCCGAATACAGTATGAATCTTAACGGGCTTGAAATCTCATCCTCACCTAAAGTGAAAAGCTTAGGTGTCATTTTAGATAGCAAACTCTCTTTTGAAAGTCACGTGCACAACGTCTGTAAAACTGCCTTTTTTCACCTCAGGAATATCTCAAAGCTGCGTCACATGCTCTCCCGACCGGATGCAGAAAAACTGATACATGCGTTTATGACATCACGGTTAGATTACTGTAATGGTCTTCTGGGAGGTTCTCCTGCTAAACTAATAGATAAACTTCAGTTGGTTCAGAATGCAGCTGCTAGATTACTAACCAGAACAAAAAAATTTAGCCATATTAGTCCAGTGTTAATGTCGCTACACTGGTTACCTGTTAAATATCGCATCCAGTTTAAAATTCTCTTAATCACTTATAAAGCACTAAACGGTTTAGCTCCTCTATATCTCAGTGAGCTCATCACTTACTACGAGCCTACACGACTGCTGCGCTCTCAAAACTCCGGCCAGCTTATAATACCGCGAATCTCTAAAATCTACCAGGGAGGAAGATCCTTTTCATACTTAGCACCCAAACTATGGAATGCTCTGCCTAGTCCAATTCGAGACTCAGAATCAGTGAGTCAATTTAAGTCTAGACTGAAGACGCATCTCTTCAACGAAGCATATATTGACCTGTTATAA
Organism: Paedocypris micromegethes; assembly: GCA_028031935.1. Taxonomy (NCBI): domain Eukaryota; kingdom Metazoa; phylum Chordata; class Actinopteri; order Cypriniformes; genus Paedocypris; species Paedocypris micromegethes. The sequence continues at coordinate 29,977 of CM051493.1, forward strand.
TAACTTACAGAAAATATTAATATATCGTATAGAAAGGCTGCCTAGTTAGTGCTCGGAACCGAATTACACCTGCACCTTCAGAAAATTGTCAAAATCTATAGTACTTGAATTTTTCTAATTGCCTTGTATTTTTTTTTTTTTTTTTTTCCCTCCTTCTCCTGAGCGCCAAGTGTCGTACGACCGGAATCTCCTAGAGCTTCGGAATCATCGGTGGTGCTTCCTCGACCTCTGTGGACCTGATGACGCTGTTGGCTTGGAGAAGTGGAGCCGCCTCTTTCCCCATTGAGGAGGGAAACATCGTTCCAGAATCATCATTAAAAATGACGCGGAACAACCAACGCACTGATTGTGTAGTGTTAGAATGCCGGAGGAGACTGGCACCAGTGAGCCGGGTTCTCCCCAGGGTTTTTCCTCGTTAAAGAGGTTTTTTTTACCTGGCCACTGTTGCGTATGTGCTTGCTCGCTGGTCTTTGTCTTTGTCTTGTCATAACCGCAGCCACTTAGTCAACACCAACAATCCAGACGACAAATTGAATAAAAAGCAACATTTCCCTTACATATTTACATGTGCGCTTTGAGACAGTTAAAACTGTGAAAAGCGCCTTACAAATACTCATTATTATTATTATTATAATATGATCATCATAAGTCTGTATACTGTCGATACCAATGGAACGTTCAAGCATATACATAGGGATGCTCAAACGTTTTCTGCCTTGCTACTTGAAAAATGAAAAAAACTCTCTACCCACTTTAAACATATACATTAATAAAACAGTATGTTTTCAATATTTCTACAATGTACATGCAGAACACAGTTTCTTTTTTGTCTGACGTTGCATTTCGGATTACGACAATGCCACCTGCGATTTTAGTTCACGCTCCTCACCTCGACTTCAGAGAAAAATTCAGTCCTAATGAACAGTCTGAACGCCAATTAAGGTGTGCACTTTTTAAACATTTTGTTAGGATTTTAAACTGTGCAGAAATCCAAATTAGGTTCACCATTTAAAATGGGACAAAAGAAAATAAACAGAAAGTGAAAGTTTTTGTTATAAGTGTCACCATGAGCTTCAATAAGCCGAAATTATTTCTAATCAAGAGTTATCCGTAAGAAGACATGTTCTCCCATGATATCTTTCCTTCATTCGAACACATGCTCATATAAATATAAAGACTAGAAAACTCGGCATACATATGCATCTCCAGAACTACATTTTCAATGCTTTTAGCATGCGTTAGCATGTACCGACACATGCACCTAGCACAACTAATCAAATCTAATTTAATCACAGCTAATTATCTAATCTAATCAAAGAGTATACTATTTACAATTATTATCTTATATTATTATTATATTATTATAAAATAATATTTTTTTTCTGATCATGGAAACACCATGATTACACGCTCAAAGATCAGCCTGAATTGAAATAAAAGCACAGGAAGATTATTTAAAAAAAATACACTTAATAATTTAGCAGAAATTATTTGCTTGTAAACCAGCAGGTCAAGCTGGATACTCGAGGCCGGTCAGTGCAGCTCAGTGTTTGAATGAATGATGGGACTCTTCAACAGAGTCCACTTAACCTTTGACCTCTATGACTTCTCCCGCAAATTTAGTGTTGTATTAGAGAGGCACAGTGGCGTTGTGTGTAGTGCTGTTGCCTCACAAAAGGGAGGTCCACCCTGCGTGGAATTTGCATGATCTCCCGTGCTTGCTGGGTTTCCTCTGGGTTTCTAGCTTTATTAAAAACATGCATTCAGGAGAATTGGAGTCTGGAAAATGTTGAGGTGTGAATGAGAGTGCGAAGGTGTGTGTACAACTCCTGTGTGTGTTCTAAACAGCAGTAAAATCACGTTGGACAAAAAAGTAAATGTAAATATGAACTGTAATATAAAAATCGAAATGCTTTTTTATTTTCTTTTGTTTGTATTACAAGACACAGACACACACACACACACACACACACGCACACAGAAGTAATTCAATTACAAGTAATTCACATTTTGCATTCATGGAACAAACACATACGTCATTTTTAAAACAAGTTCGACCTATTTAGACCAATGTTGTTGACCTTTTAGGTGAATACACTTAATCGCATTTAATGCAACAAAAAAAAAGAAGTTGCAATGCTCACTGTAGGCGTGAAATATAACAGTATGCGGTTTAATTAGCCCGGGAAATGAAAGCACGACGCGCAACGCACTGAGCTGTAACTACGACAAACGGACTTATGTGCGTTCTAAACTAGAATTACGCGTTCTAAACTCGAAACTCAGAAAAGTCTAGAAAGGAGCCACGATACCTTTCCGCTGAGGCGGACGATCTGATTCATTTGTTCTTCATCTTGAAGGAGCCCCCGCAGCTCGCCGCTGCTCAAGACCTTGTACCCGTCCGGGAAGGAGTCCACGTTCCTGCTCTTGGACATTCTCGGACCCGCGAGGCGCACTAAACGACTCCTCTGGCCGGCCATTTAACTTCCATGGTGAGCCTCCGCGCCCGAACGACCGTGAAGACGAGCGCGGCTGCTGAAGAATCTCTCATCGGCGTGAAGACGCACCACACACGGACTGCTCTGCTATGCTATGCGGACTGTGTGTGTGTGTGTGTGTGTGTGTGTGTGTGTGTGTNNNGTGCGTGTGTGCGTGTGTGCGTGCGTGCGTGCGTGCGTGCGTGCGTGCGTGCGCGTGTGTGTGTGTGGAGGCGACGCACATAAAGACAGTGGCACGCGTCCATACGTTCCTGCAGTGCCGTGTGTCGCCACTGGGCGCGCCAGATTGTTGTTGTTTATGTGTTGTTGCTTTTTTAATCCAACATTTGTACGTTCTTGTAATTTTGTACGGCATTTTTTTGCTGACGCGTTTCCCAGAGTGGCTTATCAGAATTAGTAGGAGTTTTTTTCCAAACAAGGAATTTGTTCCCGTAGTACGTGTAACAAAAAGAACATTGTAAAAAAACATTCTAAAATGTAAAATTATACAGTGAGTGAGGTGCATGCGGTGAAATAAACAATTAGAAGTTAATATAAGCTACAATTTCTTAGTTAATACGCTACACAGTATAGCGAGCAGATATTTTGCGAAGCAGAAACACCCGCACCAGACACGTTTATTTGTACATATGTCAGATAATACAATACGAACACAATAGAGTTTGTGCGAATAAATCGATACAACTAAAAATAAAAGACAGATTCTGGCATCGCATGCTTGATGTGAATTCCGTTTTCTTCCCAAAATGAATAGGGTTTTTTAATCTTTGAATTGTGGCTTTCGTACAATATAAATAGTAATTTTATATAGTAAAGCAATAGTAAAGCAAAACGTTTCGCAATGAGCTTTAAACGACATCTCCCATGATTAAACGAAACTTTCCCAAATATTCCGCCGTAATTCTACTGGTTCTTACACTGACGTCACAACTCCGCGACTACTCCGAAAACATGGCGTCGTTATCTAGTGAGAAATGGAGAGACAAACTTAAAGACCACGATATATTCAAGCGATTTAGGGAGAAGCTTAATGTATCGTCACATGGTAGCAAAAGAAGCACAGCCAAGAACCTTATGTTTTGTTTGAACGGTGACTTGTTTATGTGGGACAATGTTGATAGTGTATTTTACACTACGAACCTGCGACAGTTGAACTTGGAGCTCGACGTAGATGCCTCCAAATTTCAGGTTAGTGGACTCGAGCGTGTTGTTGATCAAAATAATCTTATGTTTGTTCAATTTCAGTAGTACAAAGCTAATGACGTGACTCCCCGCAGACTCTGCTTTGCATTAACCCGCCGCTGTTCGAGGTGTGTCAGGTGCTCGTCAGCCCCGCGCAGTTTCATGTGGCTCTCATCGGGCAGCGCGGCGTCACCGTGCTCGAGCTTCCGCAGCGCTGGGGGAAGAAGTCCGAGTTTGAGGGTGGTCGCATGGAGATCAACTGCAAGTGAGTGTTGGGCTCGACAGAGTGGTTAAATGTTGTGGTCCAGTGGTAGGGTCGTTACTTGAGTAAAAGTACGGATACCTTACTGTCAACGTTACTCCACTACAAGTCACCAATTCCATCAAGATTTATGTAAAAGTCAAACTCAAATGTGCAAAAAAGCGCAACCGCTAATTCACATTCATTTTGCAGCTTGTAATGTGTATGTGACAAATTTAGTCTGAATCTGATCCTTACGTGATTTTGCTCATAAATAGAATCCAGTACCTTCTGTACTGTAGATGGCGATAGTGCCTCAATGCCGACTTGTCGCACACAATCAGAATACAACGAGTACTGATAAGAGAGTCCATTCAAATGTAGTGGAGTAAAGAGTACAGATACTCAATCAAAATTGTAGTCATGTGGAGAGTAAAAGTGGCTTATTTTTTTGATACAAGTATAAAGTAGCCAAAATATTAAAGCACCAAAGTCCATTTACTCAAATACTTTACACCACCGAAGGCTGCCATCTGCTCTGGGTTTGTGTTTGTCTCTTCACTCTGTGTGTGTGTGTGTAACTTCACTGGAAGAGTGCAGAGACTTATTTTGATACAGTCCCTAATGGCCAAATGGACAAACAGTCTTTACAAGGTCTCAGGTTAGGATCTATACATTTCACGGTACATTTCTTCACTGTGGGTTTATTAATCATTTAACGCTTGATGTCGGCGTATTTGCTAGTGGTACTAATTATTTTGTGATGTGTCTGCACAGGACGATTCCAGTGGCGGAGCGATTCTTCACTAGCTCTGCGTCTGTGACATTAAGACAAGCTGCCTGGTATCCCAGCGAGACAGAGGATCCGCATCTAGTCTTACTGACCTCTGATAACACAATCAGGTAAAGATGTAGTGAATGTATACAAAGTATCTTAATGCACAATTGAAACCAAACAGCTATACAGTGGTATCTTGACTTGTGACCGGCTCTACTAACGAACGTTCAGTTACGAAGCTCTTCTTCGAGAAAATTTCTCTTCTCACTCGTTACGAAATCAACATTAGTACCTTTGTGTTGTTTATCAACTTTGCATTGGTTTGCGACTTTGCATTGGTCAGGAATTAGGAAAAGCGCTATATGAATAAACTTGAACTTTAAATTGTTAAATGCTAAATAATTGGTATATTTGCTTTCAGGCAAATTAATCCTAATGTGAGTTTTGGTTCATAGAGCTTTTATTTCAGGCCGTCGCTAAATTAGAATAAAATCTTTTTTGTCATATACTGTAGATCATTTTGCCTTTGAATAAGCTCTTGTAAACATTGCAAGATATTTATATTTATTATAAAAAAAATACAAGTAATAGTAGTGCAGAAAGTAGCATACAAACGACGGCAATGTTTCTTAGATCTCAAAACCTACAATAGCTTTTCAATACATGCTATTCAGTTCGGGTTAGCACATTTTGGTCAAATGAAAGAAGACAAAACACTTCGGTGGATCTTTAACCCCAGAAATCTTTCCGTTTTTCAACAGGTTTTACAGCCTTACGGCGCCACAGTGCCCTGTGAAAATGCTGCCTGTCTCACAACAAGATGATGACAGCAAAATCCTCACTACTGGGTAAGACCAGAGAGTTTGTTACTGTATAAAACACGTGGTTTGTATGTAGGAGTTAAAACTAAAAAACCCAACATATAGTAAATACAGCAAGTTTTCTTTGGCAGTTCTGCTTGTCTGTAACTCAAAGACACCACTGGGACAATTTAATGACGCAACAATTCTTCTTCGGTTTCAGACACTCGTATGCTGCCTCTCTGGGCGAGACAGCTGTGGCGTTTGACTTCGGCCCATCCCTGGATTCTCCGCATCCGCTGAGCGGTCTTCACATCAAGGCCGAGATAATGGTTTACCCACTCTACATTTTGTATGGGAATGGAGTCACATACCTGAGCTACATCTCTCTTTCGAACAGGTAACGCTCCTTCCTTTCATCATCGGAACCATTTTTCTATTTGATACGTCAGAGGCAGGCCCTGTGTTTTCAGAAGGAATAGTGTGCAGTGTGTATGTCCTTGCTAAAGGACACAGTATGCCAAAGTGCAGCCTATCACACGTATGTTTAAAAGTAGCCTTCTATTAGAGGTGGCCTTCTAATTGTCAACTCGTCTGTTATGGTGACCTTCTACTAGAGGTCCTACAGTACATGTACACAGTATTCTCTCACTCATCGCTTCCCAGTAAGTACACATAATCTCACCTAAAATTCCGGGTTGATATTATTTTAATGTCTAGAATTGCGCCGGTTTTGACGCTTCTAGCTTTTGGTTTTGAGGGCGACACATGGATCTTGACTCGATAAACGGGGCAGGAGGTTTATAAATCTTCAGTTTTGACATGTTCACTGGCATTGCACTCTCCCACTGTCTCTTTCTCTCTTACCGGAGCAGTCGTTTAACCTTTCAAATTCATAGTGCTGCGACGCTTAAGTTTGGTTTCTTTGATCAGTGGGTGTTTTCAGTCTTAAGGAAACGGTTCTACATCCAGATTATACCCGCATGAAAGTTAATTACTAAGTTTCTCGTTAAACCAATACCAGTTTGCAAAGCCATTTTCCACCATTCCTCACCATCATGATCTTCTGTTTGTCTCTAGCCTGGGGGATCTTGGGAAGCCGATGGGCCCTTTGCCAATGTATCCGGCAGCAGAGGACAACTATGGCTATGATGCCTGTGCCGTGCTTTGCCTGCCCTGTGTGCCCAACATCCTGGTGATCGCCACTGAAACAGGAACGCTGTATCACTGCGTCGTGCTTGAGGCGGAGGAAGAGGAGTACGGAGGAGTAAGTCACAATGACGTGGTGATCCACAAGGCTTGGGAGATTTGCCAGAAATAAAGTTCTGTTTGTGTTCTCCCAGCTTGAGAGATGGTCCAGAGGTTCAGAGACTGTGCCTTCACTTTACGTGTTTGAGTGTGTCGAGCTGGAACTTACACTCAAGTTACCAGCGGGGGAGGAAGAGGAGATCATAGAATCAGACTTCACCTGCCCAATCCGGCTTGAAAGGGGTGAGGAGATCACGTAGGCCACTTGATGGATGTGTGGGTTCTTCTTGCTGTGAGGCGACATCACTACACATTACAAAGTAGAAGTACCTTAACCTAAACAATGACGTGGCTGTTTTGCTGCCCGCCACTCATTTACTCTACTTGGGCTTTTATCCAAAGTTGAATCTGGTGGTAAATCAAATGTTGGTAAACTTTAGCTTTTGATAGTCTTATTGAACCAACAGCCTGGTGTTGCGAGGACTGTTCAAACTACATGTCGCTCTGCACAACGTAGTATGCATATGTTTAATGGACTTTTAAAATGCTATAAAAAATTTTCAGACCCATTTATTGAAAAATAAAATTTTTCTTTTTCAGATTTTTTTGCTCACAGCACAGATAGTACAGACATACTGAACATTTCTGTTTACTTTTTTATATTAACTATTATACACTGATTACTTGATATGTGCTGTAAAAGTAATAAGCATAAAGATTACATTCATCATGTGATGTAGTACAGAGTCATTAACTGTTATGACTAGTATCACTATTCTGAAAATAATTCTAATTGGTTTGGATTATTTTCTAATGTTAAGGGACCTTTTAAAATCTAGCCACAGGGGTTGCAAGCCAGTTACTTCTGTGCCGGTCCCAAGCCCGGATAAATAGAGAGGGTTGCGTCAGGAAGGACATCCGGCGTAAAACTAGTCAAAGTGAACCATGCGAGTCGTTCAAAGAAACTTCATACCGGATCGGTCGAGGCCCGGGTTAACAACGACCGCCACCGGTACTGTTGACTTACAGGGTGCCGGTGGAAATTGGACTACTGTTGGTCAAAGAAGGAGAGGAGGCAGAAGGGTGCGTGAACAGAGAGAGAAGAGGATGAGAAGGAGCATAGACCTGAGAATAGGGACTCTTAACGTTGGCACAATGACAGGGAAAGGCAGAGAGCTAAAGATGAGCTTAAAGCTGGAAGTTGAAGGGGTGATGGTGAATGTAGTCAGTGGGTATGCTCCACAAGTGGGCTGTGAATTAGAAGAGAAGGAGAGATTCTGGAGTGAGTTTGATGAGGTCATAGAGAGTATTCCCAGAGGGGAGAGACTGGTTGTTGGAGCAGACTTCAATGGTCATGTTGGTGAGGGGAACAGAGGTGATGAGGATGTGATGGGCAGGTTTGGTGTGAAGGAAAGGAATCTAGAAGGACAGATGGTGGTAGACTTTGCAAAGAGGATGGAAATGGCTGTAGTCAACACTTACTTCCAGAAAAGAGAGGAACACAGAGTGGACATACAAGAGCGGAGGTAGGAGTACACAGGTGGACTACATCCTATGTAGACGAGGCCATTTGAGAGGTTAGTGACTGCAAAGTTGTGGTAGGAGAGAGTGTAGCCAGACAGCACCGCATGGTGGTGTGTAAGATGATGCTGGTGGTCAGGAGGAAGAAGAATAGAGGGAAGACAGAAAAGAAGACCAAGTGGTGGAAGTTAAAGGATGAAGGAGCTTGTGGGGAATTCAGGCAGAGATTGAGACAGGCTCTGGGAAATCAGGAAGAGCTGCCTGATGACTGGGATACTGCAGCAGAGGTTATCAGGGAAACAGGTAGGAAGGTGCTGGGTGTTTCATCTGGTAGGAGGATAGAAGATAAGGACACTTGGTGGTGGAATAAGGAAGTACAGGACTGCATCCAAAGGAAGAAGTTGGCAAAGAGGAAGTGGGATCTAGAAAGGACTGAGGAAAGTAGACAGGAGTACAAGGAAGTGCAGCGCAGAGTAAAGAGGGAGGTGGCGAAGGCCAAACAGAAAGCATATGATGATGAGCTGTATGACAGGTTAGACACAAAGGAAGGGGAGATGGACTTGTACAGGCTAGCCAGACAGAGAGATAGGGATGGGAAGGATGTACAGCAGATAAGAGTTATTAAAGACAGAGATGGAAAGCTACTAACAACCCAGGAGAGTGTGCAGAGAAGATGGAAAGAGTATTTTGAGGAGCTGATGAATGAGGAAAATGATAGGGAAAGAAGGGAGGAGGATGTGGATGTTGAGAAGCAGGAAATAGCAGACATTTAGTAGGGATGAGGTGAGGAAGGCTCTGAAGAGGATGAAGAGCGGAAAGGCTGTTGGTCCTGATGATGTACCTGTAGAGGTGTGGAAGTGTCTAGGGGAGTCAGCGGTAGAGTTCTTAACCAGTTTGTTTAACAGGATTCTAGAGAGCGAGAAGATGCCTGAGGAGTGGAGGAAAAGCGTTCTGGTGCAGATTATCAAGAACAAGGGTGATACGCAGAACTGCAGCAACTACAGGGGAATAAAGCTGATGAGCCACACAATGAAGCTGTGGGAAAGAGTAGTGGAAGCCAGGCTTTGGAAGAAGGAAGAGATTTGTGAGCAGCAGTATGGTTTCATGCCCCGTAAGAGCACCACTGATGCCATTTTTGCTTTGAGAATGTTGATGGAAAAGTACAGAGAGGGTCAGAAGGAGCTGCATTGTGTCTTTGTGGATTTAGAAAAGGCTTATGATAGGGTGCCGAGGGAGGAGCTGTGGTACTGTATGAGGCTGTCGGGAGTGGCAGAGAAGTACGTCAGATTAGTCCAGGACATGTACAAGAGGAGTAAGACGATGGTGAGATGTGCTGTAGGCCAGACAGAAGAGTTCAGGGTGGAGGTGGGACTACACCAAGGATCAGTTTTGAGTCCCTTTTTGTTTGCTATGCTGATGGACAGGTTGACAGATGAGGTCAGACAGAAATCTCCCTGGACAATGATGTTTGCTGATGACATTGTGATTTGCAGCGAGAGTAGAGAGCAGGTGGAGGAAGAGCTAGAGAGGTGGAGGTTTGCTCTGGAAAGAAGAGGCATGAAAGTCAGTCGTAGTAAGACAGAATACATGTGTATAAATGAGAGGGGGCAGGGTGGAGGAGTGAAGTTACAGGGGGTGGAGGTGATGAAGGTGCAGGAGTTTAAGTACTTGGGATCAACAGTGCAGTGTGATGGGGAGTGTGGAAAAGAGGTCAAGAGGCGAGTGCAGGCAGGGTGGAGCGGGTGGAGGAAAGTGTCAGGAGTGTTGTGTGACAGAAGAGTGTCAGCAAGACTCAAAGGAAAGGTGTACAAGACAGTGGTGAGACCAGCTATGCTTTATGGCTTAGAGACAGTGGCAGTGAGAAAGAGACAGGAGGCAGAGATGAAGATGTTGAGGTTCTCCCTAGGAGTGACGAGGTTGGACAGAATAAGGAACGAGCACATTAGAGGAACAGCCCACGTTACTTGTGTTAGCAACGAAGTCAGAGAGGCCAGACTGAGATGGTTCGGACATGTGCAGAGGAGGGATAGTAAATATATTGGTAGAAGGATGTTGGAGATGGAGCTGCCAGGGAAGAGAGCAAGAGGACGACCAAGAAGGAGATATATGGATGTTGTAAGAGAGGACATGAGGTTGGCTGGGGTCAGAGTAGAAGATACTCAAGATAGAATGAGGTGGAAAGGGATGACTCGCTGTGGCGACCCCTGAAAAGGGAAAAGCCGAAAGAGAAGTAGTAGTAGTAGTTAAGGGACCTCTTATAAGAGCTGTTTGTGTTACTTCATTGCTTTGTTGCAGACCCTTTGTGTCAGCACCGGTACCACTGCACTCACGAGGCTGGCGTGCACAGTGTCGGACTCACCTGGTTCAAAAAACTTCATGTTTTTCTGGAGTCTGGTGAGTTCAAATCCCTTCCTAGGAAAACAGAACTTTTGAAAAAGACTTTTGGACCATTCAGCATTGCTCATTAAGATGTTGAGTTTATTAAAAAATGACAAAAATGTACTTCAGAAATTGTGTTGTTCACAATACAACACCTACAGATCATCAAGCATACAGACAGAATAATGCTTAAACTCTGTTGTACTGTCATAGTTTGTCTATTAGCAGAATCGGCTGTTCAAGAAGAATAAAACTAGTTTTTAAAGTTTTATTATTTCATCAGTAGCTCGTGCTTCAATGCACCTTCAACACGATTGAGAATGCGTTCTCTGTTTAAATTAACCAAATTATATTGTTAAAAAAAGTGGTCCTCTTGTTAATAATCAGCAGAACAAATTAGTGATAGGATTCAGAGGTCAAACTAACACTGGTAACACTGGTTGTTTTGATTTGGTAGAATATAAATTGCTTAATTATTGGAATATATCAAATCAGACTTTCCATTTATTTATTTTCTGTCAACTTATAACAAATACAAAATTTGTCTTTGATTAACTCTCTCCAGGTAGAAACTTTAATTACAGCATTATTTACTAATACATTGGTAATAGTGTCATATTAGATATCAGAAACGTGTCTATTTTAAATCAAATTAAATTATGGCTATTTCTGTCTCTGGAAATTTGACACCCATCCTGCTGTTAACTGCTGGTTCTGACTGTCTGAAAGTGAAAGCAAGTATCAACTTTATGAAAGTATAAAACAGAGTGTACACCTCTGTGCCCCTCTCATGTTTTTGATCCTAAGAAGCTTAATTGTTTCCCAAATAAGTGAGCGACATTAGGCATCCGTGACAGAATTTGTTTCCCGCTAACCTGAATTGCCCATATCTAATTCTTTGGATGGGAAAACTGTTTAATAAATCTGCTGACCGCACTAATTCGGATTGTTTTTGTTCAGATATGGACGACAAGGACAGTCTGCGGGAGCTGAGCACCGAGCCGCGATGTATTGTGGAGCACATTCTCTGCACCAAACCTCTGGCTAACAGGTGGAGAGGACCACCGAAGACCACAGCTCATGTGGTCTTCGGTGACCACCACTCACTCATCCCTATCTTCTCCTTTTTCTCAGCTCCAACGCTCCTATTCAGGGCTTCTGGATTGTGTCTGATCTGTCGCTCGGAGCGACCATGATCTGCATCACTAGCACTTACGAGTGTCTCCTGCTTCCTCTGCTGTCAGTATTGAGGACTTTCTGTCAGACTGCCGGTGCCTGCTTACTGATGAACATTCTTGTCTTCTAGAAGCTCCATTCGGCCTCCATCGCCACCCCTGCTGTGCTCTAGTCTGGAGGCGGGCGAAGATGGCTCTCCTCTGCGCGGATTGGCCGAAGACTCCTTTGAGCAACATATTCGCAACATTCTGGCACGGAGCTCGACCAACCCGTTAATGCTGAGGTCCAACGCTGCTTATTTAATTGATATTTAAAAAGATGTTTTTGAGCTTTTTGTTTTATTTAAAGGCCCACTATGCTTCTGAAATGCTTAGAGACTGAAGGTGAAGATGCATAATAATATCACTGAGTTTAACCGTGTGCGATTCTAAGTGATTTTTACAAGCGCGTGCAAATCCTCTCATCATTAACCTCTTGAGACCCGAGCTATGTAATTATATTTTTTAAATTTGCTTTGGTAGTTAGGTTTTTAGAAGCACAATAAGTGTAAAAATAAAGCGTCTTTTTTTTTTTATACATGATTCAGTGTTGGAGATATTACATGAGTTATTACTAAATATTTACTCAATTTCAGTGCGTCTCGCACTGCAGTCGACAGACCTTCCGTCCTTTTCTCCACCATTTTTGCTAGAACTGCAAATAGCGCTTGGACGATCGGACACTACTAGATGGTGGTTTAAGACTCAATCGGTTTTAGCAAGTGAGGGGTTAAAACAGCAGGTGGGAATATTCTGTGACGCACAGTGGCCTGAAGAGGACCCAAGAGATGAGTCTGTCTCGTCGCTGTTGAGTAATGATTCCGTTTCCTCTCCGTCTCTGAGTGTGTGTTGTACAGTACTCGGGATTGTTGAAGGATTTGAATTGTGTGTTTCAGAGCGTCGGACACGGACGCGTCTCCCCCTCCAGCGGAGTGTCTACAGCTGCTAAGCAGAGCCACGCAGGTCTTCAGAGAGGAATACATCCTGAAGCTGGGTCTGGCTCACGAAGAGGTTCAGAAGCGGTAAAGTATTACATTATGTCGCTGAGCAGATCAAGTATGATATAGCGAGTGAGATACAGTGGAGTGTGGGATTTTTTTAGTTACCCGTGTGTGTGTGTGTTCAGGGTAAAGCTTTTGAATGGACAGAAGAACAAGCAGCTGGAAGATCTCTCCCTCTGCAGGGTGGAGAGGTGACTGCAGGCACACACACCCCGCGTGGAGTTGCTTGCCCTGACCGAGTGTGTGTGTGTGTGTGTGTGTGTGTGTGTGTCTGTGTGTAGGAAAAGCCTAACGGAGGCCGCAGAGCGACTGGCGGATAAATACGAAGACGCCAAGTATCGGCAGGAAACCATAATGAACAGGTTTGTTTTTTCCTTAAGAACTGTGTTGCAGAATGGCTCGTGCTGGAAAGAGGTTCCAGTTTTTCCACCATCTTCTTCTGTGAACCTCGGCTGGCTTTGTAATTAGCCGTGGAGGTCTTCTAGCGTTCTGTGACAGATCTCTCTGCTTCTGTAGAGTGAAACTGGTCTTGGGGAGTCTGCGCAGTCAACTTCCTGTGCTCTCGGACAGCGAGAAGGACATGAGGAAAGAACTGCAGACGATTCAGGACCAGCTCCGTCGCCTTGACAACACCATCAAACAGGTGGGACTCTGCCTCTCCGCTGTGGTCTTCCTGCAGATCACCCAATCTCTGTTCATTTACTGTATTTTTTAGACTATAGGACACCGGATTTAAAGACGCGCCAATAATGATTGTATTTCTGATTCCATTGTAACACAAACAAAACGACACACACACACACACACACACACACACGTCAGTTTCTGCATCTTTCACTAATCCAGGAAATTCTTCAGCTTTTGAGTTTTGAGTCCCGTTTTTACATCAGGTGGTTTATCTGTATCAGTGATACGCAGTTGTAGTCGCAGATCAAGAGACATAGATTTGTTGACTGGCAAGCCACATTAACATTAAACCTCCGGTGCATTTTCTAGCGGCTTTGTGTGTTTGACACTTTGTCAGTAACTAATTCACTTTGCGTCAACGTGTGTTTCACACTAAGGATAGTAACTAAAATTTCCCCATGAGGGACTAATACAGGTTCAATTATTATTATTATTATTATTATTATTATTATTATTATTATTATTATAGAGTAAATGTAAGTGCCATAGTTCACTCTTCTTCTCTGTATTAAGTTTTACTCCACGAGTCGCCGTAAAGCTACAATATACGCAGCAATATCACCGTTATACATTCCATTTCTCACAAATCCAAGGATTTTAAAAGCGCTGTATAGTCTGAAAAGTCCAGTCTGTTGGTTGTTGTGTTTGTTCCGGCTGCTTTCAGATGGTCTGTGAATGTGAACAGCACTTAGTGAATGTAAACTGACCTGGTTGGGTTGCGTTTCCAGGTGAACACCAAGAAGGATTACCAGAAGAAGCAGATGAGCACCGAAGCAGCAGCGGTCGGCTCCAGAGTGGCTCTCAATCAGCATCAGAGGAAGTGCGTGCAGGAAGTCCTCAAAGAACAGTACGTACATGCAACAACATCATGCCTTTATTCACCTTCATCTACTTCTGAAAAATGATACACGATGTTGAGATCGTCACCAGTCACACACTGCTGGATCTGATCGAAGATTAGAAAAGAACAGCAGAGAAGAAATGGGTTTGGGTAAAATGGCATTGGATTAAAATTAATAGAATGGATAGTATAGGATAGGAGTTGAACAGCATAGAACATAAAAGAAACGGACAGAATGGAATAGAACAGGACAAAATAGAATAGCATAGTTTTAAATTGCATATAATAGAATAGCACAGAATAGAATAGCAAGAAAATGAATGGAATAGCATAGAAAGGAATAAAATACAATAGGATAAAATAAAACACCAAAGTAATGAATAGGATATAATTGCCTAAGATGATGAAAATAAATGCAAAGAAATTAAATTAATAGAATAGCACAGAATAGATTTGCAAATATATGAATAGAATAGCAAATATACGTAAGAATATTGTTGAATAGAAAAGAATCTCAAAGAAATTAATAGAATTGCACAGGAACAAATAGAATATGGTACAATAAAATAGCAAAGAGATTAATAGGATAGAATAGAATTTACAACATGCTGAAAGAACACACACACACACACACACACACACACACACAGTTCCGTGTTACTATGTTTGCTGAACTTAGAAAGAGATACAATTTCTCTTCTTAAAATGTTGCCATCTGAAATGAGCAGAATGTGCAGCAGTTCACTGTTTAACGATCTCATTCACTGTGACGCATTCTTTTGACAAGTTACAAGTCGCCTCAGAAGGATTTGTTTGTATGGTGTCAACTGATCCCGGACTGAAACTGTTGTTATGATGATAGCGGGCGTGGTCATCTCTGTGCCACAATTTAAGATGGAGCGTTCTGCCATTAAAACTCATGTTAGAAGGAAAGCAACTAATTGTTTTTTTGTGTACACACCATGAAAAATTATCTGTACAGCAATTTGTGTAGTCAGTTTCAAGTCGTTGGACTACACTACCCATAGTTCCCTACATAGACAAAATGGAAGAACTGCTTTGAGAAAAATTACTTATTTTAGTTACTTATTGTCACTTAATTAAAAAAAAACAAATGTGATGTTTTCAACCATTCACACATTTCAAATGTACAAAATGAAATCGAAGTCAATCTTTACGGAGTTAAAGTCAATTTGTATGCTTAAATTCTGAGGTATATTTATTCTAGCGTGATTCTGACGTGCGTTTGCTTTGTTTGGAAGGGGTGAACACATCGCCAGCATGATGAAGGAGATTAAAGACGTCAAGAACCACTTCACACTGTGATCCACCACCATCAGGTCCAACCTCACTCTGCTTGTTGTACAGTGTTTTTGGTTACGTTCCTAAGCAATTAAAAGTTTTTTACTTAAACATGATGTTTCTGTGTAAGAGTTTGTAACTCAGAAACAAACCGACAGCAAGTCAGTAGCGTTTCCTGTTTATTACATATACACATATGTACATGGTACAGTATTTGAATCTTCAACACGGCATGCCAACGTAACGCAAGTTATGAATGGAGTCACTGGATCCGCTGCTCATCCTGAAGGTCGTGAGTTGGTCGGAGATGTTTCAGGGACAGAGATTTTAAGAATATTTTTCTGATTTTATTCCGACACTTAAAACTATTCCACTTTCACGTTTTTATTCATTTTAAACAAGCATGTGAAGTTTAAGGTCACAATTGAATTTGTTGGTTCAACTGTGTCATGTTTAAAAAGCAAAATTGCACGTGTTTTTCCTAAATGCTTCAGAAACATGCTCCTCAAACAATGCTGTGCCTCCTGGTGGCCATTAGTGTACATCACTGAACACCCATGTCATGTCTGGGTTCATGTGCTTTCAGCTCCACTAGATAAAATACGTCATAAAAAAACCAATTGTGACCCATAAACAACCCAAACCAGTTCATATCGATTCAAACAAAACAGCAGAGAAATGGTCACAGGAAGAGTGACAAACAAAATCCTGTTTGAAGATGGTTGAAACGTCTGGACCGCGGTGGGAGTCACAGTCACTGCTGACATAATAGAAGTCCTCTTTATACACATATATACAAACACTGTGGTTCCCTTCGTGAGCAGCTGAAAACAGGAAGTGGAATCCGATCAGATGTGGAAAACTGTACAAGACCCAGACGCAACAAGAGTCTCTCGCTCAAGAGCAGGAGCAGAATCCGTAGTGGTGCAGGATTTTGTCAATGGGCCGCTTCTGTGTGTGTGTACAGACACTGCAGGTCATCATGTCTCAGGAAGCTGGCTGATGTCTGTGAAGTTAGTGTCGTTAAGAATAGCCCGGATCCGCTCTAAAGAGTCCGCTTGCCGAATACGCTCCAACTGAACCTGCCAATGGAAAAAAAGTCTTTTTTATTATTATTATTATTATTATTATTATTATTATTATTATTATTATTATTATTATTATGTATTGTGGAGCTTTAATGTGTGAATTTAGGAATTGTAAATCCCAGTCAGTTTCACTCAGTCTTCTCTTACAGGCGCCGTACCTCTTTTGGTAAGTTGTGTGTAAATGTTTTAAGACATGAAGCGTTCTGAGGGGTTTGGTCTGCCGTACCTGAAGGGTCTGCGACAGCTTGACAAAGTCTCTCTGGACCTGCTCGCTGACGTCCAGCTCCGTCTGAAGTCTCTGGGCCTTGTCCTTCTCCTCAAACACCTGAGTCTCCAGAACACTCTGCAAGCACAGCACCTGGTCAGTGGTCAGCAGGCGGAAGTGTTGGGGACCGGGGGTGGCCGCACCTTGCTGCCGAGAGCTGTGCTCAGCTGGTCCTGAAGACTCTGGAAGCCCTCTAGCATCTGGCTCTTCGCCGACAAACTGCTCTCCAACTGAACAAGGAAACAAGCAACTCCGTCACGAGTCTGTCGGTGTGTGTACCCATGATGCTCTCTACCTGCTGCTTCTCGCTTTTCACTCGCTCCAGCTCCGTTTTTAAGCTGGAAAAAGACGCTATGTGGGGAAAAAAGTGCCATCAGAAGCATCACATGGTTTTCTCACTCACAAGTACTTCTAAAACAGACAATGGCTTCATAAACCACTGCTCCTTAAAATCTCACAAATGCAGTTGACTTTTCAAGACGGTGGACTAATAAAACACTGATTGCTGGGTACATAAAACGGTACATTTCAAAATGTACCCAGCAATCACTGTTTTATAGCACTTTTCTGTGTTTGTAGAGAGCTATTGTCTTTAGTTTCTCAATCTCACTATTATATTTAAAGCAGTCAGACAGAACCAAAGATCACAACATGGGTAAAGAAAAAAAAATCTGCCTCACACCTTGGAAAAAAAAAAGAAGATAAATTGTCCATATGTGAGCTGTGTTCTGCATTTAACCATCAAATGAAGTTACATACTCATGTTGACACACACACAAACTTGGAGTCAGTGGGGGTCAGTGCCTTGACCAAAGACTGGGGATTGAACATGCATTTGAGTGGCAGATCCATCTCCCTAACACTGGACCACAATAGCCACTATTAAAATATATATTTTTAAGTAAATTAATAAAACCCTCCGCCGTTGTAATTTAAAAAGGCATTTAGAGATTATTAACCAGCCTGAAACCACTCGGACCGGCAGATGACCATCGAACACGGCACTATAAGAGAGGCGGGTCTTACTGCTCCTCTCTTATTGGCTAGAAACTTGTAACACTGTCAGAAAATACATCCTGAGGTGATTTACACAGTGAGTAAATTTCCATTTAGAGATGATTTCCAAGATAAGTTAGAAAATCTGTAGCCAAAATAGAAAAATGGGTGAGGCACAAAACGACACGCAAAACAAAACGTTGATTCGTTCATGTGAGAATAACAGATTTACACTGAACTTTTCAGACTGTAAGGCACGTTTAAAATCCTAAAAAAAAAATCAGGTTCTAGAAACAACAGGAAATAGACGTTTACTGATGGCTTATACTCTGAAAAATAAGGTAGCCATTTCTTCATTTTGACATTTGGAGGTGGTAAGACTCAAAGACGTGCAGATCTAAACGTTGGTTTATCGGTGGGTCATGCAGAAAGTTAGTCACCGCTAACTACACATGTAGACAGGGATTCGTACCTTCCAGGACGTCTGAACGCAAGCCACCAGTGCGGGAAGAAGTCGAAGAAGAAAAAAAAAAAAAAGACAGCAAATGAAATGCGATTTAGGAAAGGAAGCGGAGCAATTGACCCTTTTGTCCACTTTTTGTTTTAAACACGTTAATTTGTATTTAATGTTATTGGTTCAAAGAATGTCGGGCGGAATTGTTGGACCCACACATTTCACCCTTAGCAAATCTGATTAAAAAAAAAAAAGTATGGCCTGAAACTGCACGTACAGCTACTACATAGAAGAGCTTGTTTAGGTTCGCGTTGACGTTGTACTTCAAGAAGCCGTCCACTTACCGATCTCCTCTTTACAGCCCTCGATCTCCAGCTGCAGCGTGTCCTCCATGTTTTCCTTCAGACACTGCTCGGCCTGGAGCTGTTCCTTCAGGAACAGGATTTCTGCCTTGAGTTTCTCCTCTAAATGCTCCGCCGACGTCTGCGCAGAAATTATGCGTTCTCTGTATTCCAACACCAGCTGCTGCATTTCCTGTGTGGATAAAAGATTGAAAGAACGTTTTTTAACAGGACACAAGCTTCACAGACCTGATGAAACGCCACATGTAGGTTCAATCCACTAGGAAAGCCAGTCTTCTTCTTTAGTCTAATCCAGTGATTCTCCGACAGTATGGTGCGACCGTAGCAATGTCAGATTGTCGCGGAAGACCCCGAGAACAAGCTTTTGCTTAATGTGTTGTGCAAAACGTTGCTGTGAATAATGTGTAAATGCACTAGGTGGCAGTAGTGTGCACTAGGTGGTTATTTTCAGCGCTAGTGAATATTTAACATGGAAAAAAAGAACAACAGGAAGACTGAAAATGCAACTGAAATCAACGACTAGAAAGTTCCACAAAGCCCATTTAGCGCTTGGCTTCAATGTGGTATTCCTAAAACGCACAACTTCGGGACCACATTCTGATCGTGAAATCAGATATAATACCAGAGATATTATAAGACTCTAATTTCTTAATTACTGCTTCATATGTCTTGACAAGGATGTTCTTTATTACAAACGGCCTATAGCTTTTAGGGTTGAATGTTCACACAACACTGTTCAAAGAAGCGACCTGGGAATGGGAATGGCAATCCATTCCGAGTTTCTCGTGGAGACTTGAGGAGTAGGAGTCTGATGCTGGTGGTACCTGTACAGTGAGAGGCATCTGGAAGTTGTCCTGCTGCTGCAGCGTCAGATGGAGTTTGTGTTTGCCCTGGAGACTCTCGTTGTCTCTCTGCAGTCGGTCCAGCTCCTCGCTCACCTGTTCTCTGGAGCGCAGCAGCATAGCCTGAACACATCAACAACTCCATTAGAAACCAAACTATTTTATCCCTAATAGGTTTTTTTATTATAATTTGGGAATAATCACGTTGAAGCTCAAGATCAAGTTCAGTTTGTTTATAAAGCGTTTTTTATTCGTTTCAGCAGCTGTGTGAACTGAAGAATTATGTCCATTGTTTGTCGGTATTATGATTCTGACCAGATGACAATGATTTCTGATTACTGGCTAACTGGTCCAGTAAAGCATATATGGACTGAGATTCCTGCTAAAAAATGTTGACTGCAAGTAACGATGAAAAATGCTTCACAGTAGGGCTGCACAATTTTGAGAAAAAACCTAATTGCAATTTCTTGGTTAAATATTGTGATTGCGATGCGATTTCCGCATGTGATACTTTTAAGTGCATAAAACTAAAATCATGAATCAACTGCATTGAACAAGCCCGCTAACAGGAAGCCACTAGAGACAATGTGTTGTCTATTTCCTGGTTGGCGTGTGTGAGTTACCATCTGTTCCTGGGTGTTCCTCTTGGCCTGGCTGAAGGCCTGTTGGAGAGCGCTGACGAGGGTTTCAGAATCCTGAACTTTCTGCTTTAACTCTGTGATCTGAAATAGGGAGAAGACATTAACTAATATATTTGCTTTGCTTTTCAAAACCCGGTGGAGCACAAGCTGCTGACGAACTTTCCAGGCTATGCCGAGCCTCAGAGAGAAGCTTGTTTGGGAACCACAGGCTTTAGTCACAACCAGATGATGTTTTATCTGATTTATGAGCCAGACCTTCGTGATTCCAAAGATAAGGTTCTTTACTGACTGTGCTCTCAGTTGGAGATATAAATCGCAAGTGGCAAGTGTGGCAAGGTGTGAGTTTGAGGCCGGCCAGAGTTTGGATGTTCTGTCTGTGCTTGTGTGGGTTTCTTCCGGGTGCTCCAGTTTCCCCCACAGTCCCCCACAAAATCATGCGTTTCAGGTTAATCTGGCCATGTGGGTGTGTTTGCCTGGATCTGAGTGAACGCTAGCGCAAATTGGATGCCACTGCTCTTCAGGGCAATTGTCGTGCGTATTAATAAATCCAATGAGTTATTATTATTATTATTATTATTATTATTATTATTATTAATAATAATAATAACAATAATATTAATACCATTAATAATAATACCACCAATAATAATAATAATAATAATAAATGAACATTTCTAAATCAAATGTATTAAACAAGGATGACGAGCCAAATAAACAATCAATATTCAAGAAACATTTTCTTGCCGCTATCTGTGCATTTGACACCTTGCCAGTAACTAGCAGACTGTGTTTCAAAGACAGGTGACTAGTCAAAACCAATTGTGATTCGTCGCAGCGGTTTAAATGTTAGTTTGGCTTGCCATACATTTTCCAACTCAAGGGTTTCACAAAAAAAAATCAGTTAGTAACAACCCCATGTTTCAACAAAAGGCACAGAAATATACAACGCAGAGTTTATTTATTTAGAGTTGATGAGTACCTTGAGCGTGAAGTCCTCGCTGACCTGCTTGACGGAATCCTCCAGCACCTGTCTTTCATTCATCGTTCTCTCCAGCTGATCGTTGGCCTGCCGCAGCATGGCCTGAAGTTTCTTAACCTGGTTTAAATAATAAACGTTCATCACACCACTGTCATTTCTGACTATGACGCGCGACTAGAGTTCTTGAAACAAACCTGATCCCTAGTGTCGGCCTCCTGACCCTGGATCACCTGCAACTGCTTCTCATAATTAGAGCACATATCACACCTGCGGCCCAACTTCCGACCGGCATTCTTCAGCTGAGAAGAAAGCACACAGACATCAAACAAAGAGTCATCTATCAGCCTTAAGTTTTTAAGAGACAATTAAATCAACCTAGATAAGGCCCAAATATTGCAAGGATTTTTAACAGAATAACTAACAATGCTATATACGTCCACATTTGTAAAACTCTGAAAAAAACGTTTTATCTACAGACAACGTGAATCTCAAACACATCAAAAGAAAAACTAAGCAAAATTGGGAAATTTCTGGAATTTACTACCACAGAACGTGAATTCTGGAGACCTAGTAAATTTATAATAAGATTTTTAAACACAGACAATGAGTAGGCAGCAAAAAGGAAGTTATTATATATGATGCGCATCACACACACTAGAACACAAAATCAACAATTTATTAATACCCAAGTAAAATCATGCTCCCAAAGCACTTGAGTACTTGAATATATTAGTAAATTTGCAATATTGCTATTTTAATATTAAAATCTACTATTAAAATTTCTTTAGATAGCATTTTGACTATTAATACCTCACAAACCTCACAGTTTCAGTTTGCCTACAGAAGTGGAAGATACTGTACTTACAGCCTACAAAGTATTAAACTCTATTTTAAAAAATACTCCCTCTGACCTCCTGTTGTAGCAGAGTCCACTCGCTCTCGCTGACCAGTCTGTATCCAGGCGGAGGAAGATACGCCGTGTCAGCCATGTGAGAGATGCTGGACAGCAGCGACGCCGTCTCCTCCTGCTCGGGGGTCATGGCCTTGATGGCTTTCTCCTGATCCTTGGTGAGCAAAAAGTGTCCTGGCTGCAGGGAAGATATGGAAGACGTCTCCAAGACATCCAAGCCTCCACAATCTGCCCCGACAAGAGGACCAAAGTCTGACTCGTCTAACTGGTTGGCTGATTTGGTCTTGCTGTGATGTTCGCCGAGCGACTGCAGCGCCGCTCCAGAGGAGCCCAGGCTGTCAGAGGACTGGACTCGACGTAGTCCGTCCTTATAAGTGTCCAAACCGTCTGAATGACCAGGAGCGTCTGCGTCCAGAGAGTGTAAGGAGCTGTGGATGCTCTGGCTTAGGTGAGACTGAAAGCAGAACGGAAAATAAATACAACCACAAGCAGCAATGCAAAACCTATTTACTTGACAATCAAAAATAAAACGTTCTTTTCCAAACAACTTTTGTTTTTTTAAAATAAATGTTCCACTTCTGTGTCGAGTATATTTTCAAGTAATGATGACTTTTTATATGCTTTTCTAAGAACAGCATCCAGATATTTTGAGTGGTATATCAATCTGAAAGAAAGGTTTCTGGTTCTGTATGCGGTTCTATAAGTGCCAGCATTTCATATAAGCACTTAAAATCTGCAGTTCTTTTCACATTTCAAGATAATGGCACTCTATTGTTTCAAGATTGAAAACAAGAAACTGGTTCCACAAGCCCAAATGGCAACTAGCAATTAGCAAAAAAAAAAAAAAAAAAGAAGCAATTAGCAAAGCGATGAGGAGCTAAAGGAAACAATGAATAATTATTGAACATTAATTCATTCATTAATTAATATTATTTAAATATTTAATGAAGTAAAATATTTTTCTTGTCTACAGCCTCTGAATCATGTTTTGCTAAAACAAGCAAAGCTCTCGTCCTACTGAGCGTGCAACTCACTTTCAGGAGCTACAGAGGTAACACACTTTTGACATTTGCCTGTAGATTTAACTGCATCAATCATTATGGTCCCCCAAGTGGTATCATATCAAAATGGTGCTCTGCATTTAACTATGCAGAGAAGTTACACACACCCGGAGCAGTGGGCAGCCTTCAGCCAGGGTGTCGGGGGGCATGTGGGGGTCAGTGTCTTGCTCAAACACTCAGTTGTGAACCACACAGGACTGGGACTTGAAACTGCATCGCTTCGGTGGCAGGTCCAACAAGACTGATCTATTTAATTACCTCTTCAATTGAGAGCCCAAGTAGAGAATCATCAACAGGTTCCACTGGCTCCTTTCCTTCATCCTCACTAGCTTCTTTAGTTTGGCTCAATCTCTCCTTCTCATCTTCCTCCTGGTCAATAGACAGAATGTATTGGTGGACTATACAGTAAATGTGTGCAATGTACAGTAAACCCTTTCTTTATCATGATTCTTGATACATTGATTCCCTTAATACTGACTGTACACGTTCATTTTGCTTTGTGTAGGGTTTAGAGGTTTTTTTGTTGAACACATGGATGTATGTGAAACGGATTAAAAAAAGCTTTCATGGACTTTCGGTTAAACACGAGCACAATTATTAGAATAGGCCGCCTATGTTTGCCTGGTTTTTGCTTGGTTGATTGACAGTCCAAGCTCATGTGTTGATAAGAATTTAAATCTGGAAAATTGTCCGTTGGTATAAGCGAGTGAGTGTCTGTGTGTGCAGCTCTGTGATTGGTTGGTCACGCCTAAAAAATGCTGTGATTGGCTCCCGCTCCAGAATGGCGGTTAAAAAAATCATCTACTGTATATTTCTGCTCTTAATGAAAGAGTGATGGCTATAAGATACTGCTTGTCATGCACAGCAGTGTATTCTTTTTTGAAGAAAAAGAATTAGAAGAAAACCTTTATTTGTCTCAACAAAGAGAGACAAATTTGATCGATGTATCATACTGATTTTGTTTCTGTGTCCTTGTGCAAGTTAATGGCAACAAAGTAACCAAATCTAAATTCTAGCTAGCGCAACCGTGTCAGGACAGATCATGTACCTGATCCCTTTTCTTCATCTCCTCCACTTGCCGCAGCTGCTCGGAGGTCAGCACGCTCTCAATCCGCTGCATGTCCTGCATCAGCAGCCGCTGGGACTCCAGGAACTGATCGTTGGCTCGTTGCCATGTGTGTTTCAATTGATTGTGCTGCTGCCGCTCCAGTTCTAATAAGTGAACCACTGCAAAAAGAAAACACAATAATATGTACATATATACACACACACTTTACATATTTTGCATATGTGTACAGTACTGTGTTTACACGAATATAAGCATCCCGCAAATATAATGACACCCCTGGTTTTTCAGGCACAAAATTAAAATTCTAAAAGACTTTTTTTTTACATTTCTGGTTTAATTACATACATTTTCTCTTAGAATGCAATTTTTACTTTATTTAAAAAAAAACTTTTGACTCGTTTTCATTAAATCAATAAAAACTAAAAGTAAACAAAAGTATTTCCATTTATTTGCGATTGCTCTTTTTTGCTCGATTGCATTTTTGAAACCAACGATTGTAAGCACACCCCACGTTTTTGAGCTACAACGGGTGCTTTTATTGACGTAAAAATTGTGTTAAGGTGGCATGTAGGCATGTCAATAACGTCTACATCTCCATCGCCGTGTGTACTCTATGTTTCTGAAACCCACATCCCACACTTTGCCATTAGTTGCTTGATTCACACACCTTCGTGAAGTTCTTTCCTAAGCTTCTCTGCATCTTCTTGAAGAACAGATTTTTGGGTGTTAAGAACAGCAACATACATTTCCAAGTCTGTTCGGCAGGATTTCTCTGCCTCTAGAACATGATTTAGCTCCTTTACCTAGAAATAAGTCAAACATGTAGTAACATTTAAATGTACTCAAAGAAAACAAAGCCATGCTCCTAAAACAACCATAAGAATCAAACAATAAAATACCAAAGCAATATTTGCGCATCACTCTCCGTCTCACCTTTGCTGCCTCAAGTTCCTTAACTCGATCCTCTGAGCATATAAGTTTGGCTTTCAGCCCTGCGATCTCACTTTCCATTGGCATCACGACAGAGCGCAGCTTCTCTGCGTCTTCTTGAGCCTGAGCAAGAAAACACAGGCAGAAAAAAAGTTGCAATAACTCTGTGATATTAGAGAAAACAAATATTAACCACAATTATTACCATTATGATATGTGGATACAATTACATTATGATTCTATAACATAGGTGCTATATTACAATTTACAACTATTACACACTTATAACTATTAATAACAATCATACTTTTGATTATCACGCATAAACAATTATAAAAGATCAATTTAGCCATGAACATTTGAACAATAATTTATTATTCACGTAATTTATTATACAGAAATCCCTCGCTACTTCGTGGTTCAACTATCGTGGATTCACTGCATCGCAGATTTTATTTTCTTTATTACGTATATTCGCGGATTCATTTTTTCCCGATGTAACGCGTCGGCCCGGCCACAGGTGTCTCGCCAAAAATAAAAAGGCAGAGGATGGAAGCTCACCAAAACCTTTAATGGGCAGTGTTATTTCCCGTCCGGGCAACCCGGTTGAGAGCGTTATAAAACATTTAAATAACACAAAAGCAAACCAAAGAGTGACCAAACGGCGTCGGAGCTAGATGCTCGTCACCCGTCAACGTCACTACGGCTACAGGGCACATTACCGCACGATCCCCCTATTCAAACACTTTGAAAATGAATATCTCCGCAGGGATGACGCGTGCAGTGGTGAGATGTTTGTTAACATTACTTTAATAAAGAATACTATGTGAAAAAAGTGTTTTAAAAGTCTGAATAAGTGTTAAATAAATACGTAAATGTTGTTCCTCCACTTCGCGGAAATTCAATTCGGGCTTGGAACGTATCTACCGCGATAAACGAGGGATCACTGTATTCACGTAATGTTTGGTTGAACTAAATACAAAATAAAACACAAGGTTTAAGCAGAAAGCAGTGTTTGACTACAAAAGTCGTAAGATATTAAAAAAATGAACGGGCTTGAGCAGCATCATACGTTTTCACTGTAACACTAATATACATCACACACCTGATTAAATCTCAAGCTAACCACAACACCAACCTTCTTCATGTCATTTTCCAAGTTTTCTTCCTCTTGCCCCTCAGAGAGACGTCGCCGCATCTCCGCAACCTCCCGCTCCATTGCTTCACGGTACTGCGCCCACTGCAAGCGCTCCTGCTCCATCTTCTGCTGGAACTGCAGCTTTAGTTCCCGCTCTGCGTCTGTGTATGATAACACAAAGATGAGAATTTACACCAAATTACGGTTGGGCTCAAAAGCTCAAGCTTTGTACGTAGATTACCTTTCATGATGGCTTGAAGCGAAGCCACCTCCTCGTGCCACTGTTGTCTGACCTGGTCGATGGCTTCCTGCTTGGTGTTCTCAGACACCGTGGCCACGGCTTTAATGGTCTCCATCTCGGCTTTAGCTTCGTTCAGCTGGTCTTGCACTGCGCTCAGCTCGGCGTGAGCCTTCTCCAGAGCGGCCGCCTGCTTCTTTAGCTCTTCTGTGTAAGAGTTCAACAGAATACACAGGCTTTAGATGAAAGAAGAAAAGCGTTGGTGTTCCTCACTGTAGCAACTGCACCTGAAATGCTGGCATCACCATATTTGAGCGAGAGAAGTTCATTAAAACATGCATATTAGAACATACCATGCTATGGTGTTCTATTTTACAACTCTTCTTACATGGTGGCCTTCAATTAGAGAGTTGCGCTGTATTTTTCAACAACAGTGGTACCTCGAGCCACCTACGAATGGCTCTACTAACTAAAATTATGAGTAACAAAGCACGTCTCCAAGAAAATATTGTTACATAAAAATACATTACATTTACATACTATTTTTCACTCTTTTGTCATGGTGGCCTTGCCTTCTATTAGAGGTTTTACAATATGTTGAATGTATTACAATATATAGAATTCATAATACTGCAACAGCAAATTGGTATCATCCATGATAATCGACAGCGAAAGTCTTTGTTTCTGGCTGATTTCCATTAATGATTCATCACGCTACGTCACAATGACATAATTCACGCAGCTTCTTGCATACTTTTCCCCACTCACAGAAAGATCTAGTGCAGAACTTGAAAATCATCACTGAAAGTAGGGGTGGGCGATATGGGTCAAAATTCATATCACGGTATTTTCTAGTGTACAGACGGTATCGGTATTATATCACGATATTGTGAGTGTGGGGGGGTATTTTTTTATATAAAGTACGAAATTAAAACGCGAGGGGAAATCTGGAGAAGCAGCTATCATTTTTCATAGCGTATATCTGTTAAAAGTAGTCCAGGCATTTATTTGAAAAAAAAAAAAAAAAAAAAATTTAAATTAAATGGCCTGCGGTCTATCTTTTAGAGTGAAGAGTGCGAGAGAGAGAGAGGAGAGAGAGAGAGAGAGAGAGAGAGAGAGAGAGAGAGAGAGAGAGAGGAGAGAGAGAATAGAGAGAGAGAGAGAGAGAGAGAGAGAGAGAGAGAGAGAGAGAGAGAGAGAGAGAGAGAGAGAGAGAGAGAGAGAGAAGGAGAGAAGAAGAGAGAGAGAGAGAGAGAGAGAGAAGAGAGAGAGCAATGAGAGCAATACAGATGAGGAGAGAGAGAGAGAGACTACAGTGAGAGAGAGAGAGAGAGAGAGATAGAGAGAGACAGAGAGAGAGAAGCAGAGAGAGGAAGAGAGAGAGAGAGAGAGAGAGAGAGACAGAGAGAGAGAAGAGAGAGAGAGAGAGAGAGAGAAGAGAGAGAGAGATAGAGAGATGACAGAGAAGAGAGAGAGGAGAGAGAGGAGAGAGAGAGAGAGAGAGAGGAGACAGAGAAAGAGAAAGCAAGAGTGATATAGACAGTGAGAGATATACAGTACACAGAGAGATAGAGAGACAACAGTGAGGAGAGAGAGAGAGAGAGAGAGAGAGAGAGACAGACAAAAATGGAGAGAACCAGCGCGCGTCACGCTTTCCCTCTCTTTCGCGCGCGCGTCTGAATCTAAAGTTGCGTGAAACCAAGGTTAACAATCGAAAACAGTCTTAGACCAAAATAAAACGAGCAGAATTTTCTCGTGCGCGCGTTTTACAGCATTCGCGCTCACTAAAACAGCCGCTCTAAAAAAACCGGCGCATTACAGCATGGAGCAGCGCGTGCGCGACGCATGAGCCTTGCGGGTGATCTATTAATTCAGTTTCTTCCAACGCTTTCTGTATTCGATTAGGAATGTATCTGTGTCGTAATTAAAAGTTATAATGAAACAAATGTATTTTAATGTATTAAAGCGTTGATATCTGTGTATAAAAGGTAAATTCATGAAAGTGCCACGGTATCCACGATACTGCAAATTCCATATCGTGGCACATCTCAATACTGGTATTCACGTTAATACCGGTATACCGCCCACCCCTAACTGAAAGACTCATCTTTAAATCTCTGAGCAATGGAAACATTGACTTTCCCACATTGTTTTATGGCGCCATGTTAGGAAAAGTAAGCGGACAATGGCGTTATCAATTTATGGCGTGCTAACAGAGTGTCCTTGAGCAAGACACTGACCCCCACATGCCCCCTGACATCATGGCTTAAGGCAGGCATGTGCAAACTACGGCCTGCGGGCCACATTAAACGTTTTAACCCGGACCAACGAACTTGTACAAAATGAAAGGAAAGTCAGATATTTTTGTTCAATGTTAATCCGTTATGAAGATTTATTTTATTTTCTTTATGAACACATTTTAAAAAGCGCAACCATATACACAAAATGTAGGCAAAAGAATTGTAATAGTATATTTTTAACATTTATTTTTACACAGTCACAAAACGGGTTTGCGCATATACTCTCCATCTCCCACTCCAGGCAGCAGCACGCGCTCTGAGCACACGCAATCTCTCGCTGAGTGTCAAGACGAATGCCACGATCGTGCATCTCTATAATTTCTTTCTTTAGCTCAATTATTATTTTATTTTAAAACCTTGCTCTCGCCTTTAATTTCTGCACATTTTTCATTCATTTTCGCACCTACTGCACTAGAGAACCGAAGTACTGTATTTCACAGTACACTGTATTTCCTCCATATACCATCCAAAAAGTGTATTCTTTCTCCTGCCCGGTGTTCTAATATTTTTTCCTACCCGGGAGAATTTCCTGCGTTAAACAAATACGTCATGTTCTGGCCACCTCGGGAAATAAAAACGGAGTTTTCATATTTACCGTATATTCCAGACTATAAGCCGCTAATAAATACTATCTATTTATTTACAAACATGTACATTTACAATTCAAAATCGGTCTGTTCCTGTAGTAAATACAGTGAACCCTCGTTTATCGCGGTAGTTATGTTCCAAGCCCGACCACGATAGGTGAAAATCCGGGAAGTAGAGGTACAACATTTACGTATTTATTTAACACTTATTCAGACTTTTAAAACACTTTTTTCATGTAGTATTCTTTATTAAAGTAATGTTAACAAACATCTCAGTACAAAAAAAAAACAAAATCACAGGAACAGATGTCAAGTAATAAAACAGTAAGTGCAAAAGATTGTTAAGCAGTATGTACTAAAAATTTGAACGAATGGAACGAATGTCAAGCAATAAAACAGTAAGTGTTTTATTGTTTTATGCACCACGTAAAAAACGAAAAGTTATCATGCTACCACTTACTATAAAATTTCACAGAATTTAATAGAACAAGTGCAAGCAAACAAACAATAATTGGACCGCGTAAAAACAAAAAAAAATTGTTATGCCCACAGTAACGAAACGAAATATTCATTAATACCTAGCACACGTCGCCGCGGAGATATTAATTTTCAAAGTGTCTGAATGGGGGAATATCAGGCGTGAGCGCACCGTTTCCCGCCGCTGGGGCTCGTGCTGTGCTCGCAGGAGGGACGTCCGACATAGCGATTGGCATCTCCACGCCGAGACGCGTCCGCCTACGCCCTTCTCGAGCCTCTACGAGCATCCTCCGCCCGGTCGTTTGCACGCGAGACGCCGGTGGGTCTTTCAGGGGTCCAAATATCAACATCAGCGGACTGCGCGGTCGCGCACGAATATTTAGATATATTTTTTTTATAATTTATGCGTATGTAGTGAATCCGCGAACATACCTAATAAAGAAAAAAATGTGAAGCCGTGAATCCGGGTGTACTAATCCAAAAATATACATATTTGTGGGTTGCAAAACTCTCCAGGTTTCACTGAAACCCTTGTTCCCTCAGAGGAGAGAGCGAGACACTAGTGTCCAGTTAACGACTGGAAACAGAACTTTTTTTAATAGAGTGGATGCGGCTTGTATGCAGGTGCGGCTTGTTGTTTTATTTATTTATTTATTTATTTTTTTTTTTCAAAAATAGAGCGGATACGGCTTATATACAGGTGCGGCTCCAGAAAATACGGTAGGTATCTAGAAAATACATGTGTATAAAAGCTGATGAGCGCAAGCAGTTACGTGCTCGCTTAGTGTAAAGTCAGGAAACCGTGCATTTCTATTTTATTTATTTAATTTGGTCCATCTTTATTTCTCTCTCAGGGAGTTTAGTTTCCTTGTCTCATTTTTCTGCTGTTCACAGTCACAATGTTATTCTCTTGATTTCCTATAGATGCTCTAAAGCAGAGAAAAGCGCTTGATAAATACAAAATCCACATCTATCTTTTCCTGTTTTCCTACTGAATTAGCCTGACGTCATGGCTGGTAAAATGGGGATGTGAGAAAGAAATGTTGGATGTAACTGATTCACGGACAGTAAAACACAATGTACCTTCTTTAGACAGGAAGAGTTCCTTAAATTTAGCCCGTTTCTGGTTGAACTCCATCTCCAGCTGCTGCTTCAGCTTCAGCACGTCCTGCTCCTGTTCAGCCGAGTGCTTCTGCACGACGCCTGGACAAACACACAGAACTCACATTTACTCATACTCATCAAGACATACACAGCACATAAACACACACAACCCTACAGATAATTCATATCTAAAAGCCAGCTACAGTTGAATGGCGTTTAATAAGATTTGCTTCAAAACAAGCTTTCCATCATAGGACTGATGTTTGCAACATCACTGTCTTGAGGTCGAATCGCAGGGGATGAACAAAGATTGTCCAAACAATACGTCGTCTTAAAGTCTGTTAAATGAATTAATGGAAATAATGAATGCCGGAGCTTATGTTCGACGTGGTGGTCCCATGGTCAGTCCGGCTGTGTGGTCGTCATCATCATCATCATCATCATCATGTTGACCACGAAAACTCGTGTGTTTTGGAAATGAAGTTTCTGAAAACGACTGAATGTCCAAGCGATATCCAACAACGGAAGCTTGTGTCGAGGCGTGGAATGACCTTACTGTAGTAAACAGACAGAGACTGGCAGGCAGGCAGACATACAGAGACGGCGCTACGGTCAGGCGGTTACTGTTGTTAGCTAATCCGTGGACACAGGCCGCAGCCCTGCGTCGCTCACAGCTAAACCATCCCTGCACACCGCGGCGAATGAAGAAACGCACTCACCGTCAACCTGAGCAGGCTGAGTGGATTCCGGTGCATGCTCGGCCATGTCTTCCAGGGGGTGAATTAATAACAGAAGACGCTAAAAGACAGCGAAGTGCGGCTATACAGACCGGAGTCTGAGCAACGTCATTGTAAACTGGAGACGTACTGCGCATGACCGAGAGAGTGGGCGGAGCCGCGGTCGCGTGAAATATTAGCGTCATTTCTATAATAAACCCGACTCCGCTGATCACATTTGATAAAAATTAAAAATTAAGCCAATACAGCAGTTTGTAAATTCCAGAGTGATTCATTATGCAAATTTCAGAGTACAATACAACGGTGTATTTAAATAACAAACAAAAAGCAGCAAAACGAAAATTATATTTAAAGTACAGTATATATACTGTTGTTCAATGTACATATTAACTAAAAATTATATTTGGCAACTTGATAGTTTTTAAATATTTAACAAGTTCAAGATAAATACTAGACAAAAGATCCATCACAGGCGCTAATTTGTTCTATAAAATGTTAAACATTTGTTTGTTTGTTTGTGTGTGTGTGTGTGTGTGTGTGTGTGTGTGTGTGTGCGTGCGTGCGTGCGTGCGTGCGTGTGTTACTTCTTCCACTCGTTTTTTGAAGGAACTTGGCTGGGAGGTTGTCCAAATCTTCAACTCGATTGACAGAAATGAAGCCCTAATTGTTCAAGAAACCTCCATCATGCTTCATGGTTGCATGTAGACACTCTTATTACAAGTTCTCCAGCCCTTCGATTAACAAAGTGCCTCACATTATGATTCATTAGTTATAACATATTGGCCCGGATTCGGTTCACCAAACTAACTAGACAGATAATTGGAAGCTCAATCACCATTAATATAGCAGTAATCCCGTTTGTACAACTTGTGGAAGAGCGTTACAAAATTACAAAAAAGAATTCACTTAAATAAAATAACTCAACCATTCGGAAATCAGCAACGGAGCCATACTCGTCTTACGTTCTCATGTCTCCCGCCAACACGACAACAAGTGTCTTTCTGCTAAGTTTCCTTGGCCAACCACTGTGTCTACGATCCTCAACGTTGCACGTTTCCTTTTCCTTCTCAAAAAGAGCTTCAACAGCACATCTTGAAGCCCCAGTCTGCTTTGAAATCTTTGTCTGAGAGAGGCCTTGTTGATGCATAGTGTCTGTGCTCAATCTGAATCAATTCTTTGTTATTTACAAATTCTTTAAAGGGTGTTCTGTATAATAATAGCAGTTTCACTGTGACTGTAGAAGTGACATCTGCAAAAGAGAGATAGGGTTATAGAGATGAGAGAGAAGGAGCTAAAGCTTCGCAGTCCAACAACACATGAGCATCAGTCTAAAAATAAAGTCAGACTCACACAGTGCAGCTGGAGAGCGGAGCTCAGACTCTCCTCTGTCTTAACTCCTCGACTCGGAGCTCAAATTCTCCTCTGGTTTAACTCCTTGACTTGGAGATTAGACTCTCCTCTGTTTAACTCCTTGGCTTGGAGTTGTTAAACTTTCATCCTAGTTTTTGAGTCTAAAGGTAATGTTCTGCTTCTCACATTAACAACTACACTTTATTATTTACTTTATCTGACAGTCTATTCATGTTCATTCTAAAACTTGTAAACATGCAAAATACACACACACACTCACTTTACTCTTATATGCAAAAGCTGCGAAAACACAAAAATGTATTTGTCTGATTGAAATAAAAACTGGCAAATGCTGAATGTGCTATTGAATAGAATACTTTTTAAACATCACCACACACACACAGGAAGTGAGTTTATCGTCTGTAACACGTCTGTCTTGCAGGGTTATGTTGAGACATGATATGGTTTGTCTTTCCTTGCGAGATGAATCAGAAATATTTCCTTTTGCTTTTGTCAGCAGTCACGTAATCAAAAAAAAAAAGAAAAAATGTGCAATAATAATTAATGTGTAGTAATATTTCATATCTCACTAGAATCTGCAAGCCTCTTAAAAGAGGAAGTCACAAGTCCTTTAATTTAGTT
The DNA here is from genome assembly GCA_028031935.1 of Paedocypris micromegethes. Lineage (NCBI taxonomy): Eukaryota > Metazoa > Chordata > Actinopteri > Cypriniformes > Paedocypris > Paedocypris micromegethes. Next base: position 63,839 of record CM051493.1, read on the forward strand.
CACCTTCCTGTTTTGAATTTGCAATCATTCTAGTTCTTTCTGCCCTGGTTCCAGAGATGGAACTGCGCTCGTACTTCTGGACAGCTGTTCTACTGCTCATGGTTCTGGTCTCGGTGTTGACTCTCATCATCTTCATTTTCATCAATGTTTGCCTCAGAAAAAGAAAAGAAAGAAAATGATCCTTTCATCCACGCAGAGACAGACCCATCCATCCATTCATACACACATTTTGTCACACTGTGACATTGCTTTAATCCACCCAGTCTCCAAATAACATTTCGGTGTGTTTTTCTTTAAATGTTCTTGTCAGGAGCCACTAAAGTACAAAAAAGACATGATGGCGAACAAAGCATAAATAAGTAAGTGTGCTAAGCTCTCACACGTTGTTTACACACCATGTTTATTACACAAAATATATCTCTTGATTTCAGGGTCAAACAAGTTCCAAGTGACTTTCAAAACGAGAAACCGTCCAGAAAACAACTCACCACAAATACTTTAGGTCAGTTTTACGTTTATTTATTTATTCATAAATAGTATTTATATTTAAAATTGTTATAAATGCAACTGCATCACAGAAATGCTATAAGATAAACTGTCAATACATCCATCCAAACATCTATCCAACCAACAATCCATCCATTCATTCATTCCATCCATTCTTCTATCTATCCATTCAACCAACCATCCATCCATCCAACCATCAAGCCATCCATGTCAAATTACTAATATAATTTGCGTTAATGTCCTATTGATAAGACGCGCTGATGCATGAATACAAATCCTGTGATGCAGTGCTCGTATTAAGCAATAAATGTAAATGTATAACATGGACTGAAATTCACATTCAAACATATTTTTGTTCAATATTTTTAAACAACATTCAAAAAGACATTTAGTTTTGTGTTTGTTTTTAAATGTTTACCCTGATTTCCGAAGATGGCTGTTGACTTGTGTCTTGTTTTCGGTTGCCATGTTTAGTTTTTTCTGTCCAGTGGTGTCACGATCCTCGGTGCAGAACAGGAGAGCCGGAGATCGTAGTGCACAAAACACACATTTAATAACAAAAACGCACATTAACTTGGAACAGACACGGGACAAACTCGGAAACAGGCTGGTGCAACATCAATGACAGACAGAGACTCAAACACAGGTGGCAACTTAAATACAAGACTAACGAGGGGAACATGTGGAAACTATGAAGCACGAGACTGCAAATCCAGGAAGGGAACAACACACAGAATCCTGGCCTTTGTAGTCCATGCCCCAGTCCATACACGTGACATTACCTCCCCCCTCCACAAGGCGGCTCCTGACGCCTAGACCACACCACCGGAGTGTAGGGACCCCAGACGCAGGGTCCAGAACGGTACTGGAGGGCCAAAACCGAAGCCCACACTTCGCAGCTCCTGGAACTCCTCGGCACAATCCAGGCGAGGTGGGAGTCAAGGCGATGGAGGTCTGAGGCGACACCGACGGGAATGAAGAGCAGGGGGAATCACGAACTCCAGGAGCATCGCAGCACAGCGAAGCGGATGACGTGAGGCGACGTCCGGAACGGAGCGACCTAGGTGGCGCCGACAGGGTGGCAAAGCCTGACGACGTCCTAGGCCGGTTGTGAAGTGGTGTGCCAGGTGGTGAGAGTGGGTGGTGAGGCTGCAGGGTCCACAGGTCACCGAGAGGGAAACCAGTCCCAGGGCCCAAGCGAAGCACTGATGTTCCATAATGGGTGGGGGGGAGGGATGTCTCAGCCTCCCTGGCGGAGAACGTGCCAGGCGAGCGCTGGAACCAGAACCAAATTGGAATTCGGCATGGGAAGGGGAAACCTCCCAGTGTCCTTGACGGAACACGTGTCAAGCGAGCCCAGGGAGGGGGAACAAAATAAAAACAGCTTGTAAGCGTCCTCACTTGTAGCAACAGTGTCTGCAACTGTCCCGTTTTCGCTGCCCGTTCGGCCTCCAGTCCGAAAATGCTGCTGCGTCTGATACTTGCAGAACACTGCATGCTATTCCAAAGCACCATTCCTGGCTCGGTCTTGGTCTGTCATTCTGTCACGATCCTCGGTGCAGAACAGGAGAGCCGGAGATCGTAGTGCACAAAACACACATTTAATAACAAAAACTCACATTAACTTGGAACAGACTCGGGACAAACTCGGAAACAGGCTGGTGCAACATCAATAATAATAATATAATAATAATGAGTATTTGTAAGGCGCTTTTCACAGTTTTAACTGTCTTAAAGCCCACGAATGACAGAAAATCAATGACAGACAGAGACTCAAACACAGGTGGCAACTTAAATACAAGACTAACGAGGGGAACATGTGGAAACTATGAAGCACGAGACTGCAAATCCAGGAAGGGAACAACACACAGAATCCTGGCCTTTGTAGTCCATGCCCCAGTCCATACACGTGACAAGTGGGTTTTTTGTTTGTTTTCATTTATTGATATAAAGAATATTTCTATATAGTATCTATCTATCTTCATTGTCTGCTATGTTATGCGTAATAACATAACTATGTTTTAATTTGTTCACTGTTATTGCTGATGTTCTGACTCAATAATGTCCTAACTTGTTTCATTATTTATATTCTGTGTTTTTTGTCGTTTGACACGGGTTTATTGTGCGTCTTTGCGTGTAATTCTTGGTTGTATTTGTAATTGGTTTACATTTCCCTCCGTGGAATTATTTGTTTGTTCGTTTCTGTTTATTGTATGATTCTTTTTAAAAGGTATTGTTCCCGATCGATCGATTTGTTCCTCGATTCTCAGCGATTTTTGTTAATTTACATTTGTTTGCTCCTCGTGTTCCTGTTCCCTTTTATTATTTCATATATTATTATTATTTCATACGTATTCCTAAAGTGCTATCGCCCCACAGCAAGATGGACCATTATAGTCTTGAGGTGTGAGCTTGAGGCCCGGTTGGGGTCTTTGTGATTGGTTTGCATGATCTCATGTTTGCGTGGATTTCCTTAGGGTCTCCAGCAGGCAGCAGCACAACTGAAACCGAATTATTGATTATTTCTAAGGCCTATTTTATACCTCTACCATTATGGAGGCGGCATTATTGTGCAAACTAAAAGAAGTGTTCGTTTTGAGATTTGGAGAATCTGAAAAATTGTGCTAAAGATCTTACTTTTCATGCACGTGAAGTATTTTGTTTCCTAGTATGTTTTTCAGAAAGAAATGTGACTCACGTATTGCTCTGATTGGGTTTCCAGTGAGTCAGACTGCAGAGGAAGTCTTGCCAGACTATGTGGCGGTTGAACCGTTGGAACTCAGTGGAAGTGTCAGTGTTCCAGTCAGCAGCAGAATTGAGGATAAAAACCAATCTCTCGTCACCACGAAGGTTTCTGATGATTTCAGTGGTCCTGTGGATGCTGACATTGAAGATTATGATGATGTTAGTTACTCTGTGGATGCTGACAGGAAGGAGGATTATGATGATGTAGATGACAGAAGTTGTTCCATCTTCTGGTACAGATGACGCACAGTGTTCCTCCAATATTTTCGACTGGAAATCGGTCCATCCACGATCAGTAAATCTGATCCACGTTCAGTAAACCTGAGGTAGAAAACAAACTCGGTTGCTTCTTGCTCAGATTTGTCATCATTTGCAAGTAATTATTTTTGGTTAAACGTCTTAACTAAGGATTATGAAAAAATTGCACAAGCTACAATCATGTATAATAAACAATTTAACAAAGCGAAATGAATGCTGACAGTTGCAGAAACCTTTTTTTTTATTATTTACAATTTCTATAATGTATTTGACAAATTTTTTGACCAAGCTTTCAGACTGATAAAAAAATGTATGTAACATTCTATAATGGACCCTCGTGTCCTTGTGTAAACATTTAACTTATATTTGTAGTGTTTTTCTGCATGTGTGTGTTCCTTAATTTATTTGTATAGTTTGCAATGCACTATTATTTTGTGCAGATTGTGCGCTCCAGCCTCCAGGTAATCTTTGGTGTGTGTGTGTGTGTGTGTGTGTGTGTGTGTGTGTGTTGTCCTTGTCTGTAAGGCGACCTTGGGGGTCCTCGAAAGGTGCTATATAAATTAAATGCATTATTATCATCATCATTAAAACGTGTATGGAAATCAGACACTGGGCATTTTTTTCAACATACATTTAATAAAAAAAAGGATAATTATTATTAGATGTTCCATGGCTGCCTTGGAAGCAACACCTCCAAGTCTGTTCTCGTGTGAAACTGGCGTCCAGGCAGAAGAACTTTACGATTTCCAGAGAATTCCAGCAGTTTCTTGCTGTGCACAAAACAGCTCTCAGGTCGTGACTTGCTCCTGTTCAATTGTTCAAAGCAGACGAAGGACAAACCGACTGTTGCACAGACGTCCTAGTCAACACTTGGGATCCCAAAGATAAATCCACTGGTTATCCCCCAAGCCGCTGCCCCTCGCCCCAGGCAAAGCCCCCAGGACGCTCCTCTGGAAGCGGATTGTAGTTGTCTTCTTCCTCTGGTACATCAAAGAGAATCTTACTGGAAATACAAAAATAGGACAAAGATTAAAACATGCTAGAAAACCAAAACTATTGAGGCCTTGGTATACTATTTGTTTTATTTTGTTAATGAAGTAACTCTTTATATGAAATTTCTGTAAACATACATTTTTTTCCATAAATTGACAACATTAACAGTGTATTTAATAATAAAGTTTAAAATGTTTAACGAATACAGAAGTTCTACAGAAGTTCTTCTTTAAATATTAATTATAAAAAAAACAATTATTTTCGAGTCTGGGTTGTCCCAATTTGATAGCCCCTATAAAGCAGTTTATTATTATTATTATTATTATTAATAATAGTAAACACAGTAAACCCGAATAGTAAACACACACAAACCCGGAGCAGTGGGCAGCCTCAAGGTGCGTCGCCTGGAAGGCAAGTTCAGACTTCTGAACTGACTAGTCAATTTTGAAGATCACCCAGCAGAACCAGTTATCGCTTCAGAGTTTATACTCAAAAACTAAAAGCATGAATTCTAAACGTTTTAATGGGATATGACAATGTTGCTTGTTTCACTGCTCATCTAGTGCGATCTAGATTAGGAAAGAGAGAGACACAGTTGTACAGCAGACACCACACCTGTCTGAACAAACTAAAAGATACAGTGTGTGTGTGAGAGAGAAAAAGTGTGTTGAGTGTGTGTCTGCTTGTGTGGTGGGGGGTTTTAATGTGTGACGGTTTTGAGTATTTTGAGCACTTCTCTTGTAAATGACTTCATCATGTCTAGGGTTTTATTCTAATTCACTGCCTCAGGTCAGGACACGATGAGCAACTTAAGAGCGATGTTTTGAGGATCTATTTTCTCCCTCCACACTGAAGCCGTTCGCAGTCATGTTCTACAGATATATTTCGACAATAGACTTCTGTATTAATCAGGAGGAAGAAAATTACTTCCCAACTGAGCAAAAAAGCTATTATACTATTTTAATTTGCATAAAAGTCTCACAGAATGAAGGGCGTCCTCAGCCATCTTCCACCGCCTGGTTGGTTGGGAAACACATCCTCCAGAAAGAAATAGATGTGTCCGACTGCAATGCCTACCAATAGAAAAGGAAAATCTCTGATTACAGCTCTGTAGTCACTAGTTTAACCCTGACAAATCTTCACCCAAATGTTGTGAAAAATCATCTCTCAAAGAACTTTAGCATCGGACAAGGGGCCTCCAAAAACATTCCACCAAACCAGTTTGAATGAAACACACGTGATTACAAAATGCTGAACCATCTTCAAAAATGGTTAAACAACTGTGTTTGGTAAAATCACTACCTAAAAGATCAACAATAATGGAGTTTCCCAGCAGCAGCGAAAATCCCATGAGCACCCAGGGAAGAAAGGGAGCCTGGAAATTCAAAAGGCCGAAGAAGTTCATGCGCACATTAGGGTTCCTCCTGCTCCAGATGTACACCAGCATTATGGTGAAGGCCTGACCCAGGAACACAAGGTTAACAAACGTGCCGAATATCTGTGTTGGGATTAAGAAACTTGCTTGAAGACGTGTATTGCTTGTGTCAAAAATAAAAAAGAAATTTGCGTTAATTATTTTTCTTTAAAAGTTGATATCAGATTTTATGCCGCAAAATATCTGTAAATGCACAAATCAGGTTTCTTTAAGACGGATAAAGACAGGTCTTCAAGACAGGTTTCTTTAAGAATTCGAGACTTTTTGAAACTTTAAATGGCAAAAAAAAACACCCCACAACCACATTATACTACAAATAAATGTATTTAGCTTTTATGACTTAATTACATTTAATATTTAATTAAAATATATTATCTGCAGAATTGCAAATAAAAAACATTTATTCGCCACTTTTTTGATTTTGCATTGAATTCGGAGATCGCAGAATCACCACAAACCGGAGGCACACCGTTGTCATGACAATGTGGTGATGTCACATTTTTACCCTCAATTTCATTTTTATTTAATAAAAGGTATTTTATTAAATACCTCTAATTCTTTACCACTAAATGTTTCTTTTAATTAATATTGAGGTTCTAATACAGATATTATTAATATTTAATAACCAAAACACATGAATTCAGTTTAAACAACCAATACTGAACAACTAGGGGCCACTTCTGAATCTGAAGGATACGGTCATAAGCAGACCACCGAAGAGAAACATGAAGACGAAGTCAGCGGTTCTTCCTCTGAAAGAGCCTTCCTCCAGCATCCGGCAGTATCTGTACCTGCAAGATCTAGGTTAAGGCAAAACTCACCACGCACTACTTTCTGACACTCTTTTTCATTTCTGGGTCACGGGGAGCTGGAGCCATTCCCAGAAACTCTGGATCTGATTGGTGACAGACCAATCACAGAGCAGGACACACACACGCATACACACACACGCACACGCACGCACACGCACGCACGCACGCACGCACGCACACACACACACGCACACACACACACACACTCACTTTCCAGTGTGAACAGAAGGATACAAAAAGATCATGTTGAACAGGAAGTTGAACCCAACAGGCCCGAAAAATAAAAAGTTGGTAATTAGCCGCCATAACTGTGGGGAAAACAGAGAAAAGGTAAAAACGAAGACACATTTTTATGTGTCTTCTGTCTTATGACTTAAGACATAACAAATTATGGGAACTAACCTGGTAGTTTTTTAATATTAAATCTGGGTTGAAATAAAGCTGAAACGGTGTGATGAGCTCCAATTGCTGTAAACACAACACGATTTACGATTAAAAACGGCGATATCAATACACACATATACGAAATTATTTATGGAATTTTCAACAACACATGCAATCCAGTACAGTACAGTACATTAATAAAATCACGAATTAATCAGTTTCTCAGGAAAATTAAATCAACTAATGTGACTCACGACGGCGGCCGTGGTAAGAACGCAAGCGGTGGTATAAGCTCTGGTGACCACGGGAATTTGCAGATATTCCTGTCGGATTGTCTGATATGCCATTTCTGAGTCTACAAGTCGTGCTTCCGGGACCTTCTTGACACGTCATCACACACCAGGCGAATGACGGAGACGCTTTTATTTCGCTGCATCCGGTTGGCCGAGTGAGCGGAAGGTTCTGTTTTATTGGTGGTTTAGGTTTTTTTACGCGTTGACTTTTTTATTCACTATATACAGTATTGCTGCTTTTTTCCCCAATTAATTTTTAATTCTTTGTTTGTACGCATCAAACAACCGGAAAAAGGATAACAATTAGGGAGAATAAAATAGGTCAGGTTACAGTGCGATACAAATACAATTAATGATAGTATAATAACATTTTATAATATAAATATAAATAATTTTATATTATATAAATATATAATTTAATAATTATAAAAAAATACACAATTAAAATTGTCTTCAGTTCTAATTTATTTTTTTAATAATAAAATAATACAAAAGTTATTTTGTATTTACAAAAATATTACATGTCTTGCAGGCTTGGAGATAAGGAGTTTTTTGCATTTTTGCTTTATTGTTTTATTTAATGCTAGAAGTTGTTTAGAAGGTTGGGTTTTGTTTTTAAAGAATTCAAAATTTTATTTGTCACATTCAGATTTTACCTGGTACAACATGAAGTGAAATGTATTTTCCAATCGTCCAGCATTTAAACATATGATGGGGGGGGTATACTACAGCAAGAATTAGAATAAAAAAAGAAGATAAAATATAATAAAATACTGTTAAAATAAGATAACAAATATGAATAACATACAAAACTAACTTTGAAGATACAAAAGCAATACAAATTAAAATACTGTAAAATAAGAATAAAAATGAGTAGAAATACAAATACAAAGAAGTGACTCGGTGAATCAGAAAGAAACGAGTATTGTTTAGACTGCTAAAATACATTTCCAAGTTCAAACGAACCGGCAACACGTACGAAATAAAGAATTGTCATTTCTTTACCAATGCTATTTTTAAAATCGTCTTCTTTTTTAACGCTTGCACGAGAGCGGTTTAACATTGATTGATGAATGTATGTAGGAAGAGATGCAGCTCGCTCCTGATCACTAGGTGGCGAAGTTGTGCTCTAAGTGGCGCGCTTCCAGCGCGTGCAAGAAGTTGAACTGTGCGCGCGCGAGCTGCAGAAATGTCGGAGAGCGGAGGTAAAACAACAAACAACTCTATTTGAATATCCGTACTCGTGTATTTGAATTATAAGTCATTTTTAATTGAAGTTGTTTTGAATGATACATTTTATTTTGGCCTAACTAAGCTGCCTAGCTAACTATGACGCATTGTTTGCGATCGACGACGGTTTTTGTTCATTTGTATATATTTCGATTCTAGACGTGAGATCCGATTCCCTTCAGCTGTACGAAGCTCAGTTCTTCGGCTTCACCCCGGAGACCTGCACGGTTCGAGTCCACAGTGCCTTTCGAGACACCCTCAGCCACATCCTGGTGTCGGTCGAGTCGGTCTTCATCAAGCGGTTGAGTCCCGGACAGGAGCCGCCGGCCCAGCTCAAACTGTCGGCCCGGGAGAGCTGTCTGAAGCTGCGGCAGTTCCTGGAAGAGCGTTTCAAGGTGATGTTCCAGCGCATGAGGGGGATGCTAATGGACCACGTCCTCTCCATACCTCCCAAGGTGCTCCTGCCCGGTGATGAAAATCAACAGAAGCACCAGACGGGGCAGAACGAGCTCCAGAAGATACAGGACTCCATCACAAGCTTCCTGCGCTCTTACGAAGCGGAGGTGTGCGCCAAGCAAGCGCTTCTATCTGAACTCCAGGAGCAGGAGGAAGCACAGAGACACCTGGAGGAGCAGCTGAAATGGATCCAGGAGCTCCAACTGTTGTGGAGAAGAGAAGGGCTGGGGAGTGTTCCAGACGGCCTTAGTCAGATGATGAAAACTCTGGGCCAAGTTCATGACGTGATGGGAACAATTAGGCTGCAGAGTAAAGCACTGGATGACGTTTGCTCATCATGATGAGACGTGGTTCTTCATGTGTGAGATGGTTGTCCAGTTCATGTCTCAGCACGAGCTCGGCTGCTCATTACCACTAGTGTTTGGATGTTCTCACGTGGCTTCTGATTTCGTCCGCTTTTTAGTTTTAGTGATGCACTAATGGGTTCTGCGTTAGCTTGACTTTGTTTGAGGAGGTCTTCTCATTCCCTGTCTAGTAAATGACGTTCTGATCGGAAAGATCTGTCTGGGTTTCTTAACTTCTGTGGTGTGTTAGGACTTCTTAAAAATGCTTCTTGCACTGCATTGACTGTCAATTTATGTACAGTAGAAAGAATATGAACGTACTTTCACAAATTTCACGTTGAAATCCAATTAATGCTGTTAAATAAATGCTTTGCATGTAAAGTTGTGTTTTAACCTATTTGGAAATCACATTCTGTTGTTCTATAGTTGGATATTAGAGGCTGCATAGTAATTTCTGTTTGTGATTTAATAATATAAATATATTAAAATGTAAAAATAAAATTTCCTTATAAAAGTCAGTTTCTTCAAAACCTTGAGCCTGATTGGCTAAGTAATAGTTGTTCCATGTAATAGGTTTTTTTTTTACGGTAAAACATAGCCGGTTAATTACGCAGTATATTCAATAGTTAGATACAATGTACGACTTTACATGAATCAAGTATATGCATATACGTCGTTTGTTTGTTGATACATTGAGGACCATCTTAGTTAGGGTCAGGGTTTGATGGGTCCGCAGATGGCTTTTCAGGCCAATCCGCGCTCAAAAGGTTCTTTAACAGTGTGGACGGGATCATGATAGCACATGGAGACTTGCCGGCTTTATCTTTCCTTGCTTTCCTGCGCTGCTCAGTCTTGAAGATTTTGCTTGCTTCACAGGATTGAGCGCCTTTGTGGACAATTGCTTTCCATCTACTTCTGTCTTGGGCTGTTTGTTCCCACATGTTATGGTTGATGTTGATGTTCAGAGCAACTTTTATAAAAAAGTTGAGAGCATTTATATATAAAATCCTTATTGTCATTCATATTGTGTGTTCCTATTGTTAACTTCACTTGACGGATTAAAACTCAAAGGAATAAAATGTTCTGTAAACATAGTTCCTCTGTATTCTTGATAAAAATCAAAGTTGTTAATGTTGTTAAAATAAATCAAGACAACTTTGTGTCACAACATGAAATCTTTATTTGATTTGATATCTGTAGATTATTTTTGTAAATTCTGGTGTTTCTGACTGTGTCGGTTAGCTGTTCAGGGTTTTCGTTGCAAGAAGAAACTGAACCAGAGCTGCTGCTGCCTAACACACTGAATAACACTTTGTCTGAGTAAGCTTAAGTGATTAACTAATCCTGAAATCCTGAAAAAGTATACACTCCTTACTAATGTCTAATAGTGTAGAAACAAAGTCTTACCAAAAATAAAAACCCACCACCAGTGTCCAACCAATCACGTGGCAAGACACTGTTTTTTTGTTGCCATGGTTATAAATTGTTTGTTAAAATATAATAATCTTCATTGTCGTCAATCTGTGCTTTTGTCTCAATTATGATTTGTTCCAGCCATCAAGGCACAATACTGAAATGAAAATAATGACTAGTAACTATAAATGCACTGGCCTCAAGAGGGCGCTTCACCTCATCTTCACCTTCATCTCCACTGCACTGGATCGTTGCCTGTATTTTGATCCTAATGTTTCTCTGCGGCCCATTGAACATATTGTAGCGTTACCCGATTACCGGACTAGAGATGAAGACCCCTGTGCCCCATTCACTGCACGGCCCTGAGGGTCATAAGATGCAATAACAACTATTTACACATTAGCTGCCTTTTAGAAAGACTGGCCTTGCGGAGAGAATCCCGCATTCATTATTAGTCCCACCATGCCCAGAAAGCAACAGCGCCTACCCAGTTTAGGGAATGAACTGTATTTAGAAACACTGTCAAAGTCCGGACAATGACTGGACAACAGTGCTCACTCGTTTAAAGGCTTCTGTCACACTGTAATTAAAATTTCCATGTAGATTTAGCTCCAACGTTTGTGTTTGTCCTTCAGTTTATCCAGGAACCCAATACAGTATGTTAGTCTGTTACATTAAAGTTCCACACACATGATTGACACCATCTGACTTTTATTTAGTTATTAAAGACTATCCTTCCTATCTCTGTAGAACCAGACAATGACATAAAAACAAACACAACATAAACCTTGTAGACTCTAGTGGTTCCTTATATAGAATCTCCAAGAATTCTTCTCCTCAAAGAATCTAGTTTGTGACAATGAGCGTCACCTCCTTGTGTGATAGAACCTGAATTTGTGTTGGTGGTTGAGCTTTGTCTCCAAAGATTTAGTTTACTTCCATAGGGAGTTTGAGGTCTGGAATACAGCCTTTCGGAAGAAGTTGGACTCTTCTACTTTAGAGTTGCTCACGGATAGAAGCAGAGAACCTCAGTGGCTTCCAAATTTCAACCGCCCATCGTTTTTCATAGTTTAATTTTGTCATATCTGGTTTTAACTATTTTTACTGTCTACTCTAGCCTAGTATTTATATTGTTTCTATGGTGACATTGAAAGTTGTGAAAAGAGCTCTTAAAATGTATTATTATATTATTATAAGTATTATTTTCATCTATTCTTCTATTTCTAATTTTTATTATTATTAATATTATTGTTTTTTTATTATTATGATTATTGTACGTTCCAAATCCTAGCATTCTAATCGCTAACTACGTAATTCGATCGCTAAAAAACATAATTTTCCCCAATCAGAACTAGTGGAGGGAAAATTCCGTGATGTCATAAGCCATATCTATAAATGTATGTCTACAGTTTTCATTGTGACTTGTTTCCGAGGTGAGGATCAAGCTCATCTTTCTCCAGTGGAGATCCATCTGTTTCACATTGACACCAGCAGCTTAGTAAGACCCTTTCACTACAGTATTGGTATTAAATTAAGATGTCAGTACTGTATATCATTTACTTTGGCTTCTGTTTCATTTCACTGTGTTTTCAGTGTCTTGTGTACTGTTGTGTCTGTTGATTGTTGTCAGACAGTTTGTGATTGATTTTAATGGATCAGGGTTAGCAACATCAACGTGAAGCTAACTTCTCACATTTGTGTGACCTGATTTAACAGTGAGCAGAAGTTAATGTAGAGGGATTTTACATAAACTACACCTCCCTAATGACTTTCTTCTGGGCTTAGGAACAGCAGTCTACACGGTAAACGGAGGCGAAGCAACAAAGAGCCATGAAAATGGAACCCTCTTCAGTTTTACTGCTCGCACTTCTCATGCACTCAAACGCTTGGCAAGGTGAAACACGTTCATGTCACGTGTATTTATGTCCATGTGTATAAATCTAAAACATGGAAGATTTGTGTGTGCCATATAGTACCTACAACTAACCTGGAGGTTTGGATAGAGTCCCCTGAAGGTTTTGTCAAAGAGGGGGACACAGTGGAAATCCGTTGCCATGGTGATGGGATGCCTCCTCCAAAACTAATTTTCAACCGAGAAAACGTGAGAAAAGAATATTCCTTTTTCTCTTTGAGAAAGTGACGTGCTAACTTCTATCCCAGATAAGAGTTCTTCAGCACGTGCTCCAAAAAAACAATTGAAGAACTTTACAAATGTGTTTCACACGGAATGAAACAAACCAGAACACTAAACAAAGCTGGGGAAAATGGCCATTACTATCACTGCTAATTATATAGGATTAATTATGATATATAAATTCTGAACTTATATATATATCTGTTTTATCAACTTTTTTGTTAATTAAAATTTTCTTGGTATATAATTTCACTAAACAATGAAAACACTTTGTTTCTAAGTAATAATAATTAAATAATCATTTTTAATTGTAATATTTAAATAAATTGATTTAATTAATTATTAAATCAAGTTATTTAAATATTACAATTAAATATGGTAATTTAGTAATAATAGTAATAATAATTAACTTGATAAAATTGTGCCCTTTTTAGATTTGAAAAATTCTGGGCTTATTTCTGTGTCTGAATCTGATTTTATGGGTTTTAAAAGTATTAAGTGTTGACTACACTTTCAAGGGTTGCAAGAAAACTTTTAATCTCATTGGAAATCATTGATAAAGACTTTGCTTTTTTTTTTTAAACAGTCAGATGAAGAGTTGGAATCCTCTGATGGTCTGCTGGTTTTAAAGGAGGTTTCTCGAGCAGACAGCGGTGTGTATGAATGCCGTTCACTAGATCATGAGTTGATGGGGAGCCTTCAGCTTACAGTACATTGTGAGTTCTAGCTTCCCGGAATTACAGTGCTATGTTTTCTAACAAAATTTTGCTGCTGATTTTAACCCATCTGTTTTTGTGAAGATCTGGACCAAGCTGAGGTGACTCCTAAAGACATAGTTACGCTGAAAGGAGAGAGTCTGACCATCTTTTGCAATGCCCAGTCTTCTTTGGAGAACTTCACTGTATGGTTTAAGGTATCTTAATACATATACCATTCTCATTACAATTCTTGTACATCATGTCTCTTGACAGCAGACATGCTCACTTTTTATTTTCTTAGTTTTTTAAATATTTGGTTTTTTTTTGGTTTGCTTGCAGGATGGAGTTGAGTTTGGAAGAGGAGACAATTTGAGTCTGGAGGATGCCACATTTGATACAGGCGGCAGATATGACTGTGAGGTCACCGTGCCCTCTGTTCCAGGCCTACAAACCAATGCTTCTGTTTATGTCAGCGTGCAAGGTAAGAAACGTAAAACATACCTCCGTAGAAATGACGTGGTCATTGTCATTTACATTTATGTAAATTGTCAATCTGTTTATGTAAGGCTTTCGCCTTGTAGCAAGATTCTATAGATAAGCAACCCAACAGGACAGAGCAAACAACCTTTCTTTTTGGGGAAGAGTCTGTATTTGGCTGGTGATACAATCCAATGTTTTAGGGATTGCACTCAGCATCCATTCTACCAGTTCACAGCCTGGAACCGTTACAGTAGAGAGGAGTGAGAGTGTAACAGTACGTGTGTGTGTGTGTGTGTTGACTGTTTGACCAAACGAGTGCTTTCAGTTTCAGATGCAATAAGCCGCTTAGAAAATGGCTTAAGTGTTTTTAACATTTGTTTTTTGTTCTATAAATCTCTTTGAAAATGCTTTCTAAAATATTTACATGTTTGTTACTCTCTTCCAGGTATGCCCGAGATGCAAGCTGTGGAAAGACAGGGTCAAGTTGCAGGGTTTGTGGGTGAATGGGTCAATTTAAGCTGCGAGGTCAGAGGTTTTCCTAAGCCCATCTTCACCTGGATTATCATTGGTGATGAGGTGACAAAATTACATTGCAAATACGCAGAAAATTTTAAAAATCGAATAATCATCTATTTTCCTCCATAGCCTATAAGCTGGCGTGGAGATGTTGTAAAAGAGGGAGAGAATCTGTTCCGAAGTGTTGTGACAATTAACGTTTCCAAGGACACCATCGTAGCATGTGATTCAACAAATGATTTTGGAACCGTGATCCAGACTTACAGCATTGAGAAAGGTAGGAGCAAAAGGCAGATGGTAGGGAAAAACATTCGTTTTGAACAAAAAGGATGTTTATGGGCAGTTGTCAAGTGGTACGGAATTGGACTTTGTACCCAAGAGGTTACAGTTTCAAATCCTGGCGTTCCCTGTTCGGATGGGTCAAATGCAGAGATTAATTTCCCCACTGAGGGATTGATAAAGTTTCTATTATAAGCTGATAGGGTCTACTATAAATAAGACTGGCTCTTTAGATTATGTATAGATAGAGAGGGTGGGAATGGAAGAGCAAAGTAGATCAGTCCAGATAGTGAACAAAGTACAAGGAATAGGTCAGAAATCATGGTCAGAAGAAAGTTGCCAGCATAACAGCTTACATTTGTTTGAACATGAATGCAGTCTGCGGGACACCCATCCACGCTCACCCATTGGCACAGGGACACCTGACAGTCTTGTAAGTCTTGACTTACAAATCTGGCTTTTAGTCACCCCAAATCTGAGCTGCCTGATCGGTTACATTCAACGTCTTGCCTGGATGCCAGCATAGTATCCCCACAGTAAAGACCTATAGATTCTTCAGCAAGGCCACCGGATGTGATAAATTAAGGAATTGGGCGGGTGTATAATCCATATTAAAAACTCGTATTGACATTTCTCCATCTCTTTCTCCCTCACCCTTCCTCTTTTTTCTCTCCCTCTCGCTCTCCCCCTCTGTATTTCTCTGTCACTCTCCATCTCTCCTCTCTCAATCTCTTTCTTTCCCTCTCTCTTCTAGACAACACTACCAAAGTGATTGTAACGGTGGCTATGATGGGCGTCTTTGTTCTGGCTTTGCTGGGCTGCATCTTCGGCTCCCCTTATGACAAGAGTAAGAAACCTGAACTGTGAGTAATATTTTTAAACTGTTACTATATTTAAAAAATTGTTTATATATATATATTTTTTAAGTTTTTTGTAGAAATTTAGAAATCATAAATCCTTGTAAACCATAGCTTTACGATAAATTGTATTTCCAAGCGGTGTGTGTGTGTGTGTGTGTGTGTGTGAATTCATTATCAATTGATTGGACTTTCAGTGAAAGAAGCTTTAATAGTTTCCTCAGATGTTCTTAAATCATGCATACAACTCAAAACACTTTTAACTTATTGTATGCTTATTAGAATTATGTTTTTTTACAGAATTATTTCAGTTGATTTTCATAATTGCTAAAACATTTAAACATCCGTCATCGTTTTAATTATTTTGACTTTTTTGCACTTCTAGTTATTGCTGTACATTGATTACAAGCGTTTTCAATTTACACCTGTAAATCAGTATTATCACCTGTGTGTGTTTTCCTTTCACTGAGAAAGTCATATCATAAGCAATTGCGTGTTGAAATTTCCAAATCTCGATAAGGCGTCTGTTAGTCAAGTGAACTTAGTGAACATGCAGTGATGCTTTTCTTTCTACACAGGAAAAAGGGCTGTTACGTTTTTGAAAAGCCAGCAATTATGAGTGACGCCGACGATTGAAAATGGAGAACTAGCAATTTCCGTTCTGAATTGGGGCCAAGTTCAGACTTTTCCATGGAAAATTGGCCCTTACAATGCTTATTAATGACCAAACGCTTGCGTTTCGCGTACTGTCAGTAACTAAGACATTAATGTTAAACTTCATGATAAATATTTCTGTTCAAGACCTGTTCAGTATTTTTTGTTTAATATTTGTTCAAAATTTGAGATTACCTGCTATGTTTTTCCAATTGTATCCAGTGAAGTCATGATAATCAGCAAAAATAAAAATAAAAAATGTAAAAATGTTGAATCAGTCTCGACAAATTGACTTTGTAAATATCTAGAAATACCGCATTGCTGATATGACAAGGTCACACAACCCAACCAGAAGCCATGAACGACTGCAAACTTTTGTGACAGCTAATACTGAGAGATTAAAGCCAATTTGGTTCAATGCATCTTTGGTACTGTAAATATACTTTTATAAAATTAACAGAACCTTTATGAAAGAAACCATTTAGTGAAGAACATTGGTGAGAGCGCATGGCTCGAGCCTCTGGAAATGGGTCCAAGCAACATTTGGCCCTGAACTCCAACTGTGACACCGACAAGCTGTTGAAGCAGCTTTCCAACACTGCCCATGGTTTGGTCTGTGGAAATTATTCTTCAGACTTCATTGGAGCAGTCGCAATCTTAAGCACTGTGATCTAAAGAAACCTCATCTTGCTTGCTTCCCCTCGTTGGAAGCTGGAGATAACTTTGCTTTTTCCTGCCTCAGACAAGAGACGGGACTCATCCAAGCTTTGGCAAACAGTCGATAAGGACTCAAAGCATCCTGTATCTCCTTGCTTGACTAGCGATCTGCATTACAACCCTGCGTTTAGTCTCAAGCTGGTGGAGAAAGACTCTCTGTGTTATCCCAGTCTGTCTCAGATCTTTCAGCCCATCATTCCCTCTGGCCTTTCCCCATCCAGCAGCGGGTCCTTCTCTCCGGCCGTCGTCGGCACCGGCCTGGCGTTGTTTTCTCCATCATCAGCAGCTGTCCCAACCTGCCATCCAAAACATTGTGATGGTGATTTTAGGCCAATGCAAGAGTTGTCCATTTCAGCCTTTGGTGGACTTCACTTGCCCGCCAGGGGTCGACAATGATCACTGGTAAGTTGACCGTCCTAGAAGATGAAGAGATTTTGTCCAGCCTGAGTTTTAAATATTGGGGGTTTGGGCTCAGAAAACTAGACCCACTTAAAACCAGATCTTATATAGTTATTGTTGTGAATGGCAACAATTTGCTTTATAACTTTTAAGTTGTATAGAGATAACACCTAAACATGTTGTGCTAGTCTACACTGTCACATCCAAGTGGATCAAAATCAGACAAGTGGTCCAATAGAACCAGACAAATTTGCTAGGGTTCATTTGCCGTTTTTTTTCCACATTTGCCACATTTAATGGGCAGAGCCATCTTGATATCTTGGCTTGGATGTGCAGGGTAGACAGAGTCAAATGGTCTCATCATCAGGGATGACACTGTGTCACATGACTCCATCTAGTCGAGCACGAAACAATGACCACTTCAGTTTGTTTATACCTGTAAACTGCATGATTTTATCTTGTTGGTTGTATTTATACTGCAGGGTTTCTTTTTGCATTTGAAAACTTTTAAATATTTTTAAATATTTTAATGTTTATAATTTCAAAAGGTTTCCATCCCTTCCAACCATGGTGTGAACATCAGGCATGATATAATCATAATTTTAAAAAAAAAGATAAATCTTGCTTTTTATAGCTATAAAATAATTGTACAACCATATATAACCATAAATAATTCTAGAAGTGTTAAGGTGTTGATCTTCGTCTCTATCTGGAAGAACATCTCTGCGGCCTTGATTCTCCAAAAAAGATCTAATTTCAGAGTTTGACAATAATTGAAAGACATTTCTATAATGACAAAACACCTTGAAAAAACCTTTTATATTTGTTTGCAATGTTTTTTTTTTAACAAAAAATTATCACAATAACGATACAATTTTCCTATACATAAATGGAATATTCAGTACAATCGAAAATAAATTAATTTCATATGAATGAACTAAATAGCGCTTTCATGTGCTGCAAATAAATGCTTATATAAATCTATGTATGTGCTTTCATAGTTGTAGAATAATAATTCAAAACATTCAATAAACAATTTATAAATAGCAGAAAAGTAAAAAGGCTTAATACCTTCAGTTGCTGCTTGCAGCCATATTTGTTATTGATTGAACCTCTTTGAAATTGCTTTTTATAGTTATACACGACAGTCGAGAGAAGATGCATCACCAAGAAAAAACAGAGTTTTAAGGTGGGCTCGTCTTTTGACCATGGCCTTTTCTAGGATGTTTCACAGTTGCCAACTGCAAAACTGTGGTTGTCTATAATATATTTATTTGCCATTGAATGAAGGTAGAAAACTCACAAGCCATCAACACGGAATTTGCCTAGCACAACAAGAGGGTCCGAATTCGTCTCTGAAGCGCAGCGTTAGTGCGTCTGCACTGCTGGATGGATCTCCAACCGAATCTGCCTCCAGTTTGGCCATCATCAATGCAAACGTCAAATATGCCGTGTTGCATATTTTAGGAACTTCTAGAGAAAGGAATTAGGTGAGTTTCATCCAGTTGTAATGTCACGCAAATCAGAGGGGATAGTCATGGGAGAGATCTGTTTATTCTGCAGGCAAGACCGTATGAAACTGAAACAGAGGCCCAAGCCGCCCAGCGTTCCAAAAGGGTTTCCTTAGTCAGAATCCGCAAAACCGTTCGAAGGCCAGAGCACAATCTGACACCGATGGGACTCCCCAAGGCGAAGAGGTTGGGCCATCACTACATTCACCATTGTCCTTGAGATTACGTCCAAATTGATTTTGAGAAGACTCTAAAAGATTTTTCCAAAAATGTTCTTGAAATCATGACCGTTTCCATATTATGGAATCATTTTCCTCTTAATTTTCCCAGGTGAACACAAGACCACCAGCATTTCCAATTAGTTTTCTCTATTGTGACCCCAATATCGTCAGTTTTTGTAAATTGTTTTTTTTTTCCTGTTGTGATCTGAAGATCAATGCTGATTTAAGATCCCCACTGATTCCCGTTGGTTATTTTGGTCTTGATCATCAGATCACTGTTTATCTCAATCGTGATTATGAGATTACTGTTTCCAATTGATTTTCTTCATCAGAAAAAAAGCTGGTCATTTGTAGGATACTTCGATTACATGTGTTTTTCATTCATTCATACAAATTTCTAAGATTACTGTACATAAGATTTAAGTGAAAGTGAGTGAGGTAGTCAATATTTTTTTGGTTGTGATCTCCAGATTACTGTTGTTGATTTGTGAAGTCATGGTTTTCACATGTTTTATTTTTTGAAAATTAACACATTTGGTCATGTGCATTTAAATGTATGAAATGTAAAGCCGTACCGTACCGTACCGTCTTCTACCGCTTATCCGGGGCCGGGTCGCGGGGGCAACAGCCTCAGTAAGGAGGCCCAGACTTCCCTTGCCCCAGCTACGTCCTCCAGCTCTTCCGGAAGAATTCCGAGGCGTTCCCTGGCCAGCCGGGAGACATAGTCTCTCCAGCGCGTCCTGGGTCTGCCCCTGGGTCTTCTCCCGGTGGGACATGCCCGGAACACCTCAGCAGCAAGGCGTCCGGGGGGCATCCTTACCAGATGCCCGAACCACCCCATCTGGCCCCTCTCAACCCGAAGGAGCAGCGGCTCTACTCCGAGCTCCTCCCGAATGGCCGAGCTCCTCACCCTATCTCTGAGGGAGAGCCCAGCCACCCTGCGGAGGAAGCTCATTTCCGCCGCTTGTATCCGGGATCTCGTTCTTTCGGTCACCACCCACAATTGGTGGCCATAGGTGAGGGTAGGAACGTAGATCGACTGGTAAATCGAGAGCTTTGCTTTTTGGCTCAGCTCTCTCTTCACCATGACGGACCGATGCAGCGTCCTAATTATCGCGGACGCAGCACCGATCCGTCTGTCGATCTCCCGCTCCATCCTCCCCCCACTCGTGAACAAAACCCCGAGATACTTAAACTCCTCCACTTGGGGAAGGACCCTGTCTCTGACCTGCAGGGGGCACTCCACCCTTTTCGGTCGAGAACCATGGTCTCGGACTTGGAGGTGCTGATTCCCATCCCGGCCGCTTCACACTCGGCAGCAAATCGATCCAGTGAGAGCTGGAGATCACGTCCCGACGAAGCCAACAGGACCACATCATCTGCAAAAAGCAGAGACTCGATCCCGAGGTCGCCGAAACGGATCCCTCCTCCGCCTCGACTGCGCCTAGAAATTCTTCCATAAAAGTTATGAACAGAATCGGTGACAAAGGGCAGCCTTGGCGGAGCCCAACTCTCACTGGAAATGGAAATGACTTGCTACCGGCAATACGAACCAAACTCTGACACCGGTCATACAGAGACCGGACAGCCCGTGACAAGGGCTCCGGTACTCCATATTCCCGGAGCACCCCCCACAGGAGTCCCCGAGGGACACGGTCGAATGCCTTCTCCAAGTCCACAAAACACATGTAGACTGGTTGGGCAAACTCCCATATGATGTAAATGTAAAGCCATACACTGCAAAACGTCTTGTGCTTCATCTTTTTTAACAAACAAAAAGTGATGTTCTCTTAATGTTGTTTAATAAGGTTGAAGAAAAAAGAATTCAGCTTGGAGGAGATTTATACTAGCAAGAACTACAAGGCCCCAACTTCTAATAGGTTTGTCAGCCATAGTGGTTTTCAATACTTTTATTCTGGCAGTCTTTTTCTGATCCTGTGCTAAACTAAAGCGAAACTGGGGCCTCTGCTCGTGAAGGGCCAGAGGGAACAAGCTCACATGGGGGTGCAATATGACGCAGACCTTGACATAATGCTGATCGAGAGACTGACAGAGCTGGAAGACTTTTTCACTTATCAAGGACTTGAAGTCTAAGCCACAGATTTCTCAGTCATTCAAGATCTTCGTTGTTGTCTGAAGAACGTTGTGGATAAGCCTCACCTGGTCACTTTTACCGTTAAAAGAAACACACACACACTTTTTATGTGTTTTTATGTGTCACAACAACACGCTTCAAACTGTGGAAATTAGTTTTTCTGGCTAAGACACTATTTACTCTAAACTAAGCACTTCATAATCTTTAGGATGTATTTTATTATGTTTTTTTAACCATATCTACTCCTGGGTTTCTTTTTATGCTTGTTTTTATATGTCAAAAATGTGTACTGATTTGATTCTGCTTGCCCTGTTTTCTAGGCCCCACACTGTGATTGGTCTGCTACCAATCCAGGGTGTATCTCGCTTTCAGGGCCTGAGTTGCAGGGATTGGTTCCCACTCCCTGTGACCTAGAAAAGGTAAAATGTTTCAAAAAATCATTGAAATGATGCTTCTTTTTGTACATTTTGTTGTTAAGCTTCTTCCTCTTTTTTTGGTCACCAATGGTGGCCACCAACCCAGAGTGTGTCTTGCCTCAGGTCCTAAAAAAAGACAAGCGGAAGAAAATGACTATATGTGTCGATGGTATTATTATTTGGTAGAACTATTTCCTTTTCATTTCCTCACATTTTTCCCTTTTTGTTTTAGTTTTAAGTTTGAATAAAACGAGGGTTTACAGATGTGTCTTGCCATGGTACATAACTTAAAATAAGTTTATTATAAGTACATAACTTAAAATAAATTACCTAAATTACTTTTTACTTAAAATATGTTTATACATAATTTCTGGAGGAGATCTTTTTTTTCCATATATGACATGATAGGTTTTCGGTTTCCATCTTGCTGAATTGCCTTAATTCTTTTAATGCAGGTATTATACATGGGAGAGATGGTGAGTTTTCACATTCTATATTATGTGCTGTCACATGCTGTGGTTTTGTGTTCTGTTGTTATAAGTGTGTTTGTTTGTGCAGCAGTGTTTGAAAAATTGTGTATATGTAAAAAAAAAAAAAGAGAGATGTTTAAAAGAAAAAAAATGTGCATTGAAATCCAATTTTGTGAATCAGACTTCCATAGGTATTTATTTTTACGTCTCACGTGGGAATTGTACTTTTTGTGAAAAAAATTTGTTTCAAAAGCCTTGACAAACCAGGTGCCACAGCCAAGCATGAAGGGACATTAAAATATATGGAAGAAACCTTGTTGAAAACTAAAAAAGGCCTCATCTTGCCACAGTTTGGTAACTAGTAGTAGGTAACTACAAAACAAAAACTGTTATTTAAGTTGACAAATTGCAGGTAAGTGTCATCAATACCTGGACCTTTGACTCCTTTAGCTAGTCTCTTCGCTCTGCTGTCAGTGACAGGGCACCATTCACATCTCAATGGTACGTGCCAAGAGAGCACGGAGAGCCGAAAGGAGTGTGATGTGTACGGGAAAAGAGCAAAGATGTTTCAAAGTGTTAAAATGAAATCTGGTTCAATGTTCAATGAAAATCTGGTTCAACGTTACAATGAAGGAATCTTACATTCACTAAATGTTGCAGTAAAAGTACTGGATGTTCAAGGTCGATCGAGCGTTGTGCCTCTGCTGTGGGTAACACTGGTGCCAATGCCTCATCCAACACAGCCAAAACACCAAGTCTATAATTATAAAAGTAGAAGTCTATAAATTCAAGTCTGTTGTGTTTGCATTTTTAGTAACAGCAATTTAGAGCAAAAATGTTAGTTAAAAAACACCCTCTTGAACCTCTGATTCTTGTGATATTTAGCATTGTGGTGTTCTCTAAAAAAATCTTGACCTATTAAAAAAAAGTGAAGTGAAGTTACACACCTCAGAGAAGTGAACGCACACAAACCAGAAACAGTGAGGCAGAAGTGGGGTCGGGGGCTCCTACATAAAGTTGGCGCTACATTCAAAACAGTTTTTTTTAACACACCACTTTAATCGTGCTGCGATTGTGCTATTGAAAGCAGTGTTTGTTTTTTTTTAATATAAGCATAGAATTATATTATTTAATACAACCCCCAATCAGAAAAAAGTTGGGACACTGTACAAATTGTGAATATAAAAGCCATCATTTACAAATATCATAAACTAATATTATAATAATAACAACAATAATGATAGTTATTCTCATTATTATTTTTTTTATTATAACTGTAATTATTATTATTATTATTATTATTATTATTATTATTATTATTATTATTATTATTACTATTATTAGGCACTCGCCTTCACCAAAGGTGAGTGACTATTATTTTTCTTTCGTGCCAAAAAGTGGAAACCCCGCCCACACTCCCGACACTCACCCCTGACACCCTCTAACACCCCAGAACCAAAACCCAAATGATGAGACGAATTCGACGATGTAAGATTTGTCCCTGTCACCCCCTCAGATACAGGCCTTTATATTGTTATTGTAACTCAGAGATTTCATAAAATGGCCCGTATCTCGGAAACGATGCGTCGTATCAAAAAAAACCTCCTACGAAAAAGTTTACGCAACGCAAGCCGGATCCAATGGCGCTATCCCCGAACCGCTCGGAGTTAGCGTTGCGGAGATATTCGCGCGTTTCACATTCTTTTTTTTTTTTAGGCACTCGCCTTCACCAAAGGTGAGTGACTATTATTTTTCGTTCGTGGCCAAAAAGTGGAAACCCCGCCCACACTCCCGACACTCACCCCAGATACCCACTAACACCCCAGAACCAAAACCCAAATGATGAGACGAATCATACGATGTAAGATTTGTCCCTGTCATCCCCTCAGATACAGACCTTTATATTGTTATTCGTTTGAGGAATGTTAGGAATTTGGCATAAAATTGCCCGTATCTCGGAAACGGTGCGTCGTATCAAAAAAGTGCTCCAGGTTCAAAGTTTACGTGACGCGAGCCGGATCCAATGGCGCTATCCCCGAACCGCTCGGAGTTAGCGTTGCGGAGATATTCGCGCGTTTCATATTATTATTATTTTTTGTCCTTTTTTGCCCTTTTTCCCCACTTTCGCCCCCTGAACATGTCAAATAACATTATTTTATTTGACAGAAAATTCAAAAAAGTGAAAAAGCTAAAAAATGCAAAGGTTTCGCCCCTGACCTAAATACGGTTTCTGAGCCACTCCCCCTCAAAAAATGGAAATGCATTGAGTCAATGGGAACTCGATCGGCACTTTTTTCATCGCAGACTCACAAAATCCGGTACACATACACACCATGTCGGGGCAAGCAAAAAAGCCTATCGTGTTGACCTCGCCAAACTAACAGGAAGTCGGCCATCTTGCCTCAAAGTCCAACTTTTGTAAAGTATGCGTTTTCACACCACACGCAAGAAATCTATCTAGTCATAGGAAGTTTGACCGAATGAGCTGAAAATTACGTAGGCAAAAAAACGCACATGGGCGATATATTAATGCGGTCTCGGTTTTCGCGCAACACAGCCGTGAAGTTGGCGTTTGCGTTTTTCAAAATCACAAATCTTAAAATCGCTTCCATTCGCACACGCTACATCGGACGCGATCAAAGTCTCTTAATGAAATGTAGGCCCCGTCATGCTCAATCCAAACGTGAAGGAAATTTTCAACTCACACGCGCCACCTGTATAACGATTAGAAATTTTGAATGGGAGGAGCCAAAATTAGTTTGTCGCAGGCATACCAAATTTGCTGGAAAATTCAAGCAGGCCATACTGAGCATAAAAGCCAATGACAGCCATGTTGTATCTTTATCCCTGTGGGCGTGGCAATGGCCAACAACCACCATTCATTGTTAATGGCAGAAAAGCACCATTCATTCTTAATGGCAGCAATTGCTCTGAACTGTGGAAAGACGGTGCGGGCGGCGGAGCGGGCGTTGGGTGGGTTTGAGGAGTCGCAACAGACGGGGGCGGGCGGCGGGGCGGGCGGGCGGGCGGCGAGTGCCGGGCGTTGACGCTT
The DNA here is from genome assembly GCA_028031935.1 of Paedocypris micromegethes. Taxonomy (NCBI): domain Eukaryota; kingdom Metazoa; phylum Chordata; class Actinopteri; order Cypriniformes; genus Paedocypris; species Paedocypris micromegethes. Next base: position 89,208 of record CM051493.1, read on the forward strand.
GCGACTATATTTATTATTATTATTTTATGCACTGTAGATGAAGATCAAAATTTTCTCTTAGAAACTCCTTTCTGATATTGCTCCACTACTTTTTGTCGTAGCATTGGGGGAGTTGGTGATCCTCTGTCCATCTTGACTTCTGAGGAACATTGCCACTCTTAGTGGTTATTTTTTTTACCCGAATATGTTGCCAATTGACCTAATTGGTGTCAAACTTGTCCTCCAGCTGTTCCTCAAGGGTTCACTTCACTTTTTCTGACCCCTATAGGTACCTGTCCCAACTTTTTGGAATGTGTAGCTCTCAAGAAATAATAAATTAGCTCATATTTGGCCAAAATTTGCAAATGTTTCACTTTCAACATTTGATATGCTTTCTACATTTTACTGTAATTAAAATATGAGTTTATGATTTAAAGATTTTTATTCACAATTTTTACAGTGTCCCTACTTTTTCTGATTTGGGGTTGCATAATTATTTTCAGAATACGAAATTATTATTGACCAAGTTGCAAATGACAAAAATGAATTGAGTGTGGTCTGACTTTTACCCTCTTTTACATATATTAACATAAATATATAAATAATAAAGAAAAGCTGTGGCCTGAAATGAAAGAAACATAAATAACAGCATTTGCACATGTATTACACATTCTTGCAGCAGTGGGTTACTACACATGGTTATTGCACATGGGTTAAATGTTGTGTGGAAGAAAATTATATGAATTGACAAAATGATTGGAAATGAATTGTGCTGCGTTGGTGCCGTAAATAACAAGTCTGCATGTACTTATTAGAAGGTAGGCATTGTTGTTTTTACCAGTTATATAAAGAATTACGTACATCATGAACATTATTACCAGAGAATATAATCTTTATTGTTATACCAGAATAAATATGTATATTAAATTGCATTAATAACAAACACGGCATGTTTGGCCCTATAAAACAAGTTAAGCCCTATGAGCAAATGTATGCTTTGATGTTTCCGCATTTTAACAGTCTGCAAAAAAACCACAAACTTGGTTAATGTTGAATGTTGAGTTTAAAAACATTGAAAATGTTTCCAATTGGAAAGAATTATTTGATACCATCAATTCCTCATAAGCAGCAAGAGGTGAACATATTTCCAGTACTAGAGACGTTCTCCAGGCAGACAGAAGCCAAAATACAGAGATTGAAGAAACCCTGTTAAAAACTAAAATATGCCTCATTTTGCCACCCAAAATGTTGAGCAATGGCTTCATGTTGACATGCAACAAACCAAATTTTTGAACTAGGTTTGGTAACTACCAAGCCAAAACTTTTATCTAAGTTGACAAAATGCTGGTAAGGGTCATCTCGACCTTTGACTCCTTTAGCTAGTCTCTTCACTCTGCTGCCAGTGTGCCACACACACACGCACGCACGCACGCACACACACACACACACACACACACACACACACATTTTACATATATAGATACACTCACATAAATTAACATGTACTTTATATACTATAATAAAAAAAAATGAGCAAGAAAAGTGTTTGTAAGAATCACTCCCTCGCACATTCCCGTCCATTACATCATGTGTCCGGGAGAAAAGAACATGCTATCGCTATAAAAGCTACAATGTTACAATTGAAATGAACAATAATCAAGGTCAGTTGTGACGTTGTGATTTGAGAGTTCCAAAACTGAAGAGTGTGTGTGTGTGTGTGTGTGTGTGGCGGTCTAGGTGGGCCGTGCCGGTCCTCGCGCGCAGTTATAAGCTCGGCAGTGTCCAGCAGCGTTATTCCTTCTGAACTTCACCTCCATCTCTCATCTTCTCTCAGACCTGCTAGCCTCACGATGTCTCGCTCTGCTGCGATGCTTCTGATTGTCGGGAGTTTGATATCTGTTGGTGAGTTTGTTTAGGAAAAGGAACTTTTTGTGTATTGATGTGGTCAGTGTATTGATTGTGTATTGCTTGATCAGGATCAGGACAGTGGATCTGGGACTACTTTTCCATGCCGAGGGTTTTGATCAAGGCTGTCGGAGAGACCGTCTGGCTGGGCCCAACAAATCTTACTGACCTGCCTATTCATTACTTTTATTGGTATTTCCAAGGAATGCACATCGCCGGATCTTATTCTGGAGACTACAATGCATCAGATCTGGACCGAGTCCGTCTACACCACCACAATCTCACTCTAGAAATCCGGGAACTGGGACTGAATGACACCGGGACCTACAGGCTGTATGTGGAGTACAACTTCAGTGCTTGGCATGAAGAAGAAACGTACCTGCACGTTCTCGGTCAGTGTGAGAATCACTTTGCAATTTAAATTGTATTCAAATTTTATTTAAGTAGATGTATTACCAATTAAAGTAAGTTAGATTTTGCCTAAAGGTATTTTCATTGATTGCTCTATCTGCTGTGTGTTCCAGAGGAAGGACACGGAGGAGAACCAGGAGGACAAGAAGGAGGACTGACTTCGGGAGCCATCGCTGGGATCGTCTGTGGACTGCTCTTTGCTGTGGCTGTGGGCTTAGTTCTTCTCGCCATGCTCAAGCTGCGAACGTAAGTCAAAAGCTCAATTTTTTTTAGTTGAAGTAACTGGAGCTGTGATTGTGTTTTTTGGTCTCGCTGATCCAGGGTGTGTGTGCTGCCTCGACTTGAAGACGGGATGAGACTGTCTGAGTTTACACCCTAAGCTGCGCTTTAAGGATGTGTGTCCACTCGCTGTGCAGTTCCACCGGCCCGCGAGATCCTCTCATGTCGAGCTGTTATCATCACTAGCAATGGCCCGGTCATATGAAGCGATGGCACAGACTTTGATGACGGCTTTATTGTTGATCACAATATTTTCGGTCACAAATCCAGCCAAAATAAAATTTCTTTAAAGAATGCTTGACTTTTTTCGGTTGTATTTTTAGTGCAGCATGGTTCACATTGATCACATTGATAACACCATGGTTCACATTGATCACACATCTCTTCACTCGATACTGTCTCACTGATCAATCCACTTCACTCATTTAAATTATTTGTAGTACTGAATTTGAATTAACTCAATGACGACCATAATTTATTTTAAAATTTAAATGAGGCAGATAAATAACTGCACATCGCTATGTTTTATAGCCGTCGGGAAATAAATGCTCGAGCCCCAGTAAAGAATCTAGCCATCATATAGCGAACCAGCCTTATGCCACGATGTATTAAGATTTAAATTGAACTGTCAAGTTCAAGTTCTGAGCATTTGTAAGGCGCTTTTCACAGTTTTAACTGTCTCAAAGCGCGCAAATCACTTTCCTCCGTATCTGTCCTCCGTATCCCCATTTGATCCATCTGCATTTACACTAAACTAAACCCATTACCAATATAGGGGACGGCGGCATGCAAGGTGGATTTTGGAGATGGGCTACATGGCTCCTGGTGCGGAGCAGGACCATATTGTCACTACAACGTTACATTGCAATGAGATGACGAGAGATACATCTAACATTTGTAAATCTGTCAACATTTTGAGTTATAATGTAACATTTATGTAAAGTGTGTGCTTTACATATTTAACAAAAGAAGGCAAACAGTTTTTTAAACAGTTCTAGTTAACAGAATGCATATTCAAAACTTAAGTATACTGTACACATGATTAAATAAAATCCCCCACACGAGGACGCCAGAGATTATAATATACAGATGTTTGATGTCAGCACAGAATAATTGTGCTGTCAGCACACACACACACGATTAATTGTGCTTTTGCTCCTTGTTCTTTGAAAAACGAATTATTCGTTCAGTCGCTTGACTCGACGAGATTTTTAACCTCTAAACCTAGATTAATCTTGATATGGACGGTCTGTTCTGACCATTCTTTGATTTGCTTTAAATTTATGGTGACTCTGTCATGGATTGGAGGTGTGTAGGAACCACGTGCACAGGATGGAGATGACACCGCAGGTAAAAGTCCACAAGGCTTTAATCAGGGTCAGCAGGCAAGAGGGTCGTCAACAATAAATCCAAGACAAGATCCGAATAAGCAGGCAGAGCAGTGGTCGATTAAACGGGAGCAGGGTCGAGAAAACGAGACAAGGCAACAAGACGAGACTTACAAGACTAGAATTTAGGCTGGATGACTGGTACAAGACGCAGACGATCTGGCAAATGACATGGGCAATAGATCGTCCTTAAATACATGAGTTAATAACAATTAATCATGATTACAAACACCTGAGAACACCACGATCGGGAAAACACATGGATAGGCAAGACGGCCACGTCCAGGTAAGCCTTCAACATAAAAGTCCGATCGAGGCTTCAAGATAAAAGTTCATCACGTGACTCGGGATCCGTGACAGACACTAACTGACTCACCAAACAAATCGAACTGAAATATGACTGGCAAATATACAACAAACATACTGCACTCGGTCTTCCAATGGTAAAACTAAATAAAAATATACTATTTCTGGGTCAAGGGTATCTGGAGCTAATCTCGCCATCTAAATCACAAAAACTTATTAAATAATTAAAACTTATATATCATACAAAAATAATATAATGAAAAACGACATTTGCTTTTACAGTTTTTTCTGATTGCCTAGGCACATTTTTGTTACTATTGGCTGTTTTTGCAAAACTCTACACACAAATACCAAAATCTTTCACCCAATTATCAAAACATTGTAGTTCTCTTGCAAAAGCGATTACAGCTAGATTAACTCTTCACGCATTCGTAAAAATGTTTTTTTTTCGTGTCAATCAGATTCAGTACACACAAGCCATCATCTACTAAGCACACAATGCAACAACTGCACACTGATGGTAATAAATACAAAACACATGTGGCTTTTGCTTTCTGTCTTTGTCAATTTTAGGTCATAATTTTGTCATAGTGTCTTCTAAACATACAAGGATCCAAACTTCAGGTATTGGTGTTTAATCACACTCATCAAAACCAACGAGAAAGTCTGAACACAACAAAGTAATTTCACAAAAAAGGGAGAAAAAAGACAATCAGCCTACATCATGTCATCTTTCTGGTGAAAACTTACCGTGGAAAATCGTGGAACATCACAATATTCATTTAACATTGTGGATTATGTTTGTCGATCTCCTGTAATGTTCAGTAACAAAGTATTTTTCCTTTGTTACAAGTGATAGTTCACTTTGAAATCAAATTTAGATATGTTTATTCTTACCCCAAGAGCATCCCAAGATGTAAGTGTCTTTGTTTCTGCATTTTACAATTTTAATAAGTTTAGCTCCAACCGTGTTGTCTGTCAGTCATATAGAGCAGCCGATAGGAAACGAGTGAAAACATTCAGTTTCAAATGTAGAGATTCAAAATAAACTGTCCAAATTAAACAATTCCCAATCAAAACCACATGAAATGAAAATGAAAAGCATTTATATAACTTTATAAATTTTACAGATTCACTATTATCCCAGTGTGCACACTTCCTGGTCTGTAACCCGTTCTGGCGATGGACGCGCTGATGACTGATTCAAAATAATGCAGAAACACACCTACGTCTTGGATGCTCTTGGGGTAAGCTAAGACATTAAACAAAGTGAACTATACTTTTAAGTAAATTTTTCTGTATTAAAGTATCATCTGTACTGGTATAGTTTTATTTTAGTTACTTTTACTTCACTACATTCCAAAGCATAAGATACTACTTTTTACTTTTCTACATTCCAAATAAAATATTGCTACTCCTTATAATTTAACACATTGCGAGATGAAGTGGTGTTTGATTCATGAACAAATTGATTTTTTTTTTCAATTAATGTACGCGTGCACTGGAATTATATAATTGGCTGGTGATTTTATTTTTCCTTTTTGTTTGTGTGTGGAAAGGATTCCGAAGGCTGTTCTGTAGAGCGGCAGTGACTGAGGGTGTTGAACTGCTTCATGACCTGGGAGACCTTGCTTCTGCATGTGCATGGGTGTCATGTATGCAATGATCCTCAGGAACTGAAAATGTTCTTTGAAGTGCCTCAGAAAATCTTCCTCCTGCTTGATGCTACCAGACTCTCAACCAAGGTACATTACAAATGCTTAAAACTAAGCGTGTGGCATTCAACACGAATAACTGCTTTGGACTTTAAACCATTTTAAAAAGACAATGTGAACACTTGTATACCATTTTTTTTGTTTTGTGACACATGTGAAGAGTGTACAGATGCCTTAATACAAACCGTGTGAGTGAACTAACATTGAGCACTTAACATAGTTTATTCCAAGTTTGTGGCATTTGCAGCCTGCTCAGTTGAAAACATTTAATTTGTTATATACCTTTTTTTCTTTTTTTGCATCTTGCACCACTGTTTTAAGTAGAGTTCCTGTAACACGTGTCCAGAGTTGATGCCTCTCTTTTATGTTTAACTGTTTTTCTCTCTTTTGTAAAAAAGAGAATTTGTTAAATGGTTGTGTTGTTGATAAAATTTTTTAAATAAAAAAAAATTATTAAAAAATTATGTTGAGTTTACTGAAGTAATTTGTGTGGAACCTGTTGACAAACTAAAATTAATTCCATGTAACATAAATGGCTTTAGTTAGTTCAACTAAAATGCTTCTTGTTGAGCAAACATTTGTGAAAATAGTTGGCTTGACTCAAAAATAGCATTTCTCTTTAAAACAATCCTGTCATGTTGGATCAACTTAAAATATTTGTTTTCCATTTTCATGATAAAATTTCGTGGAACCTGTTGACAAGAAAATATTAATTAAAGTCAACGTTTCATTTTTTTGAGTGTATGTCATGTAAGGTATCAGTGTTTTCTGGGCCTATGGTTGCATGATGGTGAAAAACACCATTTTGGCGCACGCATTATAGCTGCACGCATTGTTATGTTACCACCACGTTGTCCTGTGACAATGATAATGCCACAGTGTCCGATAATGTTCCTGCCACGTCTCCTGGTTTTACTCAGGTTGTAATCAGCCTCATCTACAAAAAGTAGCTCATTTGGAAATGTCCTAGTGATGCTTGCCACAGTGTAGCAACTCAAATTGGGCTGAACCTGTTGGCCAGCTTCAGTGAGGGTCACCCCATGATTGATGACATGGTCCACTAAAGTAGCGCTGATGTCATCAGATATTCTTTTTTCTTACTCTTCTTACCCTTCCTCTTTCCCCTCCTCTGCCTCTTTTTGGTCCTCCTTGTCCTCTTCCTCTAACCCTCTCACTTCTTCAACTCCACGTCCTCTTGCTCCAACTTCTTCACCTCCACGTCCTCTCCGTTGGCCTCCTTCAAAAAAGGCCGGGATACGGCATTCAAGGAGATATTTTTCCCGGTGACTTAGATTGAAGGATATCGCATGCAATGTGGATGAAAGTTTGTGGCCAAACCCAGAAAGATGACATGATGTAGGCTGATTGTCTTTTTTTCCCTGTTTTTGTGAAATTACCATGTTGTGTTCAGCACAGGAGAGGTTGTCTGCTCTTGCTGTTCTCTCCATTGAGCAAGAAGTCAGGAAGTCAGTGGATATGGATCTACTTATTGGAAGATTTGCTGAGGCCAAGGCACGAAAGATACAATTTTAGGAAAGAAAAGAATATGAGAAAGGGGAACAAAGCAAAACATGTAGACATCTCCATGAAAGAGAAAAAGAAAAATAGGATGACTTAAAAAGGACGGATGAAGAAAATAAAGACAAGGACAAAAGCTACAGAATTTCAAAAAAAGATGAAGAAAGAAAAAGGAAGAAGAAGACCATGAGTAAAAGGGACAGAAGAAAAAACTGAGAAGGGCAACTAAAAAATGGCCAGGAAGAGAGGGACAAAAGGTATAAAAATATCATATGTATATCCTTTATAAAAAGTGTTTCTGTATAATTGACCTGTTGTTTTGTGTGTTGTCTTCTGATTTTAGAAACCCAATAGTGGACAACCTCTATGCATGTGTGTATATATAATATATATATATATATATATATATATATATATATATATATATATATATATATATATATATATATATATATATATTAGGGCTGTCAAACGATTAAATTTTTTAACTAGTTAATCGCACTTCCTCAACCAAATTAAGATTAAATCACAAATAGATTAAATCACAAATACAGTTTTTTTCTGATTGCCTATTTTATATATTTTTATTTTATTATATATATATATATATATATATATATATATACACACACACAAAAGGCAATCAGAAAAAAACTGTATTTGTGCGTTGTCTTGTCATTCAGATTTCTTAAATCCGCCCCTGTGTGTGTGCGTGGGTGTGTGTGTGCGTGCGTGTGTGTCTTCAGTCCATTAGGCGGCAGTAGTGGCGTGAAAGAGCTGTTCGTTCGAGCGCTGAAGAAGACCCGGAATCCAAGACGCAAGACGGCGGATCATGGCAGAGGAGAAAAAAGAAGGCAAACATGGAAAATCAGCAAAACAGACCCAACCTTTAATTATCGCTAAAACCCCTGCGGAGGAGCAGCGATTAAAGCTTGAGCGATTGATGCGTAACACCGTATGTTTTTTCACTCACTCTTCTACTCAATGCAACGTCTCGCTGGAACTTTGTTTCACCTCGCGTTTGTTTTTCTCTCGGTTTTTAGGACAAACCTGTTGTGATACCAGAGCGACCGAAAGATTGGAATCCTCGAGCTCCGCCAGAGTTCGTGAGAGATGTCATGGGTCTGTATTGATCTGCAAATATCGTGGTTCTGTTAAAATATACAGAGGTTTGCTTAGGTCACACGTTGTTGTTGTTGCCGTTGTTGCTGCCGTTGTTGTTGTTGCTGCTGATCCGTCTTGTGTGATGATGATGATGATGATGATGATGATGATGATGATGATGGTGAAAACATGGTCTCTCCTGATTGGTCCAAAAGTGACTCCTCTCCGGACAAAAATCATCACCAAAGCTGATCTAGATAGAAAAGTAGACAAAAAGGTAGACTAGACTACACCGACAGGCAGATAGATAGTTTCCCACAGCTTACACACACAATTGAAAAGAAAAACAAATACAGTCAAATGATAAAAGTTCACAAATTTATTGTGAAAACAAGTTTATAGTTTACATACTTAACTCAAGCTCACATGGCGGGAAAATAGGGGACAGTAAAATAATTATAAAACAATTACAAAGACATAGAAACAAGTGCACACAATCATTTCCTAAATCTAAATCATTTCCGAACCAAAGAGTAAAGGATTTATACTTGAGCTCAGATTGTTAGTTTACCGTGTGAATTCTGAAACGTGTGTGAGAGAAAGAGTTTCATTTAAGTTTGATGATTTTGTATTTGATATACAGTATATGATTTATGGTATGTGTATATATATATATATATATATATATATATATATATATTAGTGTTTGATCTTCTGCAGGTTCCAGTGCTGGAGCGGGCAGCGGTGAGTTCCACGTGTACAGACATCTGCGGCGCAGAGAATACCAGCGGCAGGACTTCCTGGAGCGGATGTCAGCAAAGGTTTGTTTGTGCTTGCGTGGCGATGCCATCGTCCTGAGTCTTGCTGGTGTCTGGACTGGTCACGGATGAAGCGTCACATTTCCACTGGGATGCAGGTTTAAGTAGCTTCAGATTAGCGCTGCTCGCAGTTGTCTTTTTAAAATGGCTCAGTGTAGCCACACATCAACAATTTCATATTAGTGACACGCAGTTATGTACCTGTCAGTATTTGAAAATGGCAGTTGATTAATATTTATTCAAACATATTTACCTAATCATCTTTATTACCTATGTCTTGCCATTTTGACTATAATAATGGTATTTCACGTTAAAGGCACAATTTCATTGATTCAAAATACAAGAAAGCTTTTCTTATAAATGATTAACTTTAATTGTTAATTGACATAATTCAAGGTAAATGCCTAATAAAACTGGAAGCTCTTTATTAGGTTTTTCCAAGAAGCGTAGATCTTTGCATCCGTGGCATGAGATGCAACGCTAGAAATATATTTCCCCATTAGACTTGTATTTTTTTTGGAATTATTGTACATTGTAGAGAATTAGTGTAATTGTCGTAGTCCCCTTCTTGTACTTTTGATTTCATACTTGGCCACTTTCCTTCCCTTGAGGACATTAAAATAATTTAGTTTTCTACTTGCAGCAAAGGCTGGATATTGCTTACTTGGAGAAGGTTAAAGAAAACCAAAAGGCCGCTGAGGAAAGAACAGCCAAGCGCAGGAAGAGGAGGTGTGTAAATGACTGAAGTTCTCTGCTGTTTTGGTGTCAGTGTAGGAATGATTGAGAATCATTCAGAATAAATGATTCCTGTCGATCTTTTGTGGTTCTGTGGTTCAGGGAGAAATTGAAACAAAAAAAGTCTCTGGTGAAGAAGGTCAAGGTTGAGGACCAGACTGACAAAGGTGAGATCAAGAGGGCACAACATTCCCCCCGCAGGCCATTCGGGAAATATTCCTAAATCTTGTATTCACACAAAACACACACACACACAAAGTGAAATACACAAATAATATTCACACTGGGAGACACGCAGAAAATACTCATGCAATTCACATGCAATATTTTGTGTAGTATCAAACTGGACACATCTAAACATTGCGCTCATAATTTTCCGTAAATAATAAACTTAAATACTTAATTTGCAAAGACTTTGTAAAAAATCTTTATCTCCACCTCGAAGTATCATTTTTTTTTTTAACCAAAGTCGTAATGCGTGTTATATCTGTAGCGCAACAGCAGCAACTAACTTTTGTGTCACTTATCTGGTGTTCATACCCTATTAATAGAGTTGCAGTTTTCTTTTTAAGAAGTTTTAACAAAAACTGTGAGCAATTGTGATCCAGTGGTAGGGAAAGAGGTTGCAGGCTCAAATTATGTGTTCAATAATAAATAACAGTACATTTTTTTCTATCTGGTGCCTTTTGATACACAATCAATGTTGCTGTGCAAAAATAAAGTTCAGAAATTCGTTCGTTCTATATTTTGATGACTTGATTGTGTATTTCTGTTCTGAAGTGAGTGTGACTGGATGTTTTGGAGGTTGACTGTAATCTTCTGTTTTTCACAAACAGTCCAGTGTTACAGAGCTGTTCTAATTCAACGCACTTACAAATCTCCTTAATCTCTTGAGATATTAAACGTGAGATGAACAACCCACAATTATGACGCAGTTAATAATCACTGGATAAACTTGCTGCAATTTCCAAGACAAACAGTGGGGTGAATCCAAGACTTGGAGGCTTTGGAATGTCTGAAAGAGTTGATCAGCTCTGGAGGAAAGCGGTGAACGGCAAAAACGTTTCTGTGTGTTTATTGGGACACACAATCGTGATACTGCACACTGTGATGGAATAATACAACTATGACTGTTACAATCTCACACACACTCTAAATAATTATATCCTTACACACACACGCGTTTAGGCACCTAAACAGTTAAGCGCTCTAAACAAACTTGATCCACCAAACAGTTAAGGAAGTGGTGGACCATCTTTCTCTTTAAGATCAGCAGATCCGTGATGTCACACTTTCACTGTATCTGCTGAATTTCTTTTATTTTAGAACTTGTTACTTTTATTTCCTACATAAAGTGTAATTGCTTTCACTCTGCATCCTTTTTAGCCGTGACGCTACACCAAGCGCAGATGTTCAATCATCTGCCGGACGTCTGATGCAGTGTTTAGTTTCTAGATAAAAATTTTCTAGATCAAAATTTATGAAATTTATGTTCAAAATGTATTTTGGCTATGAATCAAAATACAAATGCCAAAGTATTACCAGCATCAGCATCATTGATATAAGCATCAGATATCAAATTATCTAGAAATGAATGAACATAATAAGCGCTTTCATGTTTGAGTTCTACAGTGACTAACTAACTAACTTGTTTTGTGTGTCAGCGCTCTCAGGGAAAGAATCGTCGTCGTCTGAGTCAGAGGAGCGTGAGGATGATGCGGAGACGCCGAGCTTCATCATGGGCCGCAAGTGAAACTGTGATCACTGAAACTGATGTAAATATTTCTCTTTTGTAATAAACGGCGGTAATTGCACAAAGCATTTGGGAAGTTTTCCATTTCGGGGTCACAGGGAGCTGGAGGCAATACCAGCCACTCTAGGCCTTGAGGCGGGACACGGACACACAATTTCACTCACAGCTATGGACAACTATCCAGACTTCAATTCTCATGAACACATGTTTTGGGAGATTTACCGTGTGTAGAAGAATGTTGTTTCTCTTTAACTGACACGTATAAGATCAGCTGACTCATTAATGACAACTGCTGATCAAATTCCTCATTCTCCGCCCTACTTGCATTAACGGACAGTAAATAATGTTAATCGCTGCTGTTCAGAGTCGATTCATCACAATGCCATTTTGTGTGTTGTTGGATTAGCGTTAAGTCAAGAGCACAACCGGCCTTTCTCGCCATACCTGCAGCTTTTCTTTGGTTTACACAAACACACACAGAATGAAGATTAGAATTATAATCACTTTGGGATTGTCAGTAAAACTATTATTTTTCTCTGAATATTGATTTCTCTGATACTCGATTTAGAAAGAAGCGTGTAACATTGAATCTATGGAATCCTAATGGAGTGATGTCATACGGTGACTTGCATTGCGTGTTTGAGGGCCGGAATAAAGTGATCTCTTCCTTATGTTCAGAGTTCTTTATTTTAGCATTACTCACTCAATTTTTATTGTTACATTTTTGGGCTGACGTGTCATTCAGTTTTATCATGTGGCCACACAGAAAATGCTTCTGATTAATGTAATTTGCTGTAAAGTGCTTCATTAGGACTTTTAGACACTGTAAAATGAAGACCTTCATGTTACAAACTCCTCCTACCATCTACCTGACACATCCACCTGTCCTGTCCCTGTATTTAAGAGATGGTTCGTTCCTGAGTTAAGTCCGATCGACTCCAGCAGGGTTGGATCTTATTTAGATTAGTTGTTTTTGTTTTGTGTGTGCAATAAAATATTCTACATCACCTTCTGGCAAGATGACCAGGAATTTGGTGCTGGGTTTAATGGTTCTGCTGGGGAACTCCATGTGGATGGGACAAGGTCAGTGTTTCTCTCAAATTCATTGAAAATGTTAGTTTCTGTTACATTTTAAACTTTTGAGTGAATTTGGTAATGTACTAATGTCTGGATGGATGGATGGATAGATACTATTAATGTGGTGGTGTTGTTGACAGCAATTAAAAAGAATAAACAACAAATGCATTTCAAGCAAAAACTAAAACATCAGAATTATATATACTGTATTGTAATGCTTTTACCACTTGCACAAAAATAGTTTAATTGATAAAATAAACTATAAATCTAAACTTCTCATTAAAGCAGGCATATAAACAGATAGATAAACCTTTATTTGTCACACAAATGATAAATTTACATTGAAACAGTGGCAAAAAGAAAAGAAAAAAGACAATGGCGTAAACACCAATGTAATAAAAAAGATAAAATACTAATGAAAAATAATATTTCACATTGTTTTTATGAAGGTTTCATTGAAAGTCCTGCTTAAAATATCTGACACATCTCTATGAAAAAGGTTGAAACATTATTGTGGAAGTAATTTTTCACTTTTTACCCTGTTTATATATTAAAGATTTGCAAATAATTACACAATCGGTTGTTCTTATAGATTATTCTTACAACATTGTTTATTCTTACATAAAATACAACAAGGTTTCTGAACCTTTTAAGAGCTTCTTGAAATAAATTGTAGCATTCTGCATCATAAAACTACTTCTTTGTAAATTGATCACATTCACAATTTTACAAAACAAAAATCACAATTTATGTATTTTTATTTGATAGGTGATAATGTTTACTATCACAGTTACTGGTCGTAATTCAACACTGACAATGTCTTAATAAGCCGAAAGAGACAGAGACTAGAAAATAAAACGGAGGGAAATAAACCTCGAGAGATGCTGCAGATCTCTGGTGTCTCACTTAAAAAGACGCTACGGAGTTTATGGCTTTAAATGTAATCAGGAGACTTTTTAATTGTATACGATATTTACCAGGTAACCAGTGTAGAAGCGTTAAAATTTGACTGATATGTTCCTTCTTTTTGTGTTCTTGTGAGTCATTTGGCAACTACTTTTTTCACACGCGCTGCCGCTACGTCAGAACACTAAAAATGTGTTAAAACAGGTCAGATAATCCAGCCCCAGCTCACATCCAACAACTTCCTGGCCAAAATTACAACCAACTCCGTCATTCTCGCGGCCCCAAACTGCATCTTTGATCAGACGGTGTGTCCGGGCAACTGTGATGTATGGCTGGTGGCTGCACTGGCATCAGGTACAGAGGGAAATCTTCACTCTCCAACTCTAGTGAGTGTGTAAAACCTCTCATGTCTTGGTCCAAATCATGTTTTTCAGCAACTGGCACGTTTAATTCAGACAGTCTATTGAACTTCAACCTCGCCATGTCGCCGTACCCAACAGCGTTTAGTCCATTTTCCAAGAACTACTTCCTCACAAGAGTCGGGAGTCTGGCGGCCTTTCCCTGCAATCAGTCCTCAAGCAATCCCTACTTCATTGTTGGTGCCAACGGCCTCTGCAGCACCACCAACTGCAATGGAATCCTGCCCGCCGGATCTATCGTCAGGTACCAACGGTTTAGGGGGGTTTCGACCCAGGACGTTTGGCCCCCGGGGCTTTGGACCCGGACGATTGATCCTTAGGACGATTGATCCCTAGGACGATTGGACACTCGGATGGTTAGACCCGAGTTTCGTCACGCGGCTTATTAAGAATCATATCTTCGGCCGTGTGAGCTAGACATTTGGGAGGCGGCTCCTTTGCATCCGAGTGTCCAATCGTCCTAAGGATCAATCGTCCGGGTCCAAAGCCCCGGGGGCCAAACGTCCTGGGTCGAAAAGTCTGGTCACGAACACACCCTGGACGATCTCGTTACTGTGAATTATTATGATCTGGTCAGTTGGACACATAACTAGGAAGTATTTGTTGGCTTAAGACTTAAGTGTGGTATGAGCTAATAAAAAAAATTGGAAATTTTAATATTTGAAGTCTAAAGTTACAAGATGTTAAAAAAAAAATAATGCATTTTATTATTTATATTTTATTAATTCTGTTAACTTTTTTAATGGTCCAATACAGCTAAAGAAAGATATGCTCATGAGTTGCAATCTAGATAATAATAGATAGTGCATATATCAAGTTCATTGTTGGATACTCATTCTCTCTCTCTCTCTGTGTTCCTCTCTCTCTCACTGTACTTCTTTCTCTTTCCCTCTTTTTATCTCTTCTTCTTCTCTTCCTGTCTCCCTCCCCCCCCTCTCTCTCTGTACTCTCCTCTCTTTTTTAATTTCTTCTATAAATCTTTTTTTCTCTGTACCTCTCTTTCTCTTTGCCTCTGTCTCCCTCCCTTTCTCACTACTGCATTCTCATTCCTCTGTCTCTCTCTACCCCGTCATCCCTCTACTTCTGTCTCTCTCTACTTTTTTCTTTCTTCTATCTCCTTCTTCTTCTCTCTACCTTTTAACTCTCAACTTCTTTATCTCCCGTTCACCCCCCCCCCTCTCTCTCGCAGTTTCAAGTATCTCCTCCTCAACGGAACGGCTGTGCTTTTCAATCAGACAGGCTGGTCTAACAACATCACTCTCTTTATTTGTAAGAACGTCTTGTGTGAAAGCTTTTCATTTATCATTATCAATCACTCCTCATACGTCACCTTTCACCATCTCAACTGACATTCTGCACAGCACAATCCCCGTCAAGCATTAATGATGGTCTCAGTGCAAGATCTGGAGCGATGGTGGTCATAACGACCCTCCTGTGTGTGGCGGTGGGCCTGCTTTTGCTCTTTTTCCTCATCTTGATCTGCCTGACCTGGTGAGTATTCACAAGCCACAGCACATCGGTCCTCAAATCTCATCATCCATTGCTTCCACGCAGCTTCGGCACATCCGACTCCAAACCCATCGTGGCCCTGAACTCATTCCACATGCCCAAGTACGATACCCACAACCTGAAGGACCAAGTCCATCCCTACGACAACCCTGCCTATGAGAGGGAGGTGAAGAACTACTCTTTGTCTGACACTCTGCCCAGGTCTGGAGCGGAAGCATCCAGTGCTGTGAAGACCCGGAAGCTGTGAGACAATCCCCCAGGCCAGATGATAAATCACTGTGACGTACTAATAGTTGTTTGGGGTAATAAATATACATAGACTGGACTAAGGTGGGTTTCAAAATGTAATTTAGTAAAAAAAAAAAACTCATAATAAATTGGACTCCTCTTATGTGTATGTGTAATTTATGTGTATTTATTTCATTTTTAACACCAGGTAAACAGAAGGACCTTTTTGGTTTCAGAAAAAAAAACTTTTTAGGAGGACTGAAATGTTTGTTGGTTTTGTTGTTGTTTTGTTTAAAAAGTCTAAATTTCTGATTCAAATCTCACACTACCCCCCAATTAATATTTGATTTGTTTTAAAATTAGAAAAAATGTATGATAAATATTGATTTAGTGGAATTCTCTCCAATTAAGGTTATGTTTTTTTCTACTCAAGAAATATACAAATATGCAGGTTTACAATCCAGAAACATGCATGACTGTCTGGAAAATTCTCCATAAATCTGAACAAGAGTGTGTGTGTGTGTGTGTGTGTGTGTGTGTGTGTGTGTGTGTGTGTGTGTGTGTGTGTGTGAGCGCGTGTGTGTCCCGCTCTGTTATTGGTTGTCCACCAATCCAGTGATTCTGCAACAGGCCCAGAGTTGTTCCGCATGACCAAGAGATATAAAAAATGCATGAAAAAATCATTATGGACATCTTGCCAAAAACAGCAAACACATGCGACCGAAGACAGAGTGAAACTGACAATGAATCTAAGACAAATATTTTATAGGCATTTATTCCATAGAAAGTCTATGTTCATATTAGAGACTTAGACTTATTACCAGGATTTCAACACGAGAAAACCTTGTGAATTTAGCTGTTTCCTTTGGGAAGAGGAAATTGCCTCAAATAAAGTTCAGTTGATTTATACAGCGCTTTTCTCAGTCAGACAAACTCAAGGCTGCAGTGCGAAATAAAAAAGATAGTTGCAAATATGTCCATCATTATAAGCAAAGGTCAAAACAAAAGGAATGATTTGTTGTCACAGTAAAAATAAAAGCAAATTCTTCTAAACAAATTTATACAGCATTAGCCTCTTTAACCCTCCTATTATTTTTGGGTCAAATTGACCCGTTTTCAAAGTTTAAAAACATTTAAAAAACGCTTAAAAGTATTTTTTCCACTTTGAAACTTCTCCTGCTTAGATACTTTGCGTAATTATCATGTAAAAAATAGGATTCAGTTCACATTTTTGTAACACTATGTTTATATTACAAAGATTATGTTCGGGTCAAATTGACCCGTGTTATAGGTTGCTTGTTAAAAAAACACTGAAGCTGTAGCAGAAGGCTTTTTTTACAATGGAAAATCCATGTCCGGAAGTAGCTACATTCCATCCTCGTTTCCGGTCGCGCACGCGAGGTCCATGAATGGACTTGATCGGGAACATTGATACTGCATCAATGGAAAACATTCTAGGAAAAAAAATCAGCGCACGGATCAATTAAATAATGTTGCTCAAAAACCTTCATACTTGCCTTCCTTATTTCCGACCAAAGCGCCATTTTACTTAACACTTTTTTTTACCGACCGGAAATGTGTTTGACCCTCGTTTCACACGCAGACACGGTGTTGACTCTTTCCGTTCTTCCAGTATCATCGCCAGCTCAGCATCCATATTACAACATTTTCTCTTTCGTCTGCGAGCCAGAGATGGGGGGGGGGGTGAAGGTAAAGAAAGACGAAAGTGTGTGAGAGAGAGAGTAAGGAAAAAAGAGAAATAGAGTAAAAGAGAGATGAGATAAGACTGATAGAATGTGAGTTTGAGTTTGGAAATAGAGACATGGAGTGAAAGAGAGAGGATTGACTGATAGAGAGCAAAAGAGACGTGCGATATAGGGTGATAGTGTAAGAGAGAGGGATGAGAGAAAGGACGAGATTGAGAGAAAATTAGAAGAGGGGGGTGAGCGAGAGAGAGAGAGAGAGAGAGAGAGAGAGAGAGAGAGAGAGAGAAGCGGAGGAGGAGGGAGAGCGTTAGAGGACAAGAGAGAGAGGAAGAGCGAGCGAGTGAGTGAGTGAGCGAGAGAGAGGAAGGGAGTGGCAAACGCTGACAAACCTCATGCCGGGAGAGCGGCTAAGCAAGCGATTCTTATTCTGCACATCGGAAGTTAGCCGGCGCAAATTCCCTTCACGACACGTTGGATTGGACTCCACGAGGTAAAATACATTCAGATAACAGACGACCACTTGCGTGTTTCCACACATAAAGACGCAAAGACACGCGCGAGCACGCCGCAGTGAAGAGGCAAAACAATAGAGTCCTGGCGCACGCTCGCTCGCCTCGCGGACGCGTTGGAAGCAGGAATCGCGCCTGGCTGTCACCGTCGAGCCGCTTTTGTGTTTGTCACGTCGCGGATCAGAACCAGCGGAGATTCGCTGACGAGAGACCGCAGTACAGTCTTTTTCTACTACAAGTTATTTTAGGAATGTTGCTCTTCAAACATTCAGTGATGTCGTGTCCTTCACTTGTTTTTTGTTTTTGTTTTTGTTTTTTTTTAATCTTCACGGCACTTATGGATTTAATCTGCCAATACGTTCATTAACTTACCTGACGCCCGTTAGTTTCATTAGGGTTATTAGTTCTATTGATCAGGTTTTTACTGTTGTCTCCAGTCCAGCAGGATGGAGGACCCTCGCAATCCCCTCAGCTAATGCCTCTGTGAAACCATTCAAGGGCTCCAACCCGTCCATACAGTATCAGCACCAGAGTGAATAGAATGAACATGCTGAAGTCCAGTGGTCTGAAGGTCCCTGCTAAGACCCCCAAACACGCCAGTCCGGTGGGACGAACAAGTCCTGCACCTCCAAAAGACAGTACGTCAGCTTCTTTTGTGCTATACATCACTGGAAAGTGTGTGTGTGTGAGAGAGAGAGAGAGAGAGAGAGAGAGAGAGAGTGTGTTGGGGGATTTGCGACATGCTTTTGTATAGTGATTGAAAAAATTTACAAAGTTCCATATTTTCAAGATTTAAAGAGCGTTATAATCCTTTGAAATTTTGTAGACTTGGTTACAATTGCCTACGATAATTCGAAGGCTAATCAATAATTTAGTACGTAGATGCAAAGAAAAGCAGTAGAGAACAGTACTAATAAAAGCAAAAGAATAAAGCAGCACACACTTTGTATTTAATTAAAATGTTAAGCAAAACTATCAGCGGTCACGATTACACACAACTACACCACCGCTTCACTTATCTATTCAGAGTGTGTGAAGGCCACTTTCATTTAAGTTTTCCATAATGACTGTTTTTGTGAGTGTTTTGAGTGGGTGAGTGTATGTCAGTGTGAGTGTTAGTGTGTGAAAGTTTGTTTTGATCGTGTGATGTGTGTGTAACTGTTTGAGTGTGTGACTGTTTTGAGAGTGTGATTGCGTGTATGAGAGCATCTGTGTGTAACTGTCTTCAGTGTTTGTTTGTTTGTTTGTGTGTGTGTGTGTGTGTGAGAGAGAGTTTGTTTTCAACGTGTGTTGGTGAGTGTTATGAGTGTGTGATTGTGTGTGTAAGTGTGTCAGTTTTTTTTTTTGAGTGTGTGACTTGTATGTGAGTGTGAGAGAGTTGTTAAGGTGTGTGTTAAATGTATTTGATTCTGAAAAATAACAGATTTGGCTCTGATCCGAAACTAAGAATGTGACCGGTCCATTAGTAATTGTCTTGTTAGTAGACATGCAGTACACTCAGCCAATGAAACAGGACAAAAGAATGGACGCAGCCTAGTTTTGAACCTCTATCACCGCCTCCTGCTCCTCAGCATTTGGACTTTACAACCCTAAATGTAAACAAACCACCATTCAAAACCAAAAACGGAATGAATAAAATAAGTAACACTGAAAGGACAGTCACATGATCAAAACAGTAGCAGCTTTGTTCATCAAGCTCTTCTTTCATGAAACGAAAGTAAAGTACAAATAAACACAATGAAAGAACATGAATGAAGGAACCCAATAGGTAAAAAAAAAAAAAAGTCCAACGTTACTCCAGCACTCAATCCATTCTCTTGCAATTTTTGTCTTAGAATCAAAAATTTTAAAAGTTTACATTTTGTAAATAAAAATAACTATTGAAACCGTATTACTCGCATTAACAAACAGTGATTATTGAGATGAGTCAGTTTAGTTTAATTGATTGTTTATGATCAATGATGCATTGTGTTTTGTTACTGTAAAGGCGAAGTCTGTCTCATTTCCAGAATTTCCCTGAGGGAATAATAAAGTATATACCTACCTACCTATTTTGGAGTAAATTCTATATTTTCACATTGAAAAATTTGTTTTCAATATGAAGAAAATTTATAAAACGACAGAAATGAATGTTAACGAAGGGTCAATCCAGTGTCAAAGAATTTAGAGTCAACTTTATAGTACAGAGTGGTCTAGGCCAGAATAGTACAGGACATGTGAGGGATTTGATTGGTTGTCACGGTTTCAAGTGAGAGCCGGACACAATTGGAATGTGAAGGAGACTTTTATTTCATCATAAAACAAAATTCCACAAGGTGAAAACTCATAAACGGCGTCAAGGCGAAACCACAAAACAGAAGTTAATAACTTCGTCTCTGAAGTAAATAACATCCAGAACCAACAAAACAACAGAAGGAACAAGCACAACCCTTACTAGTAACATCCATTCATCCATTTTCTAACGCTCACTCCATTTCTGGTTACAACACGGAGGGTAGAAAATCTATATCAATGTATTTAAAAATAATTTTCACAATTGCATCTCAAAGCGTCTGTAGGAAGTCAACAGAACAATGGTTTAATGTGACTGTGTGATCAGCAGAAAGAGATAGGAAACCTAGGGTGCACTCACACTAGGTACTTGGATCCGTGCCCGGACACCAAAGCACAGTTCGTTTGGTAGTGTGAGTGCTCCAGTCCGTGCCCGGGCGCGGTTTGTTTGGCTGGCCCGATTGGAATGCGCGGTTCGCTGTAGTGTGAGTGCATACTGTGCTCCAATGCGGATCAGGGGGCGTGATGTCACGTTTAAGACGCTCCCAAATGGTAAAATGCACGAGCCTCCTCATGAGCAGCAAAATTTCGTGCAACAAAAGCAATTGGTCCATTAAACAAGCGATTTTATAATAAACCACAAACTAACCATTGCTTCAGTGAAAGCCCTGCTTTCTTGAAACCGTTGCACCATAATAACGAATGTTATTTTCACATCAACTGTATATGCGTAATATAATAACATATACATTTCGACTCATTTGGAATCCAAGAAAGCGCACAAATCTGTTATTTCATTCATATTTTTACTAACATTTCCAGCATTATATCAGTGACAAAATATCATGAAAACCTACGGCAACTACCGGCAATACCAGTATTACTTAATACATAATGTATTGAAGGCGTATTGAAGGCACTGATCGCCTAGTGCAGGGGTCGGGAACCTTTTTGGCTGAGAGAGCCATAAACACGGCATATTGGTAAAAATGAAATCCAAAAGAGCCATACCTGTTTAAAACTAAATACAAGTAAATCTATGCATATTTGTAAAACCAATATGAAATGCTGGACAACAAGTCTTTCAACTGGTTTTGATAACGCTGTCATTATACGTATCATACTCGTGTGGCTCGTTTACAACTTACTCTGACAAAACAAACGTGCGGTCAAGAGCAGAAACACTGTGCACATCGGTTGTATCACTCTTTCAGGACCCCCGGGTCAAATAAACTCAGACATATACAAATACATTTCCAATAAATCAAACACAAATAAAATACATTTAAAATCGGGAGGGCATCCATTTAAACTTGAATTTATTTTACAACTTTTAACTTATTTTACCCCACGTTAAGCGATTAACTCATCTCACACAAACACGCGGCTTGGAAAACTGCAAAAGAAATACGCCTAGCAAACACACGCGAACACGCAATGCCCCGTGTACAGCAACACACAAGTACCGCGCGCGCGACTGGAACGCAACGGTTTCCGCTATTAGGTAGCGAACTACTGACGTCACGACAACGTTACGCATTATCCAATAGAAAACATGGTGTTGTCTGGAGGAAAGCTGTGATTGGCTCTATGGCCGGCAACCAGGAAATTAATTAATTGAAATATCGGCGAACGTTTTAAATGTTTTACGTTATTATGTATTTTTAAAGATTTGTCTAAGAGCCATATGCAGCCACCAAAAGAGTCATATATGACTCGCGAGTCATAGGTTCCCGACCCCTGGCCTAGTGTGAGGAAGGTCGAGGAAACAAACAGAAATATAGATTGAGAGAAGCAGCAGATCACCGTAAGTCTCCTCTCGCGTTATATACACACAACCTGTGTGTGATGCTGATGATGGTTCCAGAGGCTGAAGGAACATCGTCTCTCTTGATTGGTCCAAAAGTGACTCCACCCCTCTTAGAGACATCACGGAAAAGTGGCTGAAGAACGTCCAAAAAACATGAGGCTAAAGTATAAAAGAGCGACCCAGTAACCGTAGCTGGTGCTGGTGCTGGACGTGGAAGCGCAGTGACGTGAGTGACGGTGACTGGATCCTGACGCAGAGATTTCAAGTTCACACACTGAACAGTGAAACTGGTACGGCCTCATCGTTAGCATTGTTTTGCGTGTCGTGAAGGGAAAGCAAGAAAATTTGCAGATTACATTTTGCACACACTTACTGAATCTTGCTTCAGATGAAGAATTTAAAAAAATGTTCATTCAGACTCTCATGAGCAAAATGTGTTGTTACGCCCATAGTGTACCTATATTACAATAAAGGAGTGTGAGGCAGTGTGGTGGAGTACTGGGTAGTGCTGTTTCCTGACGGAGAGGAGAGACGTTGGAGTTTCTCCTGGAGGTCCACTAGTCTTGAGTGAATATGTCCTGCTCTGTGATTGGATGGCCACCAATCCACTCTTTTCTGATCAAGACTTGTTTGGAATGGCTCCAAAATTAGGATTAGATTACTCCATTTAAATGAGCTATTCTACTATCAGCAGATCTAGAGTTCCCAATGTTGTTTGTGTTTTTTTTTTATTTCGAGTTGTAAACACAAAATCAATATGCAAAGTAACTAGCAAGGTCTATTTGCAAAGCATTTCAGGGGGTCCCAGAACCTGCCAATCAACACAAGGGGGAGGGGCTACTTCACTGAATGGAGTCACTAAGAAGGATGTGTTTTGGTTCATACACTGGCATCTAACTAAATTTGTTCAGAGTAACAAAATCTGCAGAGAATAAATTATGATTATTTTTGATAGAGCATAAAAATAAAGAATATTCCTCAATGTTAATTCCTCATCAACATTATTCTTTCTCTTCCATTTCTGCTTCAAGAGACCCCACCGCCTCTGTGCAGTAGCCCCTCCCACTGCCTCTGATCGGAAGGTTCTGTGACCTCACAAATAGACCTCTTGAATTGATCTTGCAAATGAACTTCAGAAATTACTTTTTCCTTTGAAATTTGTTTTCAAGTGTCTGTTTTATTCTTAGCATCCACATTTGTCGTTTTGGCAAATTTAGCGAGACCACAACATGGTGAGCGAAGGCAACTCACAAGTTTTGTTGCAAATTACTGAAACACATTAAGAAGGGGACTGTTTTGTAGCCTATATATTTATATCTGCACTTCAAGCGTGTCGGTGCGCAGGGACTGCTTGAGCTGGTGTGATCCGCCTTCAGTGAAGTCCAGTACGGGGGTGTTTCCGCTACTGAATGGTGGGATTGAGATGGTGGAGGAGTTCTGGTTCAATAGTGAGTCTTGTGCTCCACTTTTGTTTCATCAGCCCCCTCCCCAACTCCGCCCCCCACCCCCACAATCTGCTGTTGCCATAACAACATAGTCACTTGTGCAGGCACCAGTGTCCCAGCTCCAAGCCAGGTCATAGTCAGCACTTCCAAAACAGGCCCGTTTTCCCATGTGCCAAAATACAGTATGCACTTCACTTCATAAAGAGACATGTAGCCTGAAACATTACAAACGAGATGTCATATAGGGTCTGTTGTTTTAAAACTTCTAAAAGAGTCTTTACCGGCTGACTAGTGTCCTGGGGTGTTTTGTAGACACCGAGCCTAAAGAAGGACACTGCCTAAAAAAGATTGAGCTAAACCAGGACAGTAACTGGCATATATTTGGAGAATATGGATTACTGCAATGAAATGGCAGCATTCGTATATCCTGCCCATTTAATTGCTAAAAATGAAGGTTTTCAATTGGGAAACTGAGCTGCGACTTGGCGTGACATGATTAATAGCTTGAGGAATTTTAATGGGTTTTGGGGAAGTACAGTAGTTCCCCCGGCAAGTGGATGTTATGAAATGGTTAAAATGTTCATTTTCATGTAGAGTTTGGTTTAGTTTCTAATTTAATTTTAATTTAATTTTAGTTTCTGTCTAAAATTAGAAAACTAACAGTAAAAAAAAGTTAAAAAGCTTTACTGGGCAGTGTAATTCCGATCGTTTGGGCAGTTTTTTTTCTGTTCTTTTTTTTTTGTAGTATTATCGTTATTATGCGCTATTGTGGAAACGTATCGGCGTTTCTTGCATGTTCAGGAATCCACGGCAGATTGAATGTTTTTAATCAACTGCCATTTATTTAAGTAAATAGTTAATTACAAAATATGTTGAACACTGATCAAGGAAAGGCTTTCAGCTGGCCAGGCTGGAGAACACCAAGATCGAATGCTGGATCTGATGGTCTGGCCATGTCCTCGTGACTGGCCGGTTTTATACTTTTCTCTTACAATGGATTTCAATCTGAGTTTCACTTCTGCAATCGTCTTCCCAATGGCAAACGTTGTTGTCAGATTAATTATACTGTGATGACTTTTCTTGCAAGATCAGCATCTTTGAGGTTCGACGACTCCCGGTCTTGCGAAAGACCAGCCGCTGTATATTTCTCCTTTCCGGCCCTCTCTTCATGCATTGCCTTCACCTCAGGGCCTTAGCCTATGATTCGTGTCTTAACAGATTAATAGCTGATTAATACAAGTGATTAGTTTAACAAACTGATTTAGAAGTAAAGTAATAATTAACATAATTATAGTATAAAGACAAAATTCCTACACTATCCAATACTTAATAATCCATCGTTTCCTTTTTTGAAATGGATTTCGCATACCAGAGTCACGGGGGAATGGAGCCAATTGCAGCAACTCTGTCCCTGAAGGCAGGACACGCCCTGGATTGTTGGGTGACCAATGGCAGAGCAGGACACACACTTTTCAATTTTCCAGACATAATTAAAAATTTATTGACATATTTCATGTAAATTGCGAGCACTGCATTATGATTCCAACACTGTGGTGGTAGGGAATTGGACTTGTGTTCAAGAGGTTGCAGGTTTGAATGCCAGTTTGGAGGGTTCTACAACTGAGTGTCCTTGATAAATACATGCCCCCTGACACTGCGGCTTGAGGCTGCCCACTGCTCTGGGTTTGTGTGTTTCTCTTCACTGGATGGTTAAATGCAGAGCACAATTTCGATACGGCCTCTAGTGGCCAAACTGACAAACTCACTCCTTTCTTTTCTTTGTTCTTTCTCTTCAGGTTGCTTGTACAAACAGGGAACTCACGCCTTCAGCAGCAATGCTTCAGACAAGTCCAGCTCTAAAGTGTCCGAGGTGGGGGATGAGGATGCTGGAGACTACGTTGTGGGTGAACGTGTCTGGGTGAACGGTGTCAAGCCGGGTGTCATCGCCTATCTCGGTGAAACCCAGTTTTCTCCAGGACAGTGGGCAGGAGTGGTTCTGACCGATCTGGTGGGAAAGAACGATGGCTCGGTCAATGGAGTGCGCTACTTTGAGTGTCAGCAAATGCAGGGAATCTTCACAAGGCCGTCTAAACTCACGCGACAACCCTTTGGTGACACCAGCAACGAGCTGCAGCAGATCACAGCGCTGGCCGGTGGAGAAGGGACCCCGGGTCAGCGCGTGGTCATGCCACTGAGAGAAGGCATCCTCAACAACTCTGTTAAGACTGGCAACGAGTCCGGATCTAACATGTCTGACAGCGGATCTGTGAAGAAAGGTGGAGAAAAGGACCTTAAGATTGGAGACCGAGTGCTGGTGAGTAAATCATAGAGATGGGGACAAGTCACATATGGTCAAGTCCAAGCAAGTCTCAAGTCTTAACCATCAAGTCTCGAGTCAAGTCTCAAGTCACAGTTTAGACAAATCAAGCAAGTCAAGTCAAGGGTTCACCCTAAGCAAGTCAAGTCGAATCATGATAAGTTTCAAGTCAAGACAAGTTGCAGTACTAAAATAAACAGAGGTTAAATTATTAATTCATGTTTATTTTTGCACAAAAAAGATGAACCTATATACATATACTATGCATCTTCACACTGCTATATTTGAATTGAAAACATGCATTTGCAAAAAATGTTTGCCATTGGCACTAATTTGTTGACAATGGGGGATCGTCAATAATAATGATTCTAATAATAATAATTCACATAATTCTTCTGAACACACGCCATTCAATTGGCAGGTGGTAGACTGGATATGTAGTAGTCTGGGGCACAATCAACTGCGACATGGATGGCTGCTGTAGATCGCTGCAGTGTATCTTGGATTTGAGATATTCATCATATCTGCATAGATAAAAAAACAAAATACAAAACCAATCAGGGAAAACTGTAAACATTAAAACAAAATTATTTTCCTATGCACAAACATTAATTATTTTTTTAATGTTGTAAGGATTTTCCCCACAGTATAGGAAATGTATACACTTTTTAATCTAGTGATGGGACACTCGTTAATCGAAATGAACAGATCTTTTTCATTTCAGCAGAAAATAAATATAACGTATGTGAATATAGCCCAGTGAACAAGTTATGAAGCTTAATCAGCACACATTGTGTTGTTAATATGTGTACACAAATAAAGTTGACAGACTTCAATTCAAACGACGAAATTAAGAAGAAGTGGAGGACAAGTGGAGTGTTGGAGGATGATGGGGTGTCCAGGGCCTTCATGGGGGTCTCGAAAGGCACGCGGTGTGGGTTTATTTACACAAGTAATTGACTTCACAGTTCATATCTTCACGTGTTCAGGAAAATAGAAGTCTGGAAAATTGGAATTGGTTCTTAAGTAAAAGTTTGGAAAGCTTCATCTGGAGTCAACATCTTTGAAGGCCTTTTTAAGAGTCAAGATGGAAATTCAGGACACAATTGAGTTTTGGTTAAGGTTCGAGTAAAGGTGAGGGGTGATATAGTTTTGTATGTGGGTGATATAAATGCAAGTATGTGTGTGATTAGCTGGAAACTAATCTAGGGTCTGTGCCTTCAGTTCATTTCATTTATGGCTCCCACTTTTGTTTAGCTTGTAGGAGACTCTGAACGCAACAGGAACAACCCCTAGAACAAACTAGAACAAAAACTCTCCTCCTCACCAACATCTGTTCCACAGTGCACCCAGCATTTAATCCACGTCTCAAGCTGTATCCCTTGTAATTCCACTATTGTGAAATAACTTTTAAACTTCTTTTCAGGTTGGTGGCACTAAAACGGGTGTGGTGCGCTATGTGGGCGAGACGGACTTCGCTAAGGGGGAGTGGTGTGGGGTGGAGCTGGACGAGCCCCTGGGCAAAAACGATGGCGCTGTGGCTGGAACCAGGTACGTAATATTCACCCATGGATGCAATTGGGTGAAAAATGATATCAAACCATTATTTTGTAATAGTAATATTTAATATGAATACTATAATAGTTATATTTTACGTTTAATATCCCAGGAGGTTCTCATAAAGCATGTTTGTGACAAGAGGCTTTATTTCATATTTGTTTTATTTCGTTGTTCATGTTAAGACATTTCAGCTTTCAGTGTAACAATATTAACTTCTACAAGTGGGACCAAAAATACATAGACACAGAGCTGTGAAATTTTCATCATAAAACATGTTTGTGACATTTGTATTTTTATTTATTGCATTAGTTTTATTTATTCATTCTGTGTTATAAACATTAATAGCTGGACCCAATCCCAGCAACACTGGGCCTGAAGGCGGGACACTCCCTCTGTATTGGTGGCCAACCAGTAGAAACCCATATAAGCACCGGGAGAACATGCTCCACCCAGAATATTCCTGACACTCACGAATGAAACTGACATCTCGAGTGCTCCTCGCTGTGAGGCAACAGCGCTACCCACTGCTCCACTATCTCATCCTAATACTGTCTGTTTCTGAGTAGGCTAATCAGTATGTTCATGCCTGTGTATTAAAATAACCTCATGTGAAAAATGAATGGACAGTCAAGATTGCATAAGACTTCAAATCGATGTCCTACAGATAGCCAGGGAAAGCGTGAAGGTGTTAAAGTGTAAAATAAATTGTACAACTTTGTAAGTCAATTACGATTTTTCATTGATGATCCCATCAGAACTATTTTTCAAAATTTGAGTCATTTTTGTGTAGGTGTAGTGTTAAATAAGCAATTTAGTGAAATAATAAATTATTGTGCAAATAACCACTTTTATGAGGAACACCAATACTTATTTTACTTTAAATGAGGTCAAACTTTCATTTTTCACACCACTCGTGGAAGAGAGTATGTTTGATAAGTTGTGAATCCTAGGCTAAGATACGACTTCACGGGCTGGTGAAATTCATAAATCCATGAACTAATTTCGTCTTTTTTCTAGATATTTCCAGTGCCCGACAAAGTTTGGCCTTTTTGCTCCTGCTCACAAGGTGATCCGCATCGGCTTCCCTTCCACCAGCCCTGCTAAAGTTAAGAAGGGCAAGCGCATGGCCATGGGGGTCTCCTCACTGGCTCACAGTCCATCCAGCTCCTCCATCAGTTCGGTCAGCTCTGTGGCCTCCAGCGTCGGAGGCAGACCCAGCCGCACCGGCCTGGTATGTGGGAATCCATTTCTTTTGGACAATATTATTCAGTTTGGTCTGAAAAAAAGATTCTTTAAGAATACACACATACACAAATGCACACAAACACTCTTTTACACATTTAGTCAGACACACACACAAACAATTGGAATTTTAGTTTTTTTTATTTACCGTATTTTCTGGACTATAAGCCGCACCTGTATATAAGCCGCACCCCTCTATTTTCGAAAAAAAAAAAAACCATAAACAAGCCGCACCTGCATACAAGCCACATCCACTCTATTAAAAACATTTCCCTTTCCAGTTGTTCACTGGACACTACTGGGGATAACATTACCTGACAGGGAACAAGGTTTTAGTCAAAACCTGGAGAGTTTTGCAAGCCACAGATATATATGTTTTTGGATTAGATTTTTTTTCTTTATTACATATGTTCACGGATTTACGGCTTCACGGGTTGTTTTAATTAGGTATGCATGAATTATAAAAGAAATATATCGAAATATTCGTGCACAACCTGCTGATGTCATGCGCATCCAGTGCTTCCTGAGTCTCCCACGCGCTTCCGCGAGTCACACGCTTCCCGCAAGTCACGCGCGTCTAGTAGCGGCTGAAGAAGGGCCTCTGCGGACGCGTCTGGCTCAATAATGCCAATGTCAGACTTCAGCAATGTCGGACTCCCTAGCTGCTTGCGCCTGATATTCGCCCATTCAAACACTTTGAAAGTTAATATCTCCGGGGCCACGCGTGTTACGTATATTGTTAATTATTATTTCGTTCCTTTACTGTACACATAACAATTTTTCGTTTTTATGTGGAGTAATAATGTTTTATTGGCTTGCATTCGTTAAATGAATTATGGAAATATTCGTGGAAGACCGCTAGCGTCTGCGCGCACATCCCGCGTCAATAAACCAGGGTTCACTGTATTTACTACAGGAACAGAACGATTTTGAATTGTAAATGTAAATGTATGTAACTAAATAGATCCTTTCCTAACCTGTATTTTAACACCAACAACTTTGCTGATTAAAACGGGACAGAAAATAAGAGAAAACAAACGTGTCTACAGTGTTTAACTTAATTTCAGTGAAATCACGTCGTGTGAAATCACGTCTAACCATCTTCGCTGAAACCCACGAAGTCGCCTTCTTCAGTGTAGGAGTTGAACAAACTCAGCAGCGCTTTGTCACATCTGTCTCCATCAGCCTCGCTCTCCGTGTCACTGTCATCCTCCGGTGCGGTTGGCCCTGGAGGTGCGCCGCTCTCTTCGCATAGTAGTCCAGCCTTTCTGAACGCTTTGGTGATGGTGGATTCTTTCACAGCACTCCATGCTGTCAGGATCCACTGACAGACATCAGTAAAGGATGTTTTTCGCATGCTGCAGGTTTTTGTGAATGACTTCTCACCACTTGTCATCCAAGTCTACCATATATTTAATATATTAATATATTTATATTTATTATATATATAATATATTTATATTTATTTCAGTAGCATATTCTTCTTTGCATTTGTTTTGTCTTTTGATACCGATTAAAGCGCGATGATTTCGATTTCCCCCTAGCGGTGGAAAAAAAATCCACAGAATAGCCGCTCTTTTCTATAAGCCGCATGGTTCAAAACCTAGGAAAAAAGTAGCGGCTTATAGTCCGGAAAATACGGTAGATGTAATGTTAGATAAAGTTTTGTGTGTATTCTGCAGCTGACTGAGACATCATCGAGATACGCACGGAAGATTTCGGGAACTACCGCACTGCAGGAAGCCCTTAAGGAGAAACAGCAGCACATCGAGCAGCTTTTGGCTGAAAGAGACCTCGAGCGGGCTGAGGTTGCCAAGGCGACCAGTCACATCTGTGAGGTCGAAAAAGAGCTGACGGAGCGGAAAGCCAGACATCTTCAGGTAGAGTTCATGACAGTCAAATTACACTATGTAGAATAAAATAAATTCTTCTGGATCACATTCCACCGATTTCTCTTGAACTTTCCCACTTTTAGTATGTGACAGAGACGGAGAACAACCTGCAGCAAGTTCGAGCCCTGCTGGCATGCGCTGAGAAAGACAAAATGGAGCTGGCTAATCAGCTTGAAGAAGAGAAAAGGTTTCTTTTATTTTTTCTAAAGCTTGTTAAACCTCTAGCATTATAATGTTGTTTATAAAGTCGACAGTGTTTCAGTTAAGTGTTCAAAGCTCAACTAAATTTTCTTTCCTAGTTGGAGACCGTCTAAAAGCGTCTGTGTGAAATCGAAAAAGAAGATAGTTGTAAATATGTATGTTGTTCATGTGTATAATGACCTTGTGAGCAGTAACATATGCAACAGTGGATAGGAAAACAAAACTCTGTTGGAGTGAGAGGATATTAAACCTATGGAGAAGCTACTCACTGGTGCCTGTTTCCTATGGCATTCTAACTCTACAAAGTTCCAACTGACTACTTTGTCACTGTGTGATCCTTAAGTGTTCATCCTGTGTGCATGATTCCCAAAATGATCACCTTGCTACAATGTGATCCCTAAACAATCAACTTCTCCAAGTGAAAAGTTGGAGAATAAGAGAAGAAGAATCTTTTTACCACTGTATGTATTATCCCTGAAAGATCACCAGGCTTCAATTTGATCCCTAAATAACCATTGTGTAATTGATAACTTGCCACCATATGATCTGAAATGGTCACTCTCTGATGTCTGTAATGTGTAAATGTTTGACTCTGTCGGTTACCATAAACGCCTAAATGATTTTTTTGTTATATTTATTGTCTCTGACAGAAAGGTTGAGGATCTTCAGTTCAGAGTTGAGGAAGAGTCTATAACCAAAGTCGACCTGGAAGTATGTACATTATCTTATTGTGTGTGTGTGTGTGTGTGTGTGTGTGTGTGTGTGTGTGTGTGTGTGTGTGTGTGTGTGTGTCTGTGTGTGTGACATTAAAGATACGCAACATTATAATATTATAAAGCCACTCAAAGGCAACTGCAATTTGCTGCGGACGAGTTTTATGAAATTTTTCTGAGGAACAAAATTTACAGAGATGGAATTATCATCAACTTTCTGGGCCAAAAATAAAAGTCCCTCCAGTTTCACAGAATACTCCTCCTCCTCCTGGTCTCCTCATTCACAGCCCACTGTGCACTAGCCCCTCCCCTTGATGCTGATTGGCAGATCTCAGGCAAATGCCTGTTTTTTTTTTCAGTTTCAACCTTTGCAAGCGCAAATTTTGGTATTACCATTGGAAATTTTACTGTTTGAATTAGTAGAACACGCACTACAAAAAAAATCTGTACAATCTTTATCAATTTTCAGTTGAGACTTTTAAAAGAAAGACTTACATTGGAAACATTGTTTTCATTTTGTCCTTGTATGTCAATTTTTTTTTACTTGTATGTCATATTGTTTTGTCAAATATATGACATGGAGGGTTTCTAAACTTCTCACTCTTCCAGCAAACTACGGTTGAGGAGAAGAGTCGTGTCATGCAGCTAGAAGAAGAACTGTCCTCGTGTAAGAGCGAGCTGAAGGCTCTTCAGGCCAGGCTGCAGAGTACAGCGGAGCTTGGAGACACAGGCTCTGTGGAAGCTCTGGTCTCACAGGAACCGCACAGTGAAGACAGTAGTCAGCTGCAGGAGAGGTATGAAGCATCTCTGAGCACCAGTCAGAAGGAAGTGGAACACCTAAAAGCCACCGCAGAACGGCAGAGCGAAGAGATCTCCGAGCTAAAGCAACGACTGCAGCAGGCCGCGTGTGAAAACATGGAGATGATGGACAGCTGGAAAGCCAAGCTTGACGCCTTAGTTGCAGACCACCAGCGAGCGTTACAATACCTCAAAGCTTCGTTAACTAAAGATGCTGGGTCTAGTGAAGGCGGTGAAGATGCTGGAAGAACCACACTTGAGGTAAGAGCAGCTGTGGAGAGCTTAAAGATGGAGCAGCAGCTGGAATTAGAGAACCTCAAGGCCAAACACGAGATCGATGCTGCAGTGATGACCAAAGAACGCGAAGACCTGCGTGCCCGACTGCAGGAACTGCAGATACACCTGAAGGACAGTGAGGAGAACTGGAAAATTCAGCTTGAAACCAAGACAAGCAATCACATGTTGGAGCTACAGGAAGTCTCAGAGAAACTCCAAAAGGCTGAGATGAGAATCTGTGAGCTAGGTAAAACAGTTCATGAACAGGAAAGACAAACTCAGCTTTTCCGTGATGTGGAATTGACCGACAACAAAGCAGCTCTACAGATTCCTGAAGCTCAGAGCCAAACTGAGATCCTCATTCTTCAAGAAAAGATGAAGATCACTGAAAACCAACAGCATTTGTCGAAAAAAACCCACAGCAGTCCAGACAATAACGTTAGTGATCCATTTTATTTACACAGGATTCAGAATTTATTAGAACTGTCAGTTTTTCCAGGTTTTTCGAATTTTTAGTTGTCATTTAACCACAGCAAAGCAATAACATTTAAAGCCGAAAATTTAAATGGTCTAATCAAATTATACCTCACTCCAACAAATACTACCCTTCGTACAAATAACTAAATACCCAAATTTAAATAATCTGCCATGATAATACCGAAAATCCAAAAAAAATTTAATGAAAATGAATTTTATATATGAAGATGGAATCTTTTATGATTTTTATATTATATATTGTAATTTTTTCAATAGATGATGGAAAACAATGGCTGCTGTGCAGAGAAGATCAAGTTAGTCAGTGTGGAAGGTACATGTACAGTATTTCCCTTGTATTTTAATCTCTTAAGAGATATTTAATCTGAACTTCTTCACTGTGGTCAACACATACATTTCTAAACATTTCTTGTGAATCAAATCTCATTTAGAAGCTGTAGAGAAGCTTTCAAAAAGGGAAAAGGAAGTCCTCACCCTGACGGCACAAGTGGAGGCTCTAAAGACTCACATCACCGGTAACTATATCAAGTATTATATTTCATTATTATAATCTCACATTGATCATTGATTGAAAATAAAATATGAACGCTAGCACGTGTGTGTAAAATTGCTGTATTAATAAATTCAATCTGTATTTTCATCCACAAAGCTCTGGAGGAAAGTATTTGTTTGGGAGAGAGGATGGCTGAAGGACTTTCCAGGGACAAGAAGCGATTGGAAGCAGAGCTGGAGTCCATGACCAAGAAGTCACATGACGCTTCAGGCCAGCTGCTTGTCATAAGCCAGGAGCTTCTGAAGAAGGAGAGGTAAGAACATAATGTACGGTCTTGTTGAGTCTGAGTCAGTTTGTCAATATGTCCACTAGGGACTGTATTGGAATTGTGCTCTGCATTTAACCATCACCACACCAACCCGGAGCAGTGGACAGCCTTAAGCTTTGGTCTCCCGGGGCATGTGGGGGTCAGTGTCTTGCTCAAGGACACTCAGTTGTGAAATCCACCAGACTGAGATTCGAATATCTAACTCCTAGGTGGCAGGTCCAACTCCCAACAACCAAATTTTATAAAGCCACATTTAACACGCACATCATATTTTATGTGGCACAATTAAAATTCGAAAGAAAAAATTATACCTTCACTCTGCGCATTATAGTCTGGGATAAGTACGTGATTAATCTGAAGACAATTACAGGAATTGCAATAATTTAACACGGGTGACAAATTGACTTCCTGTAAAAACAAACCAACTTAAAGCTATATTAAACCAGCTGAGCTGAGAAAACTGGTTCAAGAACAACTTACAACTTCGCTAGTTACTAAATACAGTCTAGAAATTAAATCTAGAAATACTGTATGGAAATTAAATGTAATTAATGTTAATGTTCAAAAATGGCAGAATAAAATACAGTCGACTCCGCTTAATCGGGCCACATTGGGACAATAAAGTGCCCCCACCGATTACGCTGCTTCAATTGTTAGCCAAAATAAGGCGAGAAGTAACATTGAAATAATATAAAACACGATGTATGGCCGTGAATCATTTGATCATATTCATATTTCTCATTATACCGTCTTATATTATATCATTAGACAATATTATTCTTGGTCCTAGTTTTCATCTGTATTGATCTCTGCCTGCCCTCATTTAACAGTGTGACTGACGGACTTCATTAAACATTTGCTTTTCTACACACAGCAGTTGAGTTTTGACCTGCTGTCCAGCTCATTTAATCTTAACAACGTGTTTAGTGACAGCGTTTGAGTGAAATAGAGACTGTTTGGCGTGTATTCCCTTCCTTAAACAGCATCGACACTTGCCAATTTCCTTTGTTTTCACGTTTCACTTTGTTAAACCCTGGCGATTAATGGAAAAATGTTCTCATTCTCCCTCAAATTTGTCCCAATAAGCGTCTTTTTTGCCTCAATAAAGTGGCACAAATGTGCGTTTGTTTTGGGACTTTAGGATTTGGCCCAATAAAGCGGCTGCCCCAATTAAGCGGAGTCAACTGTATTCAAATATTAAATGAAACATAACAAATATTAAATTAAACATACAGATATAACAGAACATTTAAAAATGGGTGTCATTTTGTGCCATCTGCTGTTCACAACACAGGTTGGAGACTGGAAAAATTGTAGTAGTTTATTTCGTATTGAGTTCTTGAAAAACCAGCTTAAAACAACCTTGGAGATTAAGGTCATAGTGTCATTTATCTTTGACAACGGTTCATGTTCTAAATTGTACGAGTGAAAAACATGCTCGTGGCTTTTCAATCCATCGATTTTAAAGCGGATTGTGTGTGTGTGTGTGTGTGTGTGTGTGTGTGTGTGTGTGTGTGTCAGGAGCCTGAACGAGCTTCGCGTGTTGCTGCTGGAATCTCCGCGTCACTCTTCCGGAGTGGAACGAGACATTGGTCGCGAGGTGCACAGGGCCGAGTGGAGGATGAAGGAGCAGAAGCTGCAGGACGACATAAAAACTCTGCGGGAGAAACTAATGCTGCTGGTGAGACAGAAACAGAAACTTTGTGGTTTACACAGTGTATCTGAGGTGTAAAGAGTACCTGAAAATCATACTTGCGTAAAAGTTTGGATATCTTACTGTAGAAAATACGCCATTACAAGTTACAAGTCACCAAATACTAGAAGACTTGAGTAAAAGTCGTAAAGTATCCCTTCTTTTCACATTAAAAGAACTTAAGTATTTTACTTATAATGATACATGTACATGATTTAGTTAAAAAATAGCATCAAGTACCCTGCACATGACGATATCGCCCAAAAATTAACCGCAGTACAAAAGATGCCTACTTGTTGTGCACAATGTAGCGAGTAACGGTAAGTGTCCATTCAAATGTAGTGGAGTAAAGAGTATAGATACATATAAAGAATAAAAAATGTAGTCAAGTAGAGAGTAAAAGCTTATATTTTGGAACTCAGCACAAGTACAAAGTAGCCAAAATACTTAAGTAACAAAGTCCATTTACTCAAGTACTTTATATCAGTGAATTTATGACGCGTTTTTGCATGATAATCCAATCACATTGCTGCTTGCACTATTATTTTTTTTTAAGCACGATAGTCACACATGCAAACTACATTTGTCCTGTGTGATACGTGTTGGCCCGTTGTGGTTTATCACACCAAAGCTCAATATCTCTAGCCACACCCAGGCCTGATTACTGCCACGCCCGTTCAGTCAAGAAATTTCATAGACACGATCTGTCTGACAAGGTGCAATGAACCAAAAGATCCTCAAAGGCTAGATCCAAAGAATTTAAGAACCAAATGAGATGATTTGGAGAACGGAAGGCCTCACTTGTCTGAGCAGAAATGATCTGCATGACAAAGTTCTGAGACAATAACTAAGGCTCTTCTCAGTACCTCCGTGAAGTTGGCACCCCATAATAATAAAATAATTTCAAACCCACCCGATTCGTTAGTGCCGTGTTAGTGCCGCGTTAGTGCCGGTTTGTGCCGTTGAATCCAGCGTTTGTGCTATTTTCCTCTTGAAGTTACAAGCACTTCTTTTTATGGAAAATTACGTCATCCTCCACCCCACTAACGCGCAAACGTTTCCAAACCTATACTGTACGTTAGTGCCGCGTTTGTGCCGGTTTGTGCCGTACAAATCGTGGCTGCATCAATTTTCCTACTTGAGATATAGCCAAATCTATTTTGAGCCGATGACGTCAGTCTCCACCCCGACATGCTCGAAATCGCTCGCCAATGGTGTCGTTCGTTAGTGCCGCGTTTGTGCCGGTTTGTGCCGTTAAAAGCACGTCTGCATCTATTTTCCTTCCCGATATATGGCCAGAGGTCTTCTCAGTTTTGACGGAAAACATCTTGAGAATCTTTTAAGAAAGTACTCTGTGGAACTGACAAGACAAACGTTTTTGGAAGGTCTGTGTCCCATTTTGTCTGTCATAAACCCATGCATTGTAGGTGGTAGTGTAATGGTCTGGGACAGTTTTGCTGCTTCAGGGCCTCAAAGACATGCTGTGATAAATGGAACCATGAATTCTTACCAAAAATTCCGGAAGGAGAATTTCCGGCCTGCTATTTGTGACCTCGAGCTGAAGTATATTTGGTGTTTGGAGCAGGACTGCAACCCAAAGCACTGAGAGGTTGAAGAAACACAAGCGGAAGGCTTTTGAGCCTTAGATCTAGGGTGCAAACATTTTTTCCATCTTCACATTTAATTTGTACTTCGTACCTTTTTAAGAAAATTTAATAAATTACACTACTTAAGTAAGCAATAATTTACAACTAATTTAAGTCCCCAAAGTTACTCAGAAAATGTGTCCTTATTTTCCAAGTGCGTACAAATTATTTTTTAGCAGACTAATTGGTTAATGCAACACAACCACAAGCCAAGTGGCGCAGTCATTTAGCATACAAAGACAGGTCCTTAAAGATCCTAAAAGAGACAGGTCCTTAAAGAAAATGAAGTCCAACTCCCTACCACTGGACAACAATTGTATATGGTTTTGACAAACATGCACACTTCCAAGACAAACATCTTGCGTACCTTTGCTCTCATCAGGGCCAGGAGAGGTCGTCTGGAGACCATCGTCGCTACTCTATGTTGGACCCATCCTCATCAGACTCTGAGGTGAGCCGTCTGCATCAGCGCCTGTTGAACACGGAGGAGGCTCTGAAGAACGCGCTGGAACACAATCAGCACGTGGATCAGCTCGTCCAGGCCATGCGGATCCGCCCTGAAAAGAACCAGGTAGAGCAGCAAAATACATCAGCTCGTAATATCGAATCATTTTCAGACATGGGCATCTGCGTATATTTTATTTTGACAAGTTCAGCTCATTAATGCAGAATTGCTTGCTCTTCACAGGCCAGTGTGAATTCCTCTAATGGTATTCATCAAGAGGACACATCTTTTCCACAAGAGGTTGATAGTTTTGAGTTTTTCTGATGGTCCTGCAATTTCTTTCGCACTCTGAACATCTGACTTTTCATTTTAGGAGAAATGCTGATGCAGCCACAGTGAGTAAAGATGCCAACTTCTGGACTAATGGATTTCTTGGACATCTTTGTGTCGGCTATTAACACCAAAATAGCGTTTTAACAGATGAGCAGAGATGGTTTCTGCTAAGCTGCAGACAGACATAGAGGAACTGAATCTGATCTTATACTACCTCCAAGATGGATCTCAGAATCTGGACACTTGAGTCAGCTTGGAAATCAGACTTTGGAGAGGTTTGAAAAAATTCTGTTATATTTGGAACTTGATAGCATAGATGAAGAAAATGTTTTTATGCCTCAAACCCAATAGAAGTTTACGCTTTTTATTTATGCCTTTTGCGATCGACTCACTGCGATGAGTCGTACATTAGTTACTGTAGCGGATAAATGAAGACCCCCTTCAATTGTTAACGTATGAATAACTCAATACAGTAACCACATTAATTAATATCATGCCTTAACTTCAACAAGACATGTGCAAGAAGAGGATGTGTACCTCCAGAAACACTTCATTTTTACTTCCTGTAAAATCCAGAAAATAAATTTTACAAAACATTTCTTGTAGTGCATTTGCGTCTTGAAAAAACAAAAGCATAACATTTATGAAGGTGTGTGTTTAATAGTAAAATACAATTCCATACGTTGTTTTATTTCTTTTATTTGGGTACTAATTGTTCCTCAGAAAACATTAGCAACTATTTCAAAAGTAACTAAATTGTCACTTCAAGAAAAAAAATCCTTACGTCATGCCTTAAGACTGCCCACTGCTCTGTGTGTGTGTGTGTGTGTGTGTGTGTGTGTGTGTGTGTGTGTGTGTGTGTGTGTGTGTGTGTGTGTGTGTGTGTGTGTGTGTGTGTGTACACTTTACTGTGTCTGTAAACCAAGTGTATATACAGACTCTGTAAATACACTTGGTTTACATGGCAGTTGTTGTGAGTGGTAGGGGACTTATACTCGGCCTAGGCTGCCCACTGCTCTGGGTTTGTGTGTGTTCACTTCAATGTGTGTATGTGCACTTCATGATGGGTTAAATGCAAAGCACAATTTAGATTTCGGTTTGCCACTATGGTTACACAATTTACCACTATGGTTTGAACCATACATTCACTTTCCCTTCCTAACACAAGTTTCACATACACATTTTTTCAAATAAACTGAATATATTCATGTACCTCATTATAGTGTTGTCAAAAGTATCGATATTTCGATAAGTATCGATACTGAAAAATCTTTGTGCATGCGCACGAAGCCGATGGAGACGGCAGATCATTGTACAAGCGCTGATACTAAATCACGCAAACACCTCGCGAACCGAGACACAGACGTGTAGAAAGAATTTCGGGAAGTTAGTTACTGTTTTCATTATTACCACGTATGTTATGAAGTCCCGTTTTGCCCCGTTAACGCAGTGAAATACAACTTATACGCGCGGTCTACTGAAATAGAAAATATTATACGCAGAACAGTGCGCGGATATTTCACCCTTTCTCTCAAAAATAAACAGCAGAGACCCAAGCGCGGTAATTGAATTAACATTTATGACGTTAACTAAATACTTTCAGAAAACGGCACAAGCTAATCTGGTGCTGCTGCTCCGCTCTCTCTCACACACACGCAGGCGCGAGAGCGGCTCTCCTAACTCCTGTATATCTCTGTGGCGCGGGGCTTCACAAATAAACGATACACGGTGGATTTCGAACGTAGTATATATTCCCAAAGCACCAGTCAGCATTAGCGTTATCTTCTTGGGAGCACTGTGACATGTTTGCCTTTTTTTTTTCTTTTGTTTCAGTAATCATGCGAAGCACATTTGAATTCATTTAGAGTACTGTAGGTGTCTATGCGCTGATCAATAGTGATGTTTAATTAAATCCCGAATCTAAATCGGTTTATATAAATACTGCTGTTCAACTCTGGTTGATTTAAGCAGATCCTTACCACAAAATACCAACTGGTATATTAATACAAGTTTGACAAGTAAGCTTATTAATTTTAAATAATTCATCTAACAATAAAAACATACAAAAATATTTCTAAATTTGTAATATTTCTTTGAAAGCACCACGAATCTGCAGTGAAACCTCACTCAGATCCTTCTACCACAAGACCAGCTTTAAAAAAAAAGCGAACAAAAATATTGTACTCTTGTACTTTTAGAGCTCCTACCAAATTCATTTGTTTTAATTGAATCGTTTAAAAAAGCTTTTAAGTAGAGATTTTTTTTTTCTTCTGGAAATTTTTAATGTAATGCAGTTTTATTTATGCACTTTATTTTCTTGGGATTCCTCATTGTTGCGGTATTTCCCCGTGGTATCGAAAATGGTATCGAGTATTGATACTTTTTTCAAGTATCGTATCGAATTGCTATTTCCAGTATTGTGACAACACTACCTCATTATTCTTGTTTTTGCCACATTCCTGTATGTGCTTTTGACCTGGAGAGCTGCAGTGTCTCACCTACCACAATCTACTGGTGTTTCCTAAGGTTCAGTGATTGGACCTCTATTCTTCATCTACACAACTTGTTTAAGTACGGCCATTAACAAACATGGATTCTCTTATCACCGGAGACGACACACAGCAATAACCAGAATAACCAGAACAGCCACAGGGAAATAACCAGAATATCTCTAGCCACATCTCTTCTGGTCTCCGAGACGGAACACCTCCTCCAACGGAACCTTGACTAGACAGAGCTCTAGATCAGGGGTGGCCAACCAGTCAGAAACTAAGAGCCACTTTTTTTCTGTGTTAGAGCCACAAAGAGCCACATCATACACATGGCACACATAAACATCATCCCATTCCTTAATCTTGTATGCACGCGCACACACACAGACCTCTGCTCAGCCAGATTTAATGAAAATAACCACACCAACATGATAAATATTAGTTATTTTTCAACAGTTAACATTGAGTGCATATTTGACTCATGTCATGGGAAAGCCCCTGAAGAGCCGCATGAAACTAGTTAAAGACACGCATGAGGCTCAAGAGCCACGGGTTGGCCACCCCTGCTCTAGATGATTCAAAGTACAAAAATCAATATAAAAACAACATTAGTGTTCCGCTTAGCTCAACCACATTAACTGCCCGAAACTTTTGGGGGCCCAAAACTTTGTTGCATGACCGACTTAGTTTCTCTGCACGCATCTTTGCGACAGCCAGGTGGTGTAGATTTGCTCTGTACAACATCCTTCCAACTTCTCAACTTTTAATCAACCTGAAGGACTCGTGTCACTCCACTTCTTGTTTACTTACCATGGAAAACCGTTGCTGCTACAAGAAGCAAGTTCTTTGACCTTCAAGACTATTACAGGTACTACATCTTTATAGCTCAACTCTCACCTCAAACATCTACTCTCGGGTAGATGTTTATTCACCCTCACGTCATTTATGATTGAAAAACTAACGGTTTTATTATACAATAAGGATTGCGCCGTTCTGGTGGAACAACTTAATCATTCCAACTTCAAGATTGTTTACCTCATGCACTTAAAAAAACACTGTTCTCTTTTATCAGCACTTTTCTTGTTTAATAAAAAAAAAATAATAATACTAATTTCCCTTGTTAGCAACTGTCATAATCTACTATCATGTTGTGCATCGTGATTCATTTTTGTCTGAAGCGTTTAATTGTTATAAGAAAGTATATTGCTGTTTGCTGTAAGCGCGCTTCAAGTTGGTTTGTATAATTGTGTCAGCCCCATAAATATAAATATGATCGATAGATATGTCTAATTGTGTCTAAATGTGCAGTACAACAGTATTAAACTTTGGTACTGTATAATAAAACACCACAGCTAATAAACTTGGAATAATTATTTTACATGAAAAAAGCTTTTGACAACAATTTCGCATTAAATCCTAGTGACCCTGCAATGGAAAAGCGAAAAACTTTGAAAGAATATTTTGAGTGCATCAGTTGGTGTCTACAAAGTGTTTAGATGTAGTTTACTTGTCTATATTAACTAGAACGATTACTTTTGCCTGCTTCTTGCTTCATAAAACAACAATTTCAACATTTTGTTTTGGCATTTGTTAATTAAATGTATAATGGCATTTGAATAATACCCCTGATTTCTTGCAATGTGCCGGTTAATTTGTTTTATCTAGCGCCATCTAGCGGTCAACGACCAGCTTTCGTTTCGTCTAATTGGGTTCGCTACAGCATTCCGTCAACAATGGTTAAGACGAATTGGATTGCTCTAGGCATAATTACATATTAATAATAATAATAATAATAATAATAATAATAATAATAATTAAAAAAAAAACACTTTTTCCAAATAACAATAAAGACTAGATTTCAACCACAAACCACAAAAAATGTCATACATGAACTATGCTACATGACCCTATATCGTGAGAAAATATCACCTAAATCTCTGGTAAGCTTTGTGTACTTCTCATTTTAAAACATCTGTTTTTTAGCTGATTTGAGGAACCTCTTTTACATTACCAAGAAGAGTTGGAGCAAAGGTATATATACTTGTCAGATGTATAAAACGATACAAACTTAAATCATACAGCCAACAAGTTGAATAATTCGTTTAAAAAGAAACAGAAATATCCTCCGGTCCAGATGTGGCACGAAACCGAGACATTGTTGAATTGACTCGGTTCTGTCCAAAATGCATTTGCCATGAGGCCATATGAATCCAGTGTTTAAAACACAGGACATTAAGTAGATGTTCTTAATTTAGGTTCTGCTTTTGGTGGATTGTAATTATAGATAGATATTTTTGTTACAATTTTTAACCTATTTTGTCTATCGTTGTCTATTCGCCAGTGTTGCTCCAGCGGTTCCTTAATCCTGTATGTAAATGACAGCCAATAGATGCTGTTGTTGAGTTGGGCTGGGATTAGCGGAGGCGAATGACTTTCAATTTTACTGGATTACAGAACAAAGAAAGGGGACACACTACTGTTAAGAAAACAGAAAGCAAACCGAAGAAATAAATAAATCGTATAGATATCGGTTCACCAGATCCTTCGGTATTATGAAATTGAACAAAGTCGCTTTTGCTTTTCTTTAGATAGGAATTCGTCGGTTACCGTTGGATTAAACGTGGAGTATTTCGGAATTGACATCATAAGGTAATTAAAAACTGGGGAAATGATTGAGGTTGAGGGCGCAACCCTCTCGACATTTAACTTAATCCATATATGCAAGTCTCAATCTTGAATTTGGTACTTTTGTGAATACTGAAAAAGTAAAATTACGGATTATAATTTCGCAGGAGGATGCTAGGACTGCTAGCACATGGCTATCATGCTAACGGTCTGCACGCGAATTACACACGGCGCTTTTTACATTTGTATTAAACAAAGGCAACACAGTGTATGTAAAATAATGCGATTTGAAGTAAGTTTATTTATTATTCCGTTTAATTAATCGGTGTCAAAGTAAACCACAATCGTTTGTTTGACTTGGCAGAATTGCAACAACATTGGCGCTAGCAAGTTACAAAAACATAGCGGTTGTTTTCTCTCTGAAATAACAAGCTCGTTGAAATCCCTGGTTTTAGTCGTTTATTAACCCGCGGCGTTTGATCGGTCGTGTTTTCCGATCAGAGAAGGTCAAGTTTACAATGTCAAATCAGCAGCGACTGATAGTATTTAAAAGAGCATGCAGAAGTGCATCTGTACGAGAAAGTTTCCACCCGAGTCTTAATTCACATGTGTTTAGCTCGAACAGACGCCTGGAACCTCTGGTTTGTTTAAGAGATTATTGATTTATCTAAAGAAAAATCCCGAACGATCATAGTTGCTTTCCAATTAGGCCTGTGATCAACTCTGTAATGTTAAGTCCATTTGTTATTATATCACTTTTTTTCTAGTAATTTTAGCGTTATATTATGTCACTTTGTGTATTGTGTAAAATTGAAATATTTTCACATCTATACAGAATATAAACACTCTACACACATATAAACAGATGCCTATTGTGCGACTGTAAAAACCAAGGTTTAAGATTAGAATATTGCATGATATGCCCAGTATTGTCTATATGTCTATATGTATATATTGATATATTTTGATAGAAATATATTGTCTAATATATTTTTTCAAACTTTTTCTCTGTTAGTCTTTTTTTTTGTTATTTGATTTGTGCATTTTTCACTTCAGACTGGCTTCTCTCTGCCAGAAAAGATAATTTATGTAATTTTGAAATAAAGATAAACTCTTAATTTGATAAATGAATAAACCATGCAAATAATCTTCGGAAAATGAGTGAAAAAATAACTTTTGTGATGTGTTGTGCTACTTGCACTCCGTCTTTCTTCCACACATGAAGAAGCAGTTTGGGATTATGGTGATAATCTGGTGGTCCAGTAATCTTCCGTTAAAAAACACTTGAATTAAGATGATGTCAGAGGAATCGGACGATGTCCTTAAATCATTTGTCAATCTGTGATGCCTCTTCAGAATGGAAAAATGAACTGTAGAGTGATATTCTAGACAACATTTACAATCTAATTTCAATGAAAGGAAAGGTCTTGAGTGTGATGAGGCATGATTCATTT
Organism: Paedocypris micromegethes; assembly: GCA_028031935.1. Classification (NCBI taxonomy): domain Eukaryota; kingdom Metazoa; phylum Chordata; class Actinopteri; order Cypriniformes; genus Paedocypris; species Paedocypris micromegethes. Next base: position 134,002 of record CM051493.1, read on the forward strand.
TTTTGTTGTTATATTTTTGTCTTTTTGATTTTAATAGTTTTGCCGTAAATTGCACACAAAACCGTTGAAAGGATCGTAAGAACCAGTGACAAAAAGCCCGATGTGTCTGCGTCTGAATCTCTAGATTGCTTAAATTAAAACTAAATTTGGAAAATGTAAAAGTTAATTTTTTAGTATGTACTGAATGTCGGGCTGACGCAACCGACTCAAAGTGAACATGAGTTTCTAACGGGCATAGCGCCACTTAATGTCGAAATAAAATGTAGTGGATCAAACTGCGCTTACATTGAACAATTAGCACTAAGACTCATTGACCTATAGCAGTCATGCTTTTTTCTAATATTTCACATGATATTTAACTATTACCTGATTTTTCAGTTTTTTATTTTTGTTGCTCCACCAAGCACTCAATCAATAAACATTCACTGAGTGTTTGCATATGTGGTTCGTGTTTTGTGCTGATTTGTTGTACAGTTCAAAAGATATAGCAAATGTAGTAAACCATGCAATTGACAACATTCAGTATAAAATTGATTTACCGCATTGAAGTCTAAGTGTCCTTTTTTGGACATTCAGATGGCTCCATAGATTTATATGGAATTGGATTGTTCTTGACTGGTAAAAAAAATGCTGACTAGTTTTTTGGGGTCTGGCGCCAATCATTGCCATTTTTAAATAAATTTTTTAATATTTTGCACCTTAAAAATTTCAGATGATGATTAAAAAAAACTATTCTTAAGTTGTGAACTGCTTATTCATAGTGGTGTTTTCTCCACGTAACTAGGAGAACCTAGTTTTTTCCTGTTTCTAATATATCTGAGCGCATCAGATCATTGGAGGTTCATGAATTGTATGTGGTTATGACAGAAAAAGCGTTTCTTGACGTCCTGCTTCAGCCCAGAGACTCTTAACAAACCACTGAACTTCCCATTGCCCTCAGAACACAAGCGGACCTCTGGTGTGATCTGGAATATAACTGATGGTTAACATGATCTCAACTTTTAGACATGATGACAAACTGGCGAAAAAACGTAGATTTACAAAATAATACAAAACGTTGAGTTTTATGTGATTTCCGTTCTGCTAGATGAAAACATCTCCATTTTTTCCCCCCAACATTTAGTTTTTTTTATCCTCAGATGGACAATGTCAAATTTTGCCCTGTTATTTTATAACTCCAAATACAAAGTTGCATTTTGTAGTGGCAATGCTAAATGCCTAGCCTGTGAACTGTAAGCAAACTAAGAAACATCAAAATTTTTGTTGCTGCTGTTAGTCTGTCGTGCCGCTATGTTGCTGCAGCCAAAGCTGGAAACAACTAGAATCAGTTTTATGCTGAACAAAGTGAGTAGCGTAAAAAGAGCTCCACTGCAAAAAACAAAAAACTGCAACACCCAACTATGGCAGAGGAGTGTTGGTTCAAAATGTCAGTTAAGAGACGTAAAATTCACGTTTCATTTTTACTTAATTGTGCAAAGTAAGTCAAAAACATGTTTTTTCCCATTTCTTTTTTGCTGTTTTGCAATGCAATACCAATGCCGTCAAAATTGCGAAAAACATTGTGAAATTAATTTTCACCACTCTTGCCAAGCCTAAATGCAACCTAAGGAATTATAATGGCGGGATAATACATGCGTGGTGGTCTTCCAGCTTGCGCTAGGATTGCACGGAGACAGAAGAGGTGTTTTACGGTGAGTTTGTAGCAGGATTTGTTGGAGGTTTTCAGATAAACACTGGCGGTAATACTGGGCTCCGTGCACCGGTGCAGGCTGTGGTTTTGGCTTTGCCCGCAGGCTGGGATAATGGTTCCCAGTGTCTGGAGAGATTAAAGGCCAGAGCTGCATTGTTCACATGCCTTGAGATTAGTTTCCAAGGGAACGGATTGCGGTTGCCATGTGAACTCCAGACCTGGAATTAGGATTGTTTTTTATATATACATAGTACAGATACGTATACACCCAAGCAGATATGCATATATACATTATTAAACACACAGATACAGAACATGCATACGTTGGATAAAAGCATTTGCAAAATGTTTCTCAGCAAATTTAACCTTGAACAAATATTAATTCTGAAATTCTTATCTGTTTTCTCACTTGAGTGACATTTCAGCTTTTCATGACATGATAAAAAGTAAATTGAATCAAGCCAAATCTGAGCAAAAATAAGCTCCCGGAAGCCATTAAAATCACAATGTTTCTACTATGAATGGCACAAATCTTATTTTGTTATTAATTATTAAATTATCATTCAATTAATGTTATTATTTAAAAAAGTAGTTCCACAATTATACGTGTTGCTTTCTATTTTTTTTTTTTTTGTCCGGGTCCGATCTGATTTCCAATATCAGTCTCTATTAATGATCAGCTCAGGTTGTTCTGTCTAAAGTCCAGCAGATGTTTTAAAGCCACAAACACGCACACAGTGTAAATTCACTAGGTGGCAGTAGCGCGGCTGAACATTACCTATACATATTTGTCAGGGAGACGCTCCCTAACGAACTATGGGGCACGTTCCCTCATATATACACACACAAGAACATAATGCACATTAACCTGGATGTTTGCACTCACACAAAATGTAGACAATGTGAATTATTATTGTCAATTTGTCTGTAACAGACTGTGTATGCATATTGAAATCGGTAGAATACCTGTCGGCCGGAAGTGGGTGTGTCAGTAGGCAGGGCTACAGATTTAAAATGGTGGCCCGGGCACTCTACAGTGGAAGGGGGAAGGTAGTGGTGTGATGCCGTGTGTGTTGAAGAAAGCCGATAGTAGGAAGTGGTTCTCAGCATATATATTGTATAGATTTTTGTTTTATTTTTGCTGTGGGATTTTTGGGCGTTCTGTTGTTTTTGTTGGAGTATTTTTCACCGGTGCACAATTAAAACGAAGCTGGGTTAAAGGATTTTCACGATTTTTCGTCACTTGGCCAACGACCGCTCGGGCTATTCACAACAATATTCAACAAGTAAGAAAAGAAAAGCAGGAGAAGAAAGAGACGAGTGAAATGCTACAGAAAGAAGATTCCATAAAGCCTATTTAGCGCTTGGCTTCACTGTGACCACTTTGGGAGACGAAAAAAAGACCCCCGCTGTGTTTAAATAAATGTTAAGCTTCTTGCAATTTCAGGTGAAATGATGCGCTTTTTCTCATTGATGTTGCACCAATGTTGATAAAATTATTTTTGAGCCAATCAAAATTTCTTTCTTTCTTGTCTTCAGTTTAATGATGATAAAGTATTTTTCAATTCAATGATACAAAGTAATTTAAATGAAAGTTAAAAGTAAAGATTACAGTTTATTACGATAAGTTGTAATAATCAATGTGCTAATACATAAACTAAACAATTATTGTAACCAATAAGTATACAAATTTAATTACTGAAGTCAATACAAACATAAATAATAGTAATTGTGGTCATGAACAGTTTTCTCTTATGGGGGACGTAACTGAAAGTAATTGAGGAACGCTGGTCAAATTGGATCCCCGATTTCTAGGTTTTTATTTAAAAGTGTGGCTCTATGGAATTGTGGGGATGTTTGTCCGGGCCCCACAACTTTGAAACCTGTTTGTGGGTCAAGATGGGATTTTAGAGCTGAAGTTACAACTACAAATGTTGAAGTGAGGGCGGGGTGTCTGTATTGTTTTGATGGAACCCCACTTTAATATATTTGCAAGTGTGTGTGTGTGTGTGTGTGTGTGTGTGTGTGTGTGAGAGAGAGAGAGAGAGAGACGTCCAAGAATAAATAGCAGACTAGGAATTTGCATTCAACTACTTGAACTGGGAACACGCTCACAGTAAATTCAAGTTTTGTTGGTCAAACCTAGTGTGGCACGTAAAAAAATGCTCCTAAATACAAGTGTGAGTAAAGTTGGAATATTTAAAAAAAGACTGCAAACAGAGAAACATGTTTTATAATTGTCTCTTTCCTACTGATGTTCATTTACCAGAAAAAATGGCTGTTTGTTTTCCAGTATGAAGTTCTGACGTGTGTTTTCTGCTCCATTAGCATGGCGACGATACGGATGCTGGGCTGTGACGGCATGAGGAGCACCTCACGGCCAGAGCTGAAGGTTCCACCCGTGTCCAGCAGACAGGAGATCCTGACCAGCCTTGTGTCGGCCCTGGACTCTGTGGTAAGACCCCGATGGCGTGCGGACCCCCGAGTCGGTTAATGACTGAATGCGCTTGCAGTGTTCCGCCATGTCTAAACTGAACGCCGAGGTGGCCTGCGTGACCGTCCACGAGGACAGCGTCATCGCCATCGGAACTGAGAAAGGACGGATCTTCCTCAATTCCAGAAGGGAACTACAAACAGACTTCCACAAGTTCTGCAGTGAGTCGGAGAGTCACATGGAAATATTTCTGCACGCTGTTGTAGTTTTAGTTGATTTATGTCGATATATAATTGTACAGTGTGTTGGGATAAGAAACTACAGAGCCACAGGTTTGAATCCTGGGATTTTTACTTGTAATCTTTTGATTCCATCTTTGTTACATTAAAGATAAATCCACACAAGAATAAGATTGAGTTGTGTCCCCAAAAAAAACATTGGATTAGAATGCCTTGATTTACTTTCATTACAACTTTTTTCAATCCATGATTTTGCTGCAAAGAAAGGAAAAAGACAAATCTACAGACAACGCAAGCACACTGCCGTATTTAGAGAAACACTATGAGAAACAACAAAAATACTACATTAATATTGTATTGAAATTATTGGATGTAAAGTATTGTGTGTGTTGTCCACAGAAGTGTCCTGTCTGCAGATGATGACCTCCATGGACTCACACACAAGCATTTCTGATGCAGAGAAGAACAGGAGCAGCAAAGACGCCGGCGGCCATCAGACGCGACAGAGAAGCTCAGCTGAACCGCAGTCAAACGTCTTCGTCCTGAGGAAGATGGTGGAAGAAGTTTTCAGCGTTCTTTACAGTACGAGCGTCGTCACACTGAACACACACACACACACACACAGGGCTGGACAACATGGCAAAATAAATGACAATTATTGCAACAAATGTCAGACATTTAAGGGGAAGAACCATGAATTTGTCAAATCTGTTGTCAGTAATAGACATTAGCGACGGGATGCTTTGCATGAGACTGGAAGAAAATGACATTGAACAATGGGAAAATATCTTTGTTTTTGTCGGGGTCTCCATCAGAAGATTCTTACACACTAAATTACTGCTCTTTAAAGCATGTAAAATGATTGAGACTTTTTTTCTTAGAATGGACAGTTTTTAAGTAAGAATTTAAACTTTTTTTTTAATTCTCTGTTAAATCAATAAATCACTCTCTGTTTAGTGTTCACGTCTGCAACATTTCTTCCCTACGTGATATCCATTTTTTTCCCTTTAATAAAAGCAGCGTCTTTGTTTATATTAGATAATCCAACCTCATCAATAAAGAGTTTCTGTTTTTTCACATTTCTTGCTGTTTTTTTTAGCCTAAACTCAGATACTTTATGACTTTTTCTCAAGTCTTCTTGTAATTGGTAACTTGGAGATATTTTTACAGTAAGGTATCTGTACTTTTACTCAATTATTGTTTTCAAGTACTGTTAAGCACACATGTCTGATCTGTGTTTTAAGCGCTTATAACCTCTGTGTCGTCTTGTGTTTCAGGTGAGGCTGTGGGGAAGAGTAGCCTTGTCCCATTGCCTTACGACTGGATTCTGAAGGACCCCAGCTCTGTGGTGGTCTACGGCCTGCCTGAGGGTGTGACTTTGCAAAAGCCATCCGAGTATGACACCAAAACCTTAATGAAGATCTTAGAGCAGAGCAACAGAATCCGCTTTATTGTCAAAAGGTCAGTCCTTGTCTGTCGGTCTACAGCACCGTTTTCAACTCACAGACGTCTGTGACCACTAACCATTTACTCTTTTTAATCCTAAAAATTGGATTAAGTTGGATTGTTGAGTACTTTTAAAGACTTGATGCTTTATTTTTAACTAATTTGCCAATTGAATTATTTTTTTCCAAAGTTGATTATTATTAGTATTATTATTACAAATATAGAAAATTACGCCAAAACATTAAGGAAGAATTTAGAGTTTCAGATTTATTGAACTGCATCCATTTATACTAGGTGTAGAGCAAGAATTATTATTAGAGAAGAAGACAATGTGTAAAGACAGGCATTGGAATATATTTAATCCTATTAGAAATCAGCATTATTTATTTCCATATTTTCACACATGTACTCACTTGTGATATGTTTGTGCCCTTGCTGCACTGAGCAGAACGCAGGAAGAGCCCACCCAGGACGCCGAATTGAACCATCACTCTTTGATCACAAAGAGCACCAACAGCCAAACCTCAGTCAAGTCATCCGTGCAGGAAGTGTCTTCTAGCAACTCCATGCTCTCCAGCTTCCTGTACGGCATGTCCGTGTGCCACCCCGACGGCAAGCCGGACATGAAGCCCATGCCCCTCCACAGCATAGGCAAGGAGCCGCAAGGCGTTTGGGGGTCTGCTGACGAGACAGCCGGCCAGGCCAAGGAATGTGCTGACGGTGGTGAGCGAGCTTTGGGATTGGCTGGTTTTTCATGTCACACGTAGATGCGGCACAGAACCTCATGGACGTGTCTGTGCATATCTTCCAGATGTTCAGTTAGGCCTGTCAGCAGACCTCACCCAAAGCCCCCCCAACATCCACATCTCCAAGCGCCTTCTGTTCTCCATAGTGCATGAAAAATCAGGTGAGCCAAACCAACCGGAGAGGATTCAAAACTGAAACCTCTTGGACTAGTCTAATTCCCCACAACTAAACCACATCGCACGTATGTTACACAGTGGTACCTCTACTTACAAAATTAATTTGTTCTGATAGTTACGTAACCTGAAAATTAAAAGTGGTGACACATTTCCTAATCCGTTCAAAGCCCCCAAAAATTCGGACATTAAAACATGTAACAAATACTGTACATGTTACAATAAACATAAATTGAAAGAAAAACAAAGAATATAAATAAATACATTTATAAAACAAATTAAATGTAATTATACATTTAAAATAAATGTAAAAAAATATAAAACAAATTGCTCACTTTTTCACAGTCACTTTTTACCTTCTTTGGTTCATGTTCTCTTTTCCTGACGTTTTGTAAAGAACCACTCGGTTTGGACGTTTGCTCTTGTCGGATTTTAACAATCCTTCGAAAATATGCAAGGCAAACGTCCTTTTCATCCTTTCATCCGTCTTTGCCAATCGTAGATGTATTGCCATTTTTTTTAGCAAGATCAACCAAACGCATTTCTTTTGTTCATGGTGTGTATGTCTCTGTATTCGATTGGTTCTACAAAACGTACATTGTAGCAACGGTACAAACAATACAAGTAACGCGATCAGACTCACGCAATTGTTTTTTTTGTGTTCACAGAAAAATGGGAGTCGTTCATCAGGGAGACGGAGGACATCAACACCCTCCGAGAATGTGTTCAGATCCTTTTCAACAGCAGATACGGTAAACCATTCAACCACAACAAACCATTAAAGTCGAATCATAAAGGTTAAGAGTTGAATCGTAAAGGTTAAGAGTCAAATCGTAAAGGTAGAAAGTCGAATCGTAAAAGTTGAAAGTCGAATCGTAAAAGTTGTCTAAATGGTTTTTGTTTGCCTGAAATGTACTGTAGAATGAATTTTAAAACCATTGTGTCATTTACCGTATTTATAGTTATAAGCTGATTTTTAGTTTAAACGATTTTATCAAAAATGTTTTGTGCATGTGTGTAAATGTGATGTCAAATTATGGACTTGCTACCATAAAAACACAAAAGACCAAACACAAGCATATTTCCGGAATAATAATAATCGAATGTGGAGGATTTGTATGACTGATCCAGAATATTCTCGTTTCAGCCGAGGCATTGGGTCTCAATCACATGGTTCCTGTGCCATACCGGAAGATCGCCTGCGATCCAGAGGCGGTAGAAATCATCGGAATTCCTGACAAGATTCCCTTTAAAAGGCCGTGCACGTATGGAGTGCCGAAACTCAAGCGCATCCTGGAAGAGAGACATGCTATCCGCTTTCTTGTTAAGCGGTATGACAGACGTCACATTTCTTTAACTGGATTTATTTAGCTATTTCTCTAACCCTTACCCTAACTCTTCATCTTTTTTTCTTAGAATGTTTGATGAACGTATTTTCACAAGTAAGTGTTTACCGAGTTCACTGCTTTGCAATAGTAGGTCAACAATAAATTTCTATGGAACCATATTCCAATTACAATTTGTGATTTTCAAATGGCGTTTTTGAAATGTCTAACGGCAAAGGAAAGTTTTCCATTACGTGCATGTGCAGCAGACCAAAATTGAACACAAAAGAAAACCGTGATCAGTTTGTGCCAATCAGCGTCAAGGCGTGGGGCTACTGCTGGGTCAGCTGTGAACCAATGAAATTGCAGGGAAACTTTTCTAATAAAGAAATGATAATAAATAATAATAGTTCACTCTCTGTATATTTTGTGTCACAAAGTTAGCAAAAAATGCAGTTAGAGTGACGTTACTATTCCCACTGTGCTGTAGCCCCTGACCCTGATGGTCATCAGTAGATTCTTTTTTTTTTCGGAATTTTGCATAAAATATTGTTTCATAATTTTCTTCACATAGATCCCATATTGACTCAGTAAAAATACTGTTTGTTCATGTCTATTTTTGATTTGTATGCTTGTGATTTTTCCTTTAAGCTGCAGGGAAAGTGGCTAAAGAGGAGGGCAAGGCGGACGGTAGCATCTCGGAGGACTGCTTTCCTGACGGACTCAGGGTGCCGAGTGCTTCCTTAGAGCTGGTCAGCAACACTCACTGCAGCAGGTCGAGTCCGTCTTTATGCTGTCATATTTATAACCTTATGTACATTTTAGCCATAGTCGTAGATTTCTAGTAAATGATCTTCAGTGAAAGTTAGAAAAGCTAAAAATGTATGTATGGGATTTGGATATATGTCTTTTATAATAGGTAGTCTATGACCATCCACCAAAGATGTAAAGAGTATTGGAAAACCATACTTGAGTAAAAGTACGGATACCTTGTAACTGTAAAACTGTAACTGTAAAAATAAGTCCATTGCAAGTTACAGCTCACCAATTCCAAGAAGACTTGACTAAAAGATGTTAAGTATCAAATTTTAAAAGAATTAGAGTATTTTACGCATACAGAATTTAGGGTAAAAAAAAAAGAAAATCTTTATTTAGAAGGTTATACTTCCTAATATAGAGAGGATCGAGATACAGAGAAGTGCACCCGCTAATTCACGTTAATGTGATTTAGCTAATAAATATTATTCATTTCCTTCCGCATCCTGCAGATGGCGATAATGCCTTGTCCGCCCAATAATTAAACCGTGGTAGGAAAAGATGCCGACTTGTCACACACAATCCAAGTGTCTATTTCTTCTAATTTGAAAGTGTCCGTTCTAATATAGTGGAGTAAAGAGTACAGATACTCAAGAGGAGTATACATATTTTTGGTACAAGTACTCAGTAGCCAAAAAATACATTTTTTGTGGATTTTTTTTATTACCTATGCATAAATTATAAAAGAAATATACGCGGTCCGCTGATGTCGATTCTTGAGCCGTTACCCCGAAAGACCCGCCCGGGTCTCGCGGGCAAACGACCGGGCATATCTCGGCGGAGGATGCTTGTAGAGGCTCAAGAAGGGCGTAGGCGGACGCGTCTCGGCGTGGTGATGCCAATCGCTATGTCGGACGTCCCCCGCAACCACAGCACGAGAAACGGCGCCTGATATTCTCCCATTTAAACACTTTGAAAATGAATATCTCCGCGGCGACGCGTGCTAGGTATATTATTAATGAATATTTTGTTCCGTTACTGTACACATAACAATTTTTCGTTTTTACGTGGTCCAATTATTGTTTGTTTGCTTGCATTTGTTCCGTTAAATACTGTGAAATTTAAACCACTGTGAAAAACTGTTAAACCACTGTGAAAAAGTGGTAGCATGATAATTTTTCGTTTTTTACGTGGTGCATAAAACAATAACACTTACTGTTTTATTGCTTGACATTCGTTCCATTTGTTCAAATTTTTAGTACATACTGCTTAACAATCTTCTGCACTTACTGTTTTATTACTTGACATCTGTTCCTATGATATTTGTACTGAGATGTTTGTTAGCATAAATAAAGAATACTACATGGAAAAAAGTGTTTTAAAAGTCTGAATTAGTGTTAAATAAATATGTAAATGTTGTGCCTCTACTTCCCGGATTTTCACCTATCGCGGTCTGGCTTGGAACGTAACTACCGCGATAAACAGGATTCACTGTGTTTACTACAGGAACAGAACAATTTTGAATTGTAAATGTACATGTATGTAACTAAATAGATCCTTTCCTAACCTGTATTTTAACACGGCAGCAACTTTGCTGATTAAAACTTATAAAAATTAGAGCGGCCCTAGTTGTGGAAAAAAATCAGCAGAATAGCCGCACCTTTGTATAAGCAGCATGGTTCAAAACATATGAAAGAAGTAGCGGCTTATAGTCCGGAAAATATGGTACCTATCACAATGTATTACTTAATTAAAAGTAATAAAGTCCATTTTACTCAAGTGCGTACATTACACCATTGCCATCCACCCACAATTTTTTATGTTTTTATATTGTGGGAAGAATCCGGACACCCAAAGGAACCAAACTCAAACTTTACCGTAAATTGATCCAAAAGGGAAGGGACGGTTCTAAAGGAAATGCTGTTGATTTTTTTCAGATCTACGAGCTCCTGCGTCAGTCCCCTGGACGAGTGTGAAGCAGGTGGATCAGCACAACCTTTCTATTTCTAGTCATGTGGATAATGATTTCATCTTTTTTGGTATGTCACACATTTTAGAAGACCGAATTAACCCAATGTTTCATTTCTTAGGGCCGTCTGCTGACTGTCTGACTGTGAAGAAAATCAAAACTGAACCGATGGAGGGAGAAATTATTCAGGTGATGGTGCCAGGTAAGATTCCTCCTAGAATATTCTAGAAATATGTCTTGTTATTATAGTACTACTGTTACAGTATTCTTTCTCAAGATGGCGCCACGGACGGCTGCCTCGGTGTTTTGGTGCGCTCTTCTGTGTTTTGTTTTGTGTTTTAACTCGGTTTCTTGCCATAGTTCGGGACGCTCTTTCTCCAGAGACGAACTCATGAACATCAGAACTACAACTCCTGTGGATTTATTTCCGAATTTTCTTGCCTGCACCGCGGACTTACTAGCTATTTTGGTGAAGCAGGCACGTAAGAAGGTGAAGCGGCGCAAGTGTGCTGGTGCGTCTTCGCCGGCGCGGATTTCGCACTGCGCAATATTCCTATCCAACGTGCGCTCACTTTGCAACAAAACTGACGAACTGCTCATGCCTCTTAGCAAAAACAGAGAAAACTTGTGTTTTGTGCTTTACGGAGACGTGGCTGTGCGTTCTTATACCGGACGCTGCGCTGCAACTGCGCGGATTCGATCTGTATCGAGCGGACAGACGCGCAGAGCTTTCCGGCAAAACAAAAGGAGGTGGAATTTGTTTCTACATCAACAGCGGCTGGTGCAGTGATGTTTCAGAAGTTTCTCAACTTTTTTCCCCGGACCTCGAGACCTTCATCATTAACTCCAAGCCTTTCTACTCACCCCGTGAGTTCTCCTCATTTTTTCTTGTTGGCGTTTACATTTCACCGCAGAGTAACGTGCGTGCTGCTCTGCAAGCGCTGGCTGACGAGTTACTGAGGATAGAACAAACTTATCCAGACGCTCTAATCATCGTCCTGGGCGACTTCAACAAAGCCAACCTCACATCTGAACTCCCCAAATACAAACAGCTCATAAAATGCCCAACCAGAGAGGGAAATGTTCTGGACCACTGCTACTCCACCATCAGTGGTGCTTATCGTGCCGTTCCCCGCGCAGCACTGGGCTTGTCCGACCACATCATGGTGCACCTAATTCCAGCCTACAGGCAGAAATTAAAACTCTGCAAGCCAACTGTGAGGACCTGGAAGAAATGAACTCATGAAGCTGTGGAGGAACTTCAGGAGTGTCTGGACTGCACAGATTGGGACGTCTTCAGGTCTGCCACCAGCAGCTTGGATGAATACACGGACACTGTGACATCCTACATTAACTTCTGTGAAGACAATGTCATACCAACAAGAAGCAGGGTGTGCTTCAACAACGACAAACCCTGGTTCACAGCTATGCTCAGACAGCTGAGGTCGGAAAAGGAAGCTGCATTCAGGAGTGGGGACAGAGACAAGTACAAAGAGGCAAAGCACAGATTTAGCAAGGAGGTGAGGAAAGCTAAATCAGCTTATGGAGTGAGAATAGAGCGTCAATTCTCAGCCAACGACTCTGCCTCTGTCTGGAAAGGGCTTAAAAACATCACTAACTACAAGCCCAGAGCCCTCCATTGTCTGAATGATCTGCGTCTGGCCAACGACCTCAACTCATTCTACTGCCGCTTTGAATCACAATGCGACAGCCTTACCATTGCTCCTACCCAGCCATTATCCAGCGTCAACTCTCCCCCCACAGCCCCACCTCAACGACCCACACAGCTTCACACCTCAGTTCCCCCCCTTCCACTCACACCTCTCTCCATCAAGGAGAGTGATGTGAACAAACTCTTCAAACGGCAGAACCCACGCAAAGCCGCAGGCCCGGACTCTGTCTCCCCCTCCACCCTGAAGCACTGTGCCAACCAGCTGTCTCCAGTGTTCACGGGCATCTTCAACACCTCACTGGAGACATGTCATGTGCCAGTCTGCTTCAAATCTTCGGTTATCATCCCTGTCCCCAAAAAGGCCAGAATCACAGGTCTCAACGACTACAGACCCGTGGCCTTGACCTCTGTAGTCATGAAGTCTTTTGAGCGCCTTGTCCTCTCTTACCTAAAAGACATCACGGACCCCCTCCTCGATCCCCTGCAGTTCGCTTACAGAGCCAACAGATCTGTAGACGATACAATAAACATGGCCCTCAACTTCATCCTCCAGCATCTGGACTCTCCAGGATCCTACGCCAGGATACTGTTCGTAGATTTCAGCTCTGCTTTTAATACAATAGTCCCTTCACTGCTGCAAGACAAGCTCTCCCAGATGAAAGTTCCGGACTCCATCTGCAGGTGGATCACAGACTTCCTCACTGACAGACAGCAGTACGTGAAGCTGGGGAAGCTTGTCTCTGACCCCCGGACCATCAGCACTGGATCCCCCCAAGGCTGCGTTCTTTCCCCACTGCTATTCTCCCTGTACACAAAAAGCTGCACGTCTGGACATCAGTCTGTCAAGCTCCTGAAGTTTGCTGATGACACAACCATCATTGGCCTCATCTCTGACGGAGATGAGTCAGCCTACAGGAGCGTGATAGCCAGTCTAATGTCATGGTGCAGCTCTAACAACCTGGAGCTCAACACTCTGAAGACAGTGGAGATGACAGTGGACTTCAGGAAGAACCCAGCCCCCCTCCCCCCTATCATCCTCTGTGACACCCCAGTGACCTCTGTGGAGTCCTTCCGTTTCCTAGGCACCATCATCAGCCAGGACCTCAAGTGGGAGCGGAACATCAGCTCCATTACTAAGAAGGCTCAGCAGAGGATGTACTTCCTGAGGCAGCTGAAGAAGTTCTGCCTCCCCGTGAAGATGCTAGTGAACTTCTACACTGCCATCATAGAATCAGTGCTCACATCCTCCATCTCCGTCTGGTTTGCTGGCACCTCCATCTCTCCAAGAGCTGCACACCTCCAGAACTCGGAAACGAGGAGCCAGGATAGTGGACGATCCCTCACATCCCGGTCACGAACACTTTCAGCTCCTCCCCTCAGGCAAGAGGCTCCGGACCATCAAGACCAGAACCTCACGTCACCGAAACAGCTTCTTCCCCACAGCAGTCAACCTACTGAACTGTGTCCCAAATCCCCCCAGCTGAACCCCCCCCACCTCAATACAATGACTTCTACTGCCACTTAGACCAACACTCTGCTCAGATTTGTTTATATTTGTTTATGTTGTATATTTGTAAATGTCACATGTTTATATCTCCCCTTCCCCTGATGTGTACTGTCAGTTTATGTCACGGTTCTGTCTGTGCAACTGAATGTTGAATGCATGTCGTGTAGCACCATTTACACCTAGAAAGTGCTCTTTATGGAACCTGGCAATAAAGCTCTTTCTGACTTCTGACTGACTTCTGTAGTAAATCAAACTAAATGGAAAACCATAATAATTATTATACAAATTATAATTGTACAGTATTATGTTTATAATGTAAAAAGTATAATTACAAATGTTATAAATTTTATAATTACACAAATTTAACTTGGTTCAGAATTGGATCCATGGGCCAAGGACCATAGTATTCTTGTTCTTATTCTTGCCTGTCTTTAGAAACATATAAATGGAATTGCTGAAATGAAATTTTTGGTTATATTACACGCAAGATTAAACAATACTGTAAATAAATAGACATTTAGATCTTTATCCTTGTTTTCTTCAAGAGTCCAATACTGGTACCAGTGAAGAGACCAGTGATCTTCAGGCAGAGCAGGCGACGCCGGAGCCAGTAGCAGGTAACTGCATCCAGCTTTACCTTCATATCTGGATGTTTACCCCCCTGGAGAATGTAAACATGTGACATCAATCCATCAAGTTCCAAAAACCCCAACTACAGTAAGACTGTTGCCTCAAGAAAAAAGCATGTTTTATTCTCCAAATAGATCTGCCTGACAATCTATACATCAGATTGTGTATGTTGACGTTTTAAAGCGAACGTAGTTTTCCTTCCAATCCAAACCCCCATCATTCCTCAGTCTAGCTGGTTTTCACCCGGATCCTCCTGATTACTCGTGGACTATCTCCTTGTTGCTGTGCTCGTTTTCCAAATAAAACAATCCAGCATCCAATAGAACTTCCAGAATAGTCTCCCAGTTCTACCTTGAGCCCCTTTAGCCCATAACACCGAATAAAAAACAAACAAACTGTGAGTTCATATGAACACTAATGAGTTATAATGATCTATAATGAAGTCATTTGTTCTTTGTTCTCTCTTTTTTTTTAGAGATCTAGGTAATTTCTGTAAAAAGACATTTTTTTTGATACCCATTCTTCACTAGTCCAGTTCCTTTCCACCAAACGCATTTATTTATGGATCTTGTGGTAGAATGTTGTATTATACGTCTCTTATTATTATTATCACCTCTTCTGCTTTACATTGGTTGGTTGACGCCTTGGATGGAGCTGATTGGTCGTGGATTTCCTCTTGATTTTACAGGCTTTTTGGACAGTAAAATTTAGTAACATAAAAGTGGAAATGCAGAAGAAATACTAAAAGAAAAGCAGTGACCCTGTTTACTAGACAGTGAGCTGGTGTGTGCATGTATTAGTAATAAAGAATTATTACTTTTTTATTAAATTTGATTAAAATCAGTTTAATTAGCTGTGGTTTGCAACACCAAAGGTTGTGGGTTCTATTCTTAGGAAAAGCATACATTTCAATAATTTAACAAAACAGTTTTTGTTGAAAGCGTCGACACAAACTGATGTAATTGTGTGGTCTGCTGCGTGGGGTGCGCTGTGTATGAGACCCTGATGATTTAATGGTTTCCAACACCTGTAACATGATTTAATGGGTTTTTTTTTCACCTTTTTAAACTTGTAAACATATGACAACTAGTGTTGTGGTGGAAGACGTGTTCATATTAACTCACAGTTTCAAACGTAAAACTCTTAATTAATGAACGTTGATTTGTTATGTTGAAGTCTGCGTAACACACACGGTCACTGGAAACCAGCACAGGTGAGTTGACGTGTCAAACATCTTCCACAAAGTGTGCAGAAATACAGAGTTTTTCAGACTGTAAGGCGCCCTTAAAGATCCTTTTAAACGCTTTTCAATGATCAACTATGTGACATAATATGGTGTGTTGTGTCTGAGCTTTGGTTGTTAAAGACTGTCACTTTTCTGTCACTGTGACTAGTCACTATCACTAGAGCGCAACACGCATCTGTTAGTGAGTTTGTTACAATATGTCAAACACACAGAAAGCCGCTAGAAATGTTATTTTCTATCTCTATTTATCACATGACAGAAGATGACACAGAGAGGAAACCAAATAATAATAATAATAATAATAATAATGAGTATTTGTAAGGCGCTTTTCACAGTTTTAACTGTCTCAAAGGGCACACAAAGGGCACAAATCAAACTAAAGTATTCACTCACGCTTGAAGAAATCCCTTATCGATTCAAAAATCAGGAAAACCGCTAAACTCAGAGACTGAAGAACAATTTACTGGACAATGGTGGAAAAGACTTGAGTAAATTGATTTTCTTAAGTATTTTTGGCTGCTTTGTGCTTGTACTGAGTATCAAAAATTACAAGCAACTTTTACTCTATACTTGACTACATTTGTGATAGAGTATCTGTACTCTTTACTCCACTGCATTTGATTAGACACTTAACCTCACTCGTTACATTGTGTGACAAGTCGGCTTCTTTTTCTACCATGGTTAATTTCTTAGGTGGACGAGGTGATATGCCGATGCCAAATCACGTGGACGTATCGTAGTGGTTGCACTTTTTTGCACATTTGAGTTTGACTAAGACTGACTTTTTTTTTTTTTTCTACCATTTTGAAACATTGAGGTGAAACATTCAATTTCCATATTAGAAAATAAAACCTCTTGAAAAATTCAGTACGAGTAAAATACTCAAGTTAATTTAAAATTGGATACCTTATGACTACGTCTTCTTCGAATTGGTGACTTGAAACTTGTATTGGATCAGGTATCCCTACAAAGATCCTGTTTACACCTCTGATTGTGGAAGATGAAAGTGTGTGTGTGTGTGTCTTTGTCACAATGAAACAATGTGGAGTTATAGTAAAGAATTTAATAAGGGATAGTTTGGCTTCATGCGTCTTTTCCTCCAGTGCGCCTTATAGTCTGAACAACACCGTAGTTTCTAATCCTGAAGAAAGCCGATGACCGACCGTGATGCCGTTGTGTCTGTTCTTCAGCAGAAGATCTGGCCGTGGTGTCCACAGCACAAGGCCTGAAGCGAGTGGTTGAAGGTAAAGCTCTATTGACCGATAGCGTTCCTTCTGACTGTTGGTGTGATTGTGCCTGCTTTCCCTAGAAGACATCGGTGAGATGATCCTGCAGCTGCGAAAGCAAGTCGACAGCCTTTTCACCACCAAATACTGTGAGTTCCGACCCCCCCGGCCGAGACCCCCGACCCCGAGCAGTGCTAAGATCTGGCGACTCTCTCTAGGTGAGGCTCTCTGCATCCCCGAGCCGGCTAAAGTCCCCTACTCCAAGTTCCAGATGTATCCGGACGAGCTGTGCGTCATGGGCTTACCCGACGGAATCAGCTTTCGAAGGCCAAACTGTTTTGGAGCGGCGAAACTCCGGAAGATTCTCGCTGCCAGTGGCAAGATTACATTTGTTATAAAAAGGTGATTACACTGAATGATGCTTTATTTTAAGTCTGTTCCTAATGGTTGCGCTGTCCGTTCTTTCCTGTTCTCTCCAGACCTGAATTGCTCAGCGAACATGTGAAACCAGAGCCAAACGTGTCCAGAACATCCTCAGATTCAGGTATTTGTGTCGTGTCGTGTCGTGTACCTTGAGCTAAATTGGGTTAATTTACTGAATCGGGTTTGTATGCACGCAAATATTTTGCTATATTTGATTGTAATTTCCTCCAAAAGTATTCGGTCACCCAGCCAAATTCCATGCTCCCAACCTTGTGCGAACAGTTTGCAGCAGGCCCCTTCCTCTTCCAACATGACTGTGCACCAGTGCACAAAGCCAAGCCCAAAAAGACATGTAAGACAGAGTCTGGTGTGGACGAACCTGACTGGCCTGCACAGAGTCTTGACCTCAACCCCATAGAACACCGTTGGGATGAATTAGAGCAGAGACTGAGAGCCAGGCCTTCTCGACCAACATCAGCGTGTGACCTCACTTTTAGAAGAATGGTCAAAAATTCCTTGACAGCCTTCCCAGAAGAGTTGAAGATGTAATAGCTGCAAAAGGTGGACCGACATCATATTGAACCCTATGGCTCAGGAATGGGTTGGTACTTAAGTACATATGTGAGTGAAGGCAGGTGACCGAACACTTTTGGTAATATAGTGCATGTTGCTCTGTGATTGGTTGTCCACCAGGGTGTGTCCCAGGGTGGTGTCTAAAAATAGATCCGCGCTGTGGAGACACTACACAAAAAGACTTCCTCACACACACAATGTTCAACGGACACACACACACACACACAGCCTTCAACAGACACTGCTCTGGAGAAAACTTAGGCACATAAAGCAGTTACATGCACTATTCATGCACCATATAGTCCGAGCGGAACATTCTGACGACGTCAGTTCCTTGCTGACCAAGTGCCTCTGTTCTCGTGAAATGAGTCTTTCAGATTTGCATGACGTAATTCAAAGATGCCGGTAATCTGTGAGATTGTTTGCTGTATTATTATATACTGTACTGTTATAAACGATAAAACAACTAACAGTTGTGTAAAATTAAACAAATGCTACGTAACAAGTTATTACTACATTCATTAACAATACTTTATCATTAGTAAAAAATGTTTGCCCAAAGTCACAAAGTCATGGCACGAATTAGACTAATTACATGTAAAATGCAGCTCAGCTAACGAAATTCCTGCCCAACGAAACGGCCGACAGCACAGTGTACCACTGTATATAATATGATGGAATGTGTGTCTGTTGTCTCTGAATGTGTATGTGATCATATTTTGAGTGCATTACTTGACCTGGAACCAAGAGCGTGACGTCTAACGTTTCTCACCTTCTCCTCAGCAGAAACAGACTCCAAAGAGCCGACGGACGATCACGTAGCTGCTGCTAAACGACAAGGCTTCTCAGGTAATGCCGTCCTCCAGCCACTTCCTTCACTGCAGCTGCTGGTTTGCTCATCTTCCCTGACATTCTGCTCACAGAGAGTCTGGATGCCAAACTCTCGCGCATAGACCTGGCCAACACCCTGCGGGAGCAGGTGCAGGACCTGTTCAACAGGAAGTACGGCGAGGCACTGGGCATCAAGTATCCTGTGCAAGTGCCTTACAAGCGAATCAAGAGCAACCCCGGCTCGGTGATAATTGAGGGTCTTCCGCCCGGAATCCCCTTCAGAAAGCCCTGCACCTTCGGCTCGCAGAACCTCGAGAGAATATTAGCCGTGGCCGACAAAATCTCCTTCAGCATCACGAGGTGAAGCTCTGGCCGCTTTCCACTGCTGGTCACATCAAACCCTATTAGTAAAACATCGCTCGTGGTGTTAGCATGTAGCTAACTGTTAATCTGTTTGCTTTACAGGCCTTTCCAAGGACTCATCCCCAAGCCTGGTTAGACGTTTACTACAGAATAACTCTTGTATTTTCTGTAATCTGTAAATAAAACGTGTTTCTGCTTTTCTAGCACCACGAAGGATAACCGTGCTGAAGAAAGGTTTCTCGCCAGTAAACGGTTAGGATCACTTCTTTTTCACTGCTCCGGTGTTGCTGTGCCACTTCACTGAGTGTGTGTGTAACATCACAGGATGGTTAAATACAGAGCATATTTTAGAAACGGTTCCTAGTGGCCATACTGACAAGCTCACTTTACTTTACTCACTTTTTAATTATTGGTAAAGTTTTGACTTATAAAAGTATAATGCTGCAAATGTGACTAAACAATATTGAGATACGAAACATTAGTGTAAAGTTATTTTTTGTGGTGCAGTGTTAAGTTACGTGAAAGTATTTTTTTTGTCCAGCAGAGGAAGATGATGTCAACCGAATGGGAGAGAAAGTTATATTAAGGGAACAGGTTAAAGAACTTTTCAATAAGAAATATGGTAGGTTGCTTTCACTTATCCTAATTGTCCCATGATGGGAAAAGGTATTTACACATTTTTTTCCGTTAATGTTTGAAAATATTCTTGTGTTCAGGTCACGCTTTGGGTCTGGAGCGCTCGGTTCTTGTTCCTTATAAACTAATCCGTGCCAATCCAGGCTCACTGGAAGTGTCCGGACTCCCAGATGAAATTCCTTTCCGAAACCCTAACACCTACGACATTGTTCAGCTGGAGAAGATCCGGCATACCCAGGATGAAATCACCTTCACTATCAAAAGTCCACTTCAGTAAGTGACGGCGCTGGACTCCTGATGTTTGGCAATAAAAATATAATTTAGATTTTGTTCTTTCAGGCCTTTTACAGAATTGTGTTCTCAGTATTGTAATACAGGTACGTGTTAAAAAGTCAAGCCAATTTTTACAAATGATAAACCTGTATTTCATAGTCTTGTTCTTCGCAGAGGGCAAGGAACTCTCCACTAATCGACGCAAGCGTAAAAGAGTGTACGACAACGGCCAAGTGCCCAGGCCCAGCGAGGCCGATTCCGGACTGTCGCCCAAACAGATTCCTGTCATGGTAAGCCAACACGCCAGCCATTAGGATCTTCAGTCCAGCGGCTTTCATTACTTACTTACGCTTTAATGGTTCTGCTTGCATCTCAATTTACCTGCCTCCAATCTATTTTGCCCATTGAAAGTAATTAAAATGCCATTGCTCCAACTCCCACAGTACCACACCCATATTGTTTTTTTTTTTTCTTGTTTATTAAGCCAAATACAGTTTTAAATAATGACATTTTGAATAAATGAGACAATACTTTTGTATTGTGAATTTAAGAATAAGAATTTATTTTATTTTTGAAGTGATCTTCTCTCTTTGGCTTTTTTTTACCAATTTTTTTTCCTTTCAGCTTAAGTTCTTTTTTTTTTTTTATATACATTTTAGAGTTCTATTTCAATATCCCTTTCATAATTTTCCAGAAACAAGTTATTAACCCTGTTGTTGCACAAGCTTCGTGGACAATTCGGAGATGACCAATTGTGAAAATGTGAAAGAAAGTTTACAGAAAACGCTGTGCACAAAACGAGAATATATAAATCCACTTGGGGCCGTTGTGACGTCACATATCTGAAATTCGTAAAAAAAACCCAAAACAATTGCCACTTTTTTTGTTTTTCGCCAACACTGTGTCAAGGCACTATCAAGTCCAGGTACGACTGATGTGTAGATATATAACATTTTATGACGTTTTATGAATGACTGTAGCTGGTTGAGTTGAGGAGAAAATGCCTTGTGATGTCCAGACGACACCTATGGAAAAGAGCGTGTGACTAGTGTTGGCGCTTTCATCGTTAAGCTGCTCTTTCACCTGCTTTTCTCTCTTCTTTTCAGCAATGGCCTATGTACATGGTGGACTACAGTGGTATGAATGTCCAGGTTTCTGGCAAAGTCAAATATTAATGGACAGTCTGAAGCAAGATCTTCAGCGTAAAGGGACATAAAGATTCCGATCTGAATGTTAAACGCAGCTCTGAGTTGGGACGCAACCCCTGGTCCACTTTCCGGAGACATTGCTGTGCTGGGTTTTCAGGAGTGAATGCAGTTGTGTCTGATCTTAGGAGAAGCGATAGAGGAAAGGACGTCGATCTGAGATTCTGCCTGTGTTGTATTAGCTAGAGGAACAGTACTAACCCCGACGCTCTTCCCAACCCAATCCTATTGGGTTTTCGGGCTCAGAAAAGTGGACATTTTAAGCATAGTCTCCATAAACGTTATTTTCCCTCTAAGGTACATAACGTGCCAGATTGGAATAATCAGGACGAGTGTGTAGTAATAAAACGAGGAGACGTTAGGCTGTTTTTTTTTTTTTTGGAGCGGCCATTTTGGACGACCTGAATGGCTTTATATAGAAGCACCAGTGGCATCAGGGTCTTTCATAAAATGGAATATTCGCTCTTGGAATGGACGGCCTGGGAGCCAAGAGCTTGTACATGCATACGACCATAGTTAAGCGAGTCTCATGCCTTGCAGATGTTGTAATGTTATTTATTTATTTATTTAAACGAGAACTTGTATATGCAGGGAATGTAGAGCTCACATTCAATATAGTGCATTAAATACTGAACGACACGACTAATGACGCTAAAGATATGAGATCTGACACTTTCCTTCAGGTGGATCTACCCTAACGTTACAGCACTAACTTATATTTCATTGCAAGACGTTTTCATTTAGCTTGGTAAGTTACTGTTAGTTAGTGGATTAAACACAAAAGCAAGGATGACAAGTGGCGGAAAGGTTTGCGAAGGAAAGAAGGACGCGAGGGTCTCTGGGACCGCCAGTATTTATATGCTGTACCTTAACGCCATTTGGGCCTTTCAAATAAAATGTGTTGCCTTGAGTTGACTTTTGTTCTCTACTTCTATTGAGTGCCGTCTTTTTCAATGAGACGCAAAATAAACGTCTATTAGGTTATCGGCCGGACTCTCTTCTTTCATGATCACCAGAAGGCTGCCCATCGTATAACTGAATTACGTTTTGAGTTGTCTGTGCCTGACCTTGGACCACAGGAAGTTGGAAGTCGACTGACGCCATTGCGACGTCTACATCAGTTTATCACTAGATCTGGATATAATGACTGACATACTAAACCAACCACAAGTACATTAATACATTGCACAAAATCACTCAAAACACAAATGTCCTTTAAAATCCTTTAATTTACAATTTTTCTGAGACATTAGAGCCAACATTTTTTTTGCCTGGAAGACTACAGCGTACGAGGCAGAACAGACGCTTCTACACGGAGTTACTTATTGCTGATTAGACGTTTTTTTCTGTGTCTGTACAGTTGCATACATTTGAAAACGATCTACTATCCCAGACTGAGACAAATGAATGTAGATTTACAGCGTCGTGACGTGAGCGCTGAGAAAGTGTCTTGTATCTGTCGTTCAAAGCTTCAGACGACAAATGAATGATTGTCAATGTGCCACTGACCCGAAAGTTCTGATTTTTTTAAACACACCAGATTGAAAAAGTTGCTTATTGAGCACAGTTTAAATATTTTAGGAATACTTAATTAAAAATGCAAAGACTGAACGAAAATGACTTTAAGAAAAAAAAAAAAACAACAGAGGGAACCAATCGGAATTGAAGCTAAATTCTTAAAGCAAATTAGACTTTCAATTTGCTGATTTTAAAGATTTACTTATTTTTTCCTTTTAAGTTTCGCACTTTCTCCTGGCACCTTTCATCAATTCCAGTAGTAAAACAACTCGGAGGAACTTGAAATTAGATCACACAAAAAAACATCCTCAATTACATAAATAAAAAAAAATAAAAAAATAAAAAAACCGTTACAGCGGGAAAAACTGAGATATGTTGTCAGTAAATTACAAGTTCAGATGAAGTGAACTTAAAGACGTATGAATGCGTGCGTTGACGCTACAGACTGGTATAAAAGCCGATCACTGCGACACTCTTGATCACAACAAACTTTGACGGGCTCAAAAACAGAGTCAGTCTTCTCTTCAGGACATACATTAGGTTCACGTGAGTTTACATGAGTGCCCCTGCTGGGCTTTTCGTCAGGCAATCCTCCATGACTCCTTGTGAAGCCAGTTCTGCGAGAACATTGTCCAGGTAGTTTGGGTCGGGGTAGCCGTGGCCAGAGACATTGGACATCATCTCGGTCTTGTGGTGAATCTCGTTCCATACTACGGTGTCCGGCTCCCCAGTGGTGCTTGAGGTCCCCACGGTGAAGATCAGGCGTCGCATCCAGGCCACCTTCAACAGCTCCAGCACCTACGTAAAGACAGACAGGGTTTTACACTCTTCAGTAGCTAATGATGAAGGTCTGTTAAGTACAGCACTCTGTACATGCATTTAAATACCGTATTTACTCGACTATAAGTCGAGGATTTTTCCTAAAAATTTCGGGCTGAAAGTGGGGGGCTCGACTTATACGCGCGGTCTACCGAAATAGAAAACATTTTACTCGAAACAGTGCGCAGATATTTTCACCCTTTCTCACGAAAATAAACAGCAGAGACACAAGCGCGGTAATTAAATTAACATTTATGACGCGAACTAAATACATCTTTCAGAAAACGGCACGAAAAGGAGCAGCTCCCCGCTGGCCGCAGCTCTGCGCTCTCACAGGCACACACACACACGCGCGCGCGCGCGGACACGCAGGCGCACTGTCTCACTCACACTTTTTAGGCTCAACTCTCTTCTGACTCTAGTTTCTCTTTGGCGTGGGGCTTCACAAATAAACGAGTCACACGGTGGATTTCGAACGTTGTATTTATTCCCAAAACACGAGTTAGCATTAGCCGTACTCTTAAAGGGGCAGGGCACTTTTCCCAGAAATCTTTAAAATGATAATGCAACCAAACCAATGACAATTTAAACTTAAACATAAATGGCTTTAAATACAATAGCTTAAATAGATTAATTCCAACATAAACAAACAGGGTTACTTGATTTTTATGTTGCCTTTACCACCAAAGATGTCTGAATACTTTTTTTTTATTTCTATAGGAAAGATTAAAGGTGTTCTATCATTATTTCCCTGTGCCTCTTCAGTGTCTCCGTGGGCCTCAAATAACCAGAACTGACTTTATATGAAACCAAAATTGGGCTTCTACTCATTTCTATCTATTCACTTTTCTCTCATTTCTTTCACCCGACTTATAAGGGGTTCTAAACAGAATACCACAATCTCACAGCTGAAGTGGGGGGGTCGACTTATAAACGGATCGACTTATAAGCGAGTAAATACGGTAACGGAACGGAAACCAATTCACTGTGTATTAATTGTGTCACACCAAAAGCTGAACAGGAAATTGACCAAGTTTATTTGGCAGACGCTTTGGTCCAAAGTGACTTACAGAATAAGCAGACCGGGGTCAGTGTTTTGCTCAAGTCCAACTCTCTTCCACTTGACCACAACTTCTCCATTTTAATTCACTGGCCTGGAATTTGATCCCTAAACCTCTTGGTCCCAAGTACAGGCTTCTTGCACTAGCCCGCAACTTCCCCATTTTAATTCACTGGCCTGGATTTTGATTCCGAAACATCTTGGTCTCGTGTTCAACTCTCTCCCACTAGGCCACAACTTTCAGTGACCTGTCCGGAATGCAAACTGGCAACCTCTTGGTCCAAGTCCAACCCCCAGCTGCCCTAGTTCAACTGTGCAAAACAAACTGCATTCATTCCCTGCTTTACCTTTTTGCCTTTATCATTGTCTGGGAGGAAACAGAAGCGTGGAAATCCTCTACAGGTGTACGGCTGTCCAGGGTTCGGGTGCTCGGGACCCTGCGGGTGTAAAGAAAAACGTGTGAATCAGTGTAAAAAATGAGTGTGTCCAGTGACAAGACAAATTAGTGACTCTCAGCTCATGAATCTAGTATAGTAACAATAAAATATATTTGTGTTTCGGGTTTTGTCTATAAATCACCACATAAAATCTAAGGCCCGCATTTCATCATCTTCAGACAGAGATTTTCTCTCTGTTTAGCATATTACCAGAAGCTCATGCATATTCATCAAGACCACACCACCAGCTCCCTCCCCACCTGTGGGGCTGGTTTAAATTGTTCCGTTTCTGTATTATGTGCTGTTCAGTCACAGACTCAATGCAGTTTTTGTGAGGATCATGTCTTGTGTTTTTTTTGTTTTGTTTTTAAATGTTTTACCATCAAAAGGTTTTACAAACACGTTTTCTAGACATTTCACTCTTGGCATGAGACGTTCCCGTCATTCCTCACAATACCTAGGCCAAGTTTTAAATGATACAGATAGCACATGACAATTAGCATTTGGAAAAAACACAACGTAATGTATTTGAAAAATACAGAAAAAAAATGTATCTCTGTTATTTGTTATTAAACCAAATGGCCAAATTATAATTTTTGTAAGTCACACAAACGGTAGGCGTTCAGTAAATCACACCTGTACTCCTGGAGGAATAACATAGATGATCTGTATGGTGCCACAGTCAGGGTGTCCGGGCAGCGACTGGGGAATACTATAAATCTCCATCTTGCCCTTTGGTTGCGTGCCAGTCTTCTCTCCATAGATTGTCTTGCATGAGGGACACTGCAGACTCCCGTCCTGAAGCACATTAGGGCACATTTAGTATTTATCCATTACAAAAATTCCCACGGTCCCACTGAAACTCTAAAGTGTTGCCCACCTTTGTTCCGTTGTTGTACATGGCCAGCATGCACAGCATGTGGAAAGTGTGGCCGCACTTTCTGAGTTTGCCCACCGTGTGAGGCTGGAAGGACGGGGAGTTGCCTGCAGGAGCCTCGTAACCAGACGGGGACGCCAAGCCCTCCATGCAGATGATACAGTCCTGAAACATCCCATCACAACCACCCTCGTCAAACCCTCCATGTGGAATCACACCACGCTGCCGGCAAACAGCAGGAATGTGTCTGTACCTCCATTTTGACTGGAGGCACCTCGTCCATGTATCTGCTGATGGCTTCCTCTGGTGTGCCGGCTGGAGCTGGAGACACAAGCCACACGTCTTGCTTGATCTCATAATTGCCATGAGATTTAGTCATTGTGTTAGTCATGATGACGTGTTTGCACTTACAGCTTTCTACTTTGTGAATAAATAGGGTGAGTAATAGGATGGAACACCACAACTAATATATAATAATAATAATGTAAAAAAAAAATCATATATATTATTTGTAACTAAGGCTATGAATGTTTTAATTGTTATTATATAATCGAATAATCAGACATCCATTTTTTTTCCATGTATTAACCAGGACTTCAACTTTTATTCAGTAGAAAATGGTAACCATCTCGTAGACAACCAAACCCAAACACATTCAAGGTTAAATATGTACTGACAGCGCAGAAGAACAAGAAACAGTGATGTGTTATCTGCTAGTTGTTAAAGATGTTCAATCTGAGGTTCATCTCAGAGTCTTATTCTGCTCTTGATTGGCTTTTATTTTTGCAATCTTCTAGGCATCTATTTCCCAAATCTTTGCACAGATTAATGTGTGTTGAAGCATTCAAAGTTTTCATTGCTCTTTGTGAAACTTTTATTGTTAAGAGACAATTTAATTGTTATGAGATGAACAACAGGTAAAAAAAAAAAA
>CM051493.1:161019-191019 GCA_028031935.1 Paedocypris micromegethes
AAAAAAAAAAAAACTGATTTGCTCACTCACGGCGAGTCGACTTTTCTAATTCTCTATAAAGCATTGGCTCTTTTCGCTCGTGTCGGCGTTTGCGCAAGACACGTCACTGGTTTCCTCTTCATCTGTTCTTGAGTCATAGTTGTGCTTACATGCCAAGAAAGCTTGCGTCTACAAAATCTGTGGTTGATTGTGTTCTTGGCGGAATTTACATATAATGTAAATAATGTACATTAATTTAGTCATTTCATATTTTACAAGAAAATACACAATGCGTAATGTACAGTACGTGTCATCACGACGAATCGATGATGGATATAGATTCTGATTATTTAAGTTGTCTATTTTTTTGATTAATTGCAGCAGCTTTTCATATACAAAAGGTGCAACTATCCATTTTTAATAATCATCACAGTTGTAATTACTTGTGTTTGTTTTTGTGTTTTTTTTGTTTTTCCCAAATAGGTTTTGGCCTTATTGCTAATTAGCTTTTTGGCTAATGATAATTTTTGTGTGAGTGTGTGTAACATATCATATGTTTTAATAGTTTAATAGTGTTTTAATCCAGGGATTGTGTGTGTGACTGCATGACTGTAAAAACCGGATTAGGAAATGCTATCGGATTGGGCTCACAATAAAATAACTCTTCTCGGGAACAGTGTGACGGGTACATGAGTAGTCAAAAATTGAAAATAGCTTTTCTTGTGAGTGTCAGTCTCAACCTGTATAACGTCAGTTAGATTAGCACAAACTCTGGCAGTGGTGTTTAACTTTACTAGACAATACTCGCAGGTTAGCAGACAGATGCCACAGCATACACACATGGAAGAAAATACAGTGAAGACCAAAATCAAAAGCCGGTGGGAAATGAAGAAAGCAGATGGAAAAGCAGCTGAAACCGACCAGAAAAAAAGACTGACCGGAGACTACGGTGTTAAAAATCGGCGAAAACCACATATCCAAAAGAAGGATGAAAGGACGGAAGCAACAGAAGAGTTAACGGAGCAAGGTCATCATGGAGGAAGCTAATGGCATGGCTACCTGTCCGGAACTGTCTCTCTGCACTCTTAACGGAGCTGACGGGGGCTTTGGTAGCCCTGCTGGAGCCATGCTGAGAAAACGGGGCGGTCATGAAGCCAATTCCAAATCCTGTAGCTGACATCAAAATGGAAGCCATGCCTGGAATGGCCAGAAGACATGTGGAAACATGCAGGAGTGGAGGCAAGAGTGAAGGAGCCAAACGGAAGAGGCGAGCGCTCTGATGAAGACATGAACAACCGAGACTCCTACTTCCTGTTACTCCACAGCCAGACCACAGAGAACATTGTCATCACGAAACCCTTCCAGAGCAGATCATGACCCGACTCCACTGACCATTTGATCAAATAAAACACATCATTTAGACTTTGTAGTTTAAAAGTGCACATGCCAGTGTTGGGACTATGAGTAAAACTTTTACAATGCAGTGGGCAGCCTTAAGCCTTAACGCCTGAGTGGTAGGTCCAATTCCCGACTGCTGGACCTCAACAGAGTGCCGGATGACAAACGATCATGGCCAGATGATCCATGGCTTCCAGCAGCTTCGTCGTTCTTGTGGGAGAACTGAAAGTTCTCACTACTCGTCTCTTTGCCATTTTTCTTTTTCCTCATTTCTTCCCTGGTTAACTGATTCTCAACACATCCTATAGTCTTCTACCCTGGCTAACTGATCCTCAAAATCCTCCTATACTCTTCTTTGTCCCCTTTATTTTGTTAACTGTCTGTCTAAAGGAATGGTCAATTCTGTAACCGTACTTGAGCCTATGGAAAACTTTTGTTCAAGTTTAATTTTTCTAAATGTATGTAAAGCTTGGTCTGCCTGGATCGGTTAAATGCAGAGACAAAACTTCCCCACTGAGAGACAAATAAAGGTCAAATTATTATTATTAGTAGTAGTAGTATTTCTGTCTCAAAGCAGCTGTAGGAAACAAACAGAAGGATGAGTATCACTAGCAAGAAACTGTTACCATAACAATCCGCAACAAATCGTCTTTCTGCTGCGAGATCATTGGAGTTTGTCAGAAAGAGCTTTCAGTTCTCCCACGCAATTTTTTTTATAAACTGCCATTGACCACAACTAATGTTCGCCCAAATACACGCGTGAAATCTGCTGGGCTTTTCATCCACCGTTTGTGGCTTGTTTGTTTGAACTCAACCTTCGCTTTGATCTGTACCGCAGGTGTGAATAAAGAAATAAAGTCCAGATCTCGGTCTGAACGGAATGCAGCAGCGAATCTCCACATGGATCTTTGTCGAAATTTGATGTGAAAATCTGAACGGGAAAAAGATGTTTTACACTTGTAACCGAAGGCGAAAGGATCAAAATAAAAAAATTGTAACTTTATCTGACGTAATGCTACGCTGAACTTAGTATTTGGACGTCTTAGAATTTTTCTTTCTTTCTAGAACTCAAGAATTTGTCGGCAAGGATCAAAACGAAAAATGGCAGCGTGAAAGTGATAAAAAAACATTGTGCCATAACGTGGATTATGCAATACCGTGGATACCGTTACACATTCTATATTTGTAGATATACACGTATTGAAATGAATGTGTTTTTTGTTACAACTTTTAACACGGCTAATGATGACGCGCAGACATTGCTAATCGAACACAGAAAGCATTGTAACAGGCTGAATTAATTAGAACACCCACAAGGCGAGGCACAAGAACTACAGTTTGCAAAGTCTGAAAAAGTGAAAACAAGATAAGCGAACACGCTGAAAGTCTGGTTGAAGGAGTCCATGAAGAACTAGTTAAAATAAGAGAGGTTCCTCTGTCATATGGAACTGGTTTAGTTTTAAAATCTCTGACGTCAATCAAAAAACAGTGATATGCAAGTTTTAGTATGATGTACAGTACTAAAATGTAATGTCCATTTTCCCCCCAATACCTGTTGAAAACTGATACCATCTGGATGCTAGAAAATATGGTGATATGATTTTAACTCATACCGCACACCTCTAGTCCAGACCAAAGAAATTGAACTCAGACTGAGAAAACGTTTGGAATCTTCTGCCAGACTGCTGAAACAGATTTACGGTTCGTACTGACACTCTCAAGAAAAGTCATCACTGTGTTTCTGCTTCTTCCATTCCTTCTCAGGAAAGAAAAGAAAGGACAGAATGTTCTAGTGAGGAGCGAGTGCTGTACCTGCCAGTGCGGAGCCCACGGTACTGGATCCGTTCAGCGCCAGAGGGACTGTGGATCCGCTAAGGAGACAGAAAGCATTATTACAGAGTGCTATTACAAACGAGACCGCGACTTTGACCATTACCGTATTTTCCCCATAACTGATTGCGCCCGAGTACAAGCCATACCAACTAGATTAAAAAAACAAAAGAAACATTCTAGTACAAAATCAAACCTCACATATAACACGAGATATTACGGTACACAAAAGAGACGTCTTTGAACTTAACAAAACAGTACTTTAATAAACAAATGTCTTTTAAACTACTTCTCTCCCGTCAGATCAAAAAGACTTCAGCCCTCAGCAGCAGCGCTTTCGTTTCTCGATTAAATTACATCTTGCCACTAGTTGTTCATGCTAAAGATGGCTGTCTGTACATGAGCTCTGTGTTCTTCTGCTTGGTGCTTCTTGAAAGCAGTGAAGTAGTGAGGAGCTCTGGCCTGCTAGTCAACCTAACAAAACAACTGCACAAACCTCCTTTCCCAAGAGCAAAGCTTATAAACACCACAACACCAGCCAACAAGACACAGCTAGCCTCGCTCAGATTGTTCATCGCCATAGCTTTAGACATCAAACAAAGCTCACAGACGAGAATAGCAGGCCTTGACTGACAGCTGCAACGACCAATCAGAGCACACAGAACAGAAAGGTGTTCAGAAAGGTGACTGATCATTGGATACTGTTGGCTGATGCAACATTCAATAAGAAGACACTAACACACAGGCCTCAGCTAAAATTGTGTAACGATACTTAACATGATACATCGTGATTTCATGTCACTGATCTTAGTTTTATTTAAAGATGCTCTGTATATTCTAATAATCTGAATAATATTGTGTGAGGTTGATTTAGCTTGTGATATTCTAATCCTTTTTCTCCTTCAATCACTTGTTTGGATTTAATTATAGATCATGAAAAAATTATGTCTGTTTTTTTAGTAGGTAAACTGCACATCTGTTTTTAACAACTTTCGAAAACGAAAATTAACATAGACCTTTCCAACCTGCTGATATTACACTCCACCATGACTTGATGTGTGCAGTGTTATTTAGATGTGTATTTATATATAAATTCTCTATTCTTCGATATGTTATTTCTGAAGTTGTAAGATGCAAATTTCCTGCTGTGAGACAAAGAAAATCATTTTAATTTCAATTCAATTTCAAATGTGGAGACATTTTGTAACCATAGCAACACAAATACTGAGTCTCCAACCAACCAATCAGCCTAAAGGGTCATAATAACGCTGAGAAACATTGGTATTCAGGCAATGGAGGCTATTCACTATTTAATATTAAAAACAAAATAAAAATATTCTGTATCAAAGTAAACGATAATGCAGATCTGGACTGTGGAACTCGATTTCCCATAAGCCCTGCATCTCAGCTCATCTTCAGATATTGCTGAGGGTGGTGACTGAGATGCATACTCCTCCTACCTTTAGCCTTGAATTAAAAGCTCATTTGCATATGGATCACATGTGACATTACAGATGCACAGACAAACAAATGCAGCATTTACGAGAATTTTGTGAAGATCTTGTCTTTTTCGTCTCCTTTCTATTGTTCAAGGGCAGGGGAAAATGTGAAATCGAGCCGACCTTTGGAAATGTCTGCTCTATGAACTGACCAGACAAACTCAATTGCAGTAAAGGTCAGGGCTGTTTTGCTGCTTCAGAACCTGGAAAACTTTATGGTGTGCCACACTAACTATTTAAAAGAAAATGATATTACTTATAACTAAAAATACACACAGGTCACAGATTTTTGTAAAAATAAATAAATAAATAAAAGGTCAAAATTCATAGGCCCATCTCACCTTAAGCCATTGGAATGGTGACCATAAGCCTGCGGGGGGCCTGAAAGCTGCGTCACAGGGGTGTTGATGTTACCAGAGCCGGTCCATAGCATATTCCCCACTGACAGGGGTCTGCGTGAGTACGGCGAGTAAACCGAAGAAATACTGTTCCCTGGAAGTCGTCCATGCAGGGCCTGAAAACTGGGCCGGCTGGGAACCTGGGTCCCCGAGAAGGAATGCCGCGTCCGGCTGGACATGGGCCCCGCAGCGTTGCTACTACTCATGCACTGTAGGCATGTGCAGACGGGGGCTGAATGGATAACCAATCCAGGAAGTAAAGCACTCCCATTGGCGAGCGGGTATGGCGAGCCGCCCAGTCGCCGGACTTGCCGCTTGTAGCTGGTGGTCTTGTTGACCTGCTCCAGAGCGGTGAGGTCTACAATGTAGTTGTAGCCGTGTGGGCTGAGATCAGCGGTGCCCTGACCGGCTTGGAAGCTGTGTTCTAGCAGAATGGAGGTCCGCGTCTCATAGGCTGTCCACCCTCCTTCATCATTGGCCCACTCCCAGAAGAAACCGCTGCACAGGCCCGAGGACTGTGGGAACTGGCTCCTGCGAATGGAGCGCATCTTTCCTGTTGGACAGAAATTACCAAAGTGTCATTTGTTTTTCCCTCCGAGTAGAAAATAACAACTACACAATAGGTTTTCCTAAACACGAGAGATCAGAGGTGTCGGGTGTGCGCTTCCTGTGGGAGTCAAACTATCCACCGCTTCCTCTCATCTCTCCTCTTTCCTGCTCTTTGCTTTTCCTCTGTTAACAGGTCACACATTTTATAATTTAGAATTTTATTGGAATGAAAAAGGCCCAACTCACAAACCTTACTGCTCATACACAGAGCCGCAGTTAAGTGAGGAAACGATTCTAAGGGCCATGAACTTTGGGGCCCCAGACAGCAACTTGATTTCTAATAGTTTATCATAATATCTATCTAATAAAACATTTGTAATATCTATCTATCTTTCTGTCTGTCTGTCTGTCTGTCTGTCTGTCTATCTATCCATCAAATCAATTTTTCAATAAATCCATCATTTGTCGAAGCAGTCTAGCAACAGTATCTCTGTCTGTCTTTCCATCTATCCATTAGTCAGTCTATCTATCTGTCTATCCATCCATCCATCCATCCATCCATCCGTCGGCGTAGTTTTCCATATAGTTGTTGATAAACACACATACACGTCATTACATTCGCGCAGTTTTAACCACGTCAACTCCCCGAGCGTTCAAACCGAAGTGTTCCAGTCCAGTCAACACTCACCGGTGTCCTGTCGGAACTGGCTCAGGTTGTGAACGTCGATGATATACGCCGCCAAACTGGGATCCGACTGGCCGAGGGAGACGCTGCTGCTGGCGGCCGCCGATCCGCCGTGATGCTGGTAGTACTGCTCGATGTAGCTGCTCACCTGTCCGGTGTACGGCCTCCAGCAGCCCGCGTCGTCCTGCCATTCCCACACCACCACCATCGGCTGCGCCTGTCCCGGAATCCCGGATAACAAAGACGGCGCTGAGCCGAAAGCAGATCCGCTCCTAGTTCCACTGCGGCCGGATGGATAACTGGTTCCTGTTGCCATTTTAAATCCCGTTTAGGATACACCAACAAGAATAGAATAAATCAGCCCAGCTAGCCGAGAGCGCGATCTGATCGAAGCTCGCCAACAATCCGAGCCCTGTTTGTTTTACAAAGCTGTTCCCATTGATTTAACGCCGACATTCGCCGCATTCACGTCGGTTTGGCATTTTCGCGTAGCATTGCACGGGTTCGGGTTCGGGGCGCCGCGCTCGCGCTCCGCCTTCCTTGCCCTTATTTACCCGAGTGTTAAACCCGCGCCGTGTATTAACAGAGAACAACAAACGAGTGATTCGGGTCAGGATTTAAACGCGGCTGTCGACATGACTGAATTGTATCGGTACTTTCTCTGCAGCAGTGTGTATATAAATGTGTATATTGCTGCTGGCAAAGTCGCCACACTGTGAAGTCAGAGACAACAACACTTGTGAACGCAACATCGAGCTGTGAATACGAGAAAAAACTAATAATAATAATATAATAATTGTTAGTAATAATTTAAAATAGATTTGTGTTGTGGTAATTCTCTATTCGCAGTTATGTGTTTTTAATAACCAATTGCAGAACTATTTGCCACGAAAACAACCAGCAGCCGGCCCGTTCAGACTTTTATTTTAAAAGTGGGCTCGAACTGTCAGGTGAATAACGTCAAAATAAACATGAGTTCGAAATGATTCAGTGGCATTGAACTAAAACACCTGTTTTGGGTGTTACTTAAAACGGATAATCCTTTTTATAATTTATTTTTAATATAATAATTTATATAATAATTTTTTTAATTAAAGTTAAAATAAGATGGTCATAAACACATTCAACAAATATAAAGTTTGAGTACTAAAACACAAATGTAGTTAATGAATCAGAACTGTCACAATCTCAAAGGTTTGAAAGCGTTTGAAAATTAGAAACCTTACGACACAAAGCAGGAGGAAACAATCATGAAAGCTTAGTCCGTTGGAGAGCTTTAGAATATTCCGTTATTTAATTGAATTGAATTGAATGTCCTTCATTCGTCCCCACAAGAGGAAATTTCCCCGTTGCAGCAGCAGTACAACTTTACAACAAAAACACAAGCATAATCCAAGGAGTATCTACAATTTAAATAGTTATTTAAATTAAAAAGTAACATAAAAAGAAAAATGTAGCAACATATTTACAAGAATACAAAAAAAAGGATTTGGAGAGAGTGAGTGAAAGAGAGAGAGAGGGAGAGTGAGTGAGAGAGATGAAGAGACTGTCTGAGGGAGAGAGACAGCAAGAAATAGATGTAACAAGAAAGAGCGGTAGATAGAGAAGAATGACAGAGAGAGAGAGTGAAAGAAATAGAGTGTGAAAGGAGTGTGAGAATAACTGTAAACAGAACAGGAGGAGGAGGTCCTCAAGAAAACACAAAGTCGGAGGAAACTGTTTTAAAACCATGAAAACTCTTTAGTACTTTGGAGTGAGTGAGAATAAGAGAGAATGAGAAAGAGAGAGTGGGAAGGAAAGAGAGAGACAGAACAGAGAGTAAGAAAGAGAGTGAGTGAGGAAAGAAAGAAATTGTGAAAGGAAGAGAGAAAAGGAGTGGCACATGGAAAAGAACGACAGAAGGGGAGAAAGTGAGAGGAACACAGAGTGTGAGAGAGACAGGCAGGGTAGATAAAAGATATAGAATGAGTGAGAGAGAGAATTAATGAATAAGAAGGTGTGCGAAGAGAGAGCAAGTGTGAGAAAAGGAGAGAATAAGAGGAGATGTGAGAGAGAAAGAGATTAAGATACAAAAGTCTGGATGTGAGGGGAGAGAGGGAAAGAAGGAGAGACTGAATCCATTTCATAGAATGCAACAAGATAGAATACTGCTTTTGTTGTAGTAACTATATGGTCTATATCTATTTATCTGTCTGTCTAGATATTACCAAAAGTATTTGGTCACCTGCCTTGACTCACATATTAAGTGCCATGTATTCAATATTCCTAACCCATATAGGGTTAAATGTGATGTCGGTCCACCTTTTGCAGCGATGTGTAATAAATGTGTTGTATGTATTTCAAATACATGAACATTTCAAATAAAACCCCCAATGTTGCTACTATCGGTAGAAGGGAAGCCTTCCATTATCACTTCCGGGCCACAGTCATGTTCTCGCAGAATCCAACATGGCTGCTCACATATCCAGACTGAGGGGCTGGAGCCGAGCGCAGAGGTTCGACTTTCACGGCTGTTTCACAGCGCTGACATGTGTGGACTGCACAGACTCCCTAACACTCTCGACGGCGCGATATTAGAAGATATATGTCTGCCGTTTAAAAGTCCGTGTTTTGGACGGCGCCGTGCATGTGATAAAAGTCCTCGCGTGGCGCGCGCGTGCGAGTGCGACCCCCGCTGTCATCGCTCCTAACGCTCGTCTCTTGCAGGTTCGGCGTCGCCGTGTGTCGGCGGTACAGCAGCGGCTCGTCGTACCCCAGCGTGTCTTTGTCCTCGCCGCTGCCCGGCATCCCGAAGCCGGTGTTCGCCTCGGCGGAAGGGCGCGAGAAGCACGAGACTAAGATCAGCACACTGGAGAACGGACTAAAGGTCGCGTCTCAGAACAAGTTCGGTCAATTCTGCACCGTGGGGAGTGAGTACACGTCTGCCCGGCCTTTATCTCCGCTAGTTACGCGGAGTTCAGCGTGACTTTTTACAATGATCAGTAAAAAACAATCAAAGCAACATGACCTGTTGATAATGTTATGGTGTCAGGTAGATTTACTCAATTTAATTCCTGAATACTGTTACTGTTAAAACCGCATGAAAAGAGTAACGTGTCTCTCTGTGTGCTCCTTCATCCGTTTGGCTGTCTATTCATATGCCTGTCTGTCTGTTTATTCATTCATCAAATTATCTGTTCATTCATCCATTTAGCTGCCTGAATCTATTCGGATGTCTGTGCATTTGTCTGTTTGACTGTCTGTGTTTTTGTCTGCCTGTCTGTCTATTCATTCATCCATCCATCCATTTGTCTGTCTGTCTGTTTGCCTATTACTTCATCCGTTTTTCTGTCTGTCTATCTTTGTCTATTTATCTGCCCGTCTGTATGTCCTGTATGACCTGGCGCAGGTAATAAGCGCACGTGACCACTGCGCAAAATCACACTTGGCCGTGCATCCGGTGTCATCACGCCCACTGGGACAGTGAAGAGTTTCCCCTACCTTTAAATTAGGAGGGCGCCCGAAAATACAAGATGCAAGATCATCTTTCCTTCGTAATATTTAAATTATTGCGTTTGGCGGATTTTGTCCCTGATGTACGCACACACAAGCTCACAGAGACCGCTTGTCGGAGATCAGAGTTTGGCAGAATTGTATAAATGCTGGATTAAGATCGCGAGAGGGTAGAATCAAGATTGTGATCTTTTCCTGATTAATCATGCACCTCTACAATGTCTAATTTTTCTGTGTCTTTTTCTTTTGCTTGTCTAATTGTTTGTTTTTAGTTTTAGTGAATTCTGGCTCACGACATGAAGCTAAATATCCCAGTGGCATTGCACATTTTTTGGAAAAGCTTGCCTTTTCTGTAAGTATATTTTCTTTTCTTTTTTTTTTCAATATTACAATTTATGGACTTGATAAGTTTGAGGCCGGTCAGGGTCTTTTCTTGTGGAGTTTACATCCCTGTTTGCTTGTGTTTCGTCTGGGTCTCCAGTTTGATCACAGTTCAAAAACATACTGAATTGGAGTCTAGGTATTGTGTGTGGTCTGCTCTGTGATTTGTTGGACACCAGGATGTGTGTCCCGCCTACGTAGCTAGCGTTGCTGGGATTGTTTCCAGCTGCCTGTGACCCAGAAATGGAAGAGTAGCTCAGAATATTGATGGATGGAGGACAGTTTTTTTATTTTTACAGAAATTGTATTTAAATGCAATGGAGGTTTTGTTTTAAATTCAATGGGATTATCTTCAGATTGCATTGTTTTAACTTCATCGTTAATCGTTAAATTAAATCGTTAAATTCCCACAATTAATTGTTCCTTCATACTTTTAGTCTACAGCTCAGTTTGGTAGTAAAGATGAAATCCTATTAACCCTGGAGAAGCACGGAGGCATATGTGACTGCCAAACATCCAGGTATTACTATTATTCTTTTCACCTTTTTTTATCTGGATTATTGTCTGTTGCGCCTTTTGTACTGATACAGATCTGTTGTTTACAGGGACACGACCATGTATGCAGTTTCAGCAGAAGTGAAGGGTTTGGACACTGTAGTGAGTCTCCTGTCAAATGCCGTTCTACAGCCGCGGCTACTAGGTGAACATTCATCGCTAAATCCCAAACGCAGCCATTACTTAACCAATATCAATTCTTCGGCAGATGAGGAAATTGAGATGACGAGAATGGCTGTTCGGTTTGAACTAGAAGACCTAAACATGAGACCGGACCCTGAACCTCTGCTCACTGAGATGATCCATGCCGTGAGTAGTTCATTCTGGAACACTGCAATATTTTTTCTTAGCATTTTGACCTATCCCGACATCGGTTCCCCGGATAGGCAGCCTACAGGAACAATACCGTCGGCCTGCCACGCTTCTGTCCAAGTAATAACGTTGAGAAGATCGACAGGAAGTTGCTTCATACGTACCTGCAGAGCTACTACTGCCCCGAGCGCATGGTGTTGGCCGGGGTCGGGATTGACCACGAGCAGCTGGTTCAGTGTGCCAGGAAGTACCTGCTCAACAATAAACCGGTGTGGGGCTCCAGCACACCTTCCAACATCGACCTCTCTGTCGCTCAGTACACGGGGGGCATTGTTAAGGTGAGGAACGCACAAAGCTGTTTTATTCCAGATAAAGTCTGAATGTCGTCTCGTCTAATGTTAGACAGTGAAAGACATGTCCGATGTGAGTTTGGGTCCCACACCTATTCCGGAACTTACACACGTCATGATCGGCCTGGAGAGCTGTTCGTTCTTGGTTGGTTTTTTTTTCTTATTCGATGCTTACATGGTTGCGTGCTGACGTAAATGTTTGGGTTGGCAGGAAGAGGACTTTATCCCCTTTGCTGTCCTGAACATGATGATGGGAGGCGGTGGGTCGTTCTCTGCTGGAGGACCAGGAAAAGGCATGTTCACCCGTCTCTACCTGAATGTGCTCAACAGGTCAGGCCTAAAACAATCATAACCTCTATTGGGGAAGTTCTGGGGAACCTCTATTTAGTTGTGTGCCGCAGGAAGCTCATTGAGTTGCTTGATCTGTTGCGCAGACATCACTGGATGTATAACGCTACGGCCTACCATCACAGCTACGAAGACAGCGGTTTGCTCTGCATCCATGCCAGTGCAGATCCCAGACAGGTATGTTTGCCGTGTCAAGTGAAGGGAACTTAAACGTGTGTCGTGATGTTTTTTGACTAGAATATAATCTTACAAAATAAGACCATTGAAGCAACAATGAACCTCACAATAACCTGACATACACACGCAAACTAAACAACACTAAACAAACTAAACAACACAGTTCACTAGACCAGTAAATTCTACACCTTTAATGTCTAACAGGTTTTTGCTGAAAAACTATGGCAAGCTTCATTAACATTAAACCTTTACGACTCTTGATGAAACATGTTCTAGGGATTTTTGTGTGTTTTGTGTAAACTCATTTACAGGCAGGTTGTTTTACAGAAGTAATAGTGACTATATTGACTAGTCTAAACTCCTCTTGTGAATGTTTAAATCTCAATGGCTTGCCATAGTTCACACTTCTTCTCCTTGTTTAGTATGACTCCGTGAGTCACTGTAAAGCTCAGAATATTCACTCTATTTGGTCTAAACCAAACATGTATCCACTGGTGTGATTCACTGTCATAATCCACACAAGCACTAAAGTCGACCATCATTGGATGGATTATCTTAAGATAGAAGAAAACGGCAATGCTAGTTTCTAAAGGTTTTAAGGTGTTTTGCTTTGTTGTGACAATGCATAGGAGAATGGTTGATTCTCTAATTCTACATTCTTTTGCTAAAAATTGTGAATGCATCTATATTTTGTTTTTTTGCCAAAATGTGCCAATGTTATTTATGCGGCTGAATGTTTTTACGGCGACTCTGTTTGAAAACTCAGTGAACAGCCAAACAATCGTCCACTACAGAAGCTTGTAAAAACAAAAGGCGACGTGTTTTCACACCTGGAGAGAATTATACTCTTATTTGTATGGTGCAGAGGATTTAGGGGGGTTTCGACCCTGGACGTTTGGCCCCCGGGGCTTTGGACCCGGACGATTGATCCTTAGGACTATTGGACACTAGGATGGTTAGACCCGTGACAATTAGACCCGAGTTTCAAAATTTGACAAGCTCATGAGTAAATTTGAAACAGAAAAAATGTGTTAATATATCTCTTGTTGTTTGGACTGTTCTTTAGCATGCTTTGTGTATTTCACCACACGCTTATGGGATAAACAAGTATTGGCAATTTGGAAAGCTGTTTAAGCAAAGCGGCTGCGCGCCCTGCATGAACTGAAGCCGCGGGCCGATCAGGACCGATTACGTGCGATCCCGTGGATGAAAATCGTCGCAAAAACGAACTTCGATCCGAATGGGTTTTTACTCACGCCTGTCAAATTTCTAGCTCGCACGGGCATGAAGATGTGAATTTTAATAAGCCGCGGCGCCGGTCAATCCACCGTTATAAGTGCTACTTTGCGGGACAAAGGCGCTCGAATCGGGGCAAAGTTATGCTTCTTCGCTGGAGTAAATGCAAAGGAGCCGCCTCCCAAATGTCTAGCTCACACGGCCGAAGATATGATTCTTAATAAGCCGCGTGACGAAACTCGGGTCTAACCATCCGAGTGTCCAATCGTCCTAAGGATCAATCGTCCTAAGGATCAATCGTCTGGGTCCAAAGCCCCGGGGGCCAAACGTCCGGGGTCGAAAAGTCTG
This sequence comes from Paedocypris micromegethes, assembly GCA_028031935.1. NCBI lineage: Eukaryota > Metazoa > Chordata > Actinopteri > Cypriniformes > Paedocypris > Paedocypris micromegethes. The sequence goes on from CM051493.1 coordinate 174,557, forward strand.
AAGAAACTACACAGGTGTGAAAACATTATTGAAAAGGCCACAGACCATTTTATTCCAGCAGACTAAAGTATGAGTTTGTGTTAAGGTGCGGGAAATGGTGGAGATCATTACACGGGAGTTTATTCAGATGACTGGGGCAACAGGAGAGGTAAGGTCGGACTTCCTGAACATTTCTATGTATTTCATGACCGGACGTGTCTTACTGACAGATGGAACTGGAAAGAGCCAAGACGCAGTTGAAGTCCATGCTCATGATGAACTTGGAGTCACGGCCGGTCGTTTTTGAAGACGTAGGACGGCAAGTGCTTGCCACAAGCAAGAGGAAGTTGCCACACGAGCTGTGTGATCTCATTAGTAAGTTCTGATGCTTGTCGAACACATGGTGGATCAGTGTTCTGTGCTAGACTGTGGGCTCCTTGGTTCTGGAAAAGCACTATAGTTCCACACACAGAAATACACCTTGATTTCTTCAGACTCAGATCTTTTAGTTGAACAAACTGACAGCATTTGAACAAAGTTGAACAAACTGATAGCGTGCTGGTTGTTTTCTGCGCTAGAGCTTGGGGGCACACGCAAGAGTGCAGACCCTCATTAGTCAACATGAACATTTACCATAGAAAAGAAAATTGAGTGAAATGCAGCAGAGAGTACGACTATGAAGTGATGCACTTTAACTCTTGTCTGTTGCACCAATGTTAATAAAATAGTTGTTTGTTTTGAGCTAATCTAAACACCTTGTTAAAGCCGATTCAGTGTAATGTGGGCTAAAGTTATGACAATTCCACTAATGATGACAGATATATAAAAATTGAATGAAGAAAGGTCTATACCATTAGCCTGCAATCATGCACATTTTCTTTTTAGAGATGGGCCGCAATGAAACGTAACAGAGAAGCACTGCGTTATATGTTGAGATCACTCTTTTTTTCTCTTGCCTTTAAAAGATTTGGACCTTTGATTTGGCCTGTAGGCAGGTAGTTTTTATCAACCTAATGAACCAAAACTTTGACAGACAGAAATAAATAGTTCTTATACAACAGAAAAGATTGTTTCTCCTTATCGTGGAAAAGAATATTCAGCTTGAGCATTTTCAATGTGACTTTAGAATTTACAGATCTATTTAGTCTCCGTCTTCAACATCATCCAGTTCACCATTGTAGGTTGAGGTATTTTTGTTCCGTCTCACCACATTAAAGTGTCTCATTTCTTCGTGTAGGCAATGTTACAGCCAGCGACATCAAGAGGGTCACGACGAAAATGCTGCGCAGCAAACCTGCAATTGCGGCTCTGGGCGATCTGACCGAGCTGCCTTCATACGAGGACATTCAGGCCGCGCTGGCCAGTAAAGATGGACGCCTGCCTCGCATCTACCGTCTCTTCCGATAGAAGGCCTGCAGGTGCTCACCAGAACATATGTTATCCTTTCAGTGGAGTTTAAGTGCAATGACATAGACTTTCGTTTTAACTTTTCCTCATCTGCTAAAAGCCTCTCGGTTTGTGTGCTGTGGTCATGAACGTCAAACCCTTGCTTCCTGTTCTGTTAAAAGAACCCAAAATCTCCGTATTTATTCCCCTTTTCAGAGCTTGTTCAGCATTTACTCCTCGCTTTTGATGCGTGACTGCCGTTCCACGCCAGCGAATAAAACATTCACCTGGTTTGTTAAAGGTTGAGGTTTGTTCTTGGTTGAAAATGGATTTTAATTGTGGCTAGCGCAGCGAGGTTCGCATTCTCTCGGGTGCGATTGTCTTGGTGAAATATGAGTGAAAATTGTGAAAACTCTAAATATAAGGGAAAATAATAGCGCTACTAGAAAGCAGACACTTTTTGTTTTTGTTAATTTGACACGAAAGGTAATCCAGAGATTTGAATCCGTCTGTGTTTCCTTAAAGATCGGAAAATGTTGCGCAATGTGGATACGTATCTGGTTACATTTTAAATCCTTATATTTGTAACATTTGAACAATTTTACACTCCTGAGTGAAAGTTGTAAAATTAGACGCTTGCTTATTTTAATTGAGGTAGATATGGATTATCTGGTATATGGAATCACTAGCTAAATATCAAAATAACACAATATTATTTACGTATTTTATTAAAATACATTACCTAAAATAAGCTCTACAGTTTTAAATGAGTCGTCTTGTAGCTTCTTTGACTCAGGGGATTTGACAATGACAATGACAATGACTCATGACAATTTTACGACTGATGTTGTGTGACTGTACTGAACAATGTCTGTGACCTAAAACACGCAAGCAAGGAAGCCGTGATTTTACTGTGCGTGTCACAAGAGTCCAGTTTAGAAGTCATAACCGGCCATTATAAAGACCGTATCCTAGAGACATATTTAACCAACGTTTGTTTGGAAGTCGCGAAGCCGATGCTGGATCTATAGTAACAGAGCCGTTTCAAGTTCTCGCAAACAAAACCTGCCAAACTCAGTCCGGTGTGAGATGGAGATCAGGTTCCATTGTCACTTTTGCGAGGTGCATCTTCAACTTCTCAAAATGTTCACATACGTGTCGTAGACACCATCATCATTTTCAGCGCTTATAGTTTTTCGCTAATTTGAAAAGTTCACTGGCAACTATTTTTATTTCTCTAAATTTGTCCTTCAGAGCCGTCTGAAGGTCGTCTGCTATTGAAAGTTGTTCTAGTTTTCACCAAATGGACTAAAATCACTAAATGTGAATATAGAAATAAATAAGCGTTACTCACAGGCCGGATCTTGCGGTCACTGTGTAAACTATATTAGAGATCATCTTTATTGTATATGTGAATCATTGCCAGATATCGAGACGTACACCGAGCTTACAAAATAATCTGTATTTGTTGTGAAACTGGAGACCCTCGTCTGATCCAGATGTGCTTCACACGACCAGAGAACGTCAACACGAGCAGAAAACAAGACGATACAAACCAGGGTGAAATGCTCTGATTGGCAGATGACCTATTCGCTAAACAAACTGAGCAAAATTGTGTTCAGAAATGTAAACAACTACCATATTTTTGGACTGTAAGGCACACTTCTGATAAACATCTATTTCATAATCTTTTTTTTAATGTAAGGCACTTTTTTCTAGATTATAAGTAACACACACAATTTTTAAACATTTGTTAGGATTTCAAGTATTGTCCAAAAAATGTGGTGCTTTAAATTTGGCCTTTGAATTTTAAACAAATCATTTTAAAGCAGATGTTTTGCAGAAAAGGCTGAAACTCTCTTGCATTTAAAATAAACCAATGTTTGTTGTTTTGGGAAATGCAAAATTTGGGAATTGTTTGAGAATAAAATTTTTCACATCTTCATTTCTTTGAATTATAATTCATTGAATCACATCGTTTCGATGTTTTTTTTTTTCAGCTGGAAATTGAGAAACGTTTTATTCCATTATTTTTCTACTATGTTTTTTCATTTCTGGGTCATGAGGAGCTGAAGCCAATCACAGCAACTCTGGGCCTGGAGACCGGACACAGCCTAGATTAGTGTACATCCAATCAGAGCAGAACACACACACACACACACACACACCCACACACACTTTTCAATTTTCCAAACTCCATAAACAAGCTAGAGGGAACACCGACAAATTCATAATTTTTTATTTTCAGATAATACATTTAGTATTATTGTTCATTTCAGAGAACAAACATTAGCATTTCTGCCCAGTGCAAACAGTTTGTAACAGGCTATTATTTGGTTTAAACATGGCCCCCATCAAGAGGTTTCCCATGAGCGCATCGGTGGAGCTGGTGTTGGCAACAGCAAGGTTGTGGTTCGAGTTCCGGGAAAAACATGAAGTTGGTTCAAAGCTTGACTGTAATGCAAGTCGATAAAAGCGCATGACAAATTAACAAGTAGCGAAGAGCAAATTGTCAGGCACTTTCAGCACAAACGCCACAAAATCATCAGATCTGCTTGTAGATCCTGCGCAAAAACACAGATGATGTGAAGATCCCCCATGACACGCTCACGTCATAAGGCAGTTTCAAGTATGTTTTGTGCCTTCTGCTTTTCCACACCACTTATCCAGAGTCAATAATCATTAAATTGAGAAACAACCATTCCCCATCAACTGTCAACTCACGTTCTGCTGCTGTACAATGTCTGAGATGCTGGAGAACATCACAAACAGGCTACATGTTTATTTGGTTAAAAAAGGCCATGGTCCCGGTCGGAGCTAAAAAGCTGGTCAAATTAAAAAAAATTCATATATACAAAACAACAAATGTACAGTTGGGACAAATTACAGTGTGAGTCGATGTCCTCGTCAGGTCCGTGAGCCATAAGGAAAAGTCCTTTTCTCAAGAGTTATGCTGGAAATGGATCAGGAAATGGTACAGACTGTGCTGTTGTTCTGGTTTTTCATGGCCGCTACTTGCTTTTTCTGCTCTCTGGTGATTCTCCTCCGGATCCCTTCTAGATAAAGACTCCTGTCAAACTGGCCTGCTCCCAAAGGAATTCTGGGAAAGACAGAGCATCGTCACTCCGAATCAACCATTCTAGAAGTTTAAAAGCATCCTCAGTATTTTTGTGTGTTTTATTGACTGTAAGCAAACATAAAAATGTGGAGTAATGGGTAACACAGAGACAAAGAGTGAAGCCACATTCACATTTAAGCCTATGCCAACATCACTCAACAGCAAGCCTAAAAGAGGATGTGAGGATTTGCTCACGACGAGATAAATAAACGCGCCTTTATATATAGACTAGTAAAGAAAAATGGCTCACGTGTCTCTACCAGGACGAAGTTTGACCTGAAACATGCCAATCACTGGCCGGTGGTCCGAAGTCTTCACGGAGGAGCACGCTGTGTACTTCACTACTTTAATGTCATCTGCTTGTCTGCTTCGATAAAGAATCCGGTCCTGCAAACATTGTATAGTGAACACAGGAACCCGGAGGAGGCTGGGACCGAATATACCATCTTACGGTGTATGAGGGCGTCCTCTGCTTCGTGGTGGTGTCGTAAATGTCACAGCCAATGTCAAACTTGTACGTAGGAGCAAAGTGAATCGGTGCTTCCTGAAACTCCTTAAAAATGGAACCTGGAGGAGAAGAACATCTACTGAAAACCCACCGTCCCATAGGTCACAGCGTTTGCTTTCACTTGCCTTCCTTCATCTCCTTAGAGAGCTGGTCGTGTTGCAGGAGAGCACTGGTTCCCACACCCTGGTTCAGGATGGCCTCCACCTCGCCTCTGGCTTTACTCAACCGGAAATTAAAATCCCCAAACCAGAAGACTTCATCGAAACGAGACGTGACGTCAGCTGGAAAGCAAAGATGCTTGTTAGCAGAAACCCAAGGAAAAGCGGTAGTCATCTATTCTCGATCTCAAGTTTAGCTTCACTATTTACTTAAGTCCTGTTTTGTCTGAAAACTTGATTTATCTACTCTGGGGCAGGACTGGCAGACGGGTTAAACCCCTGGATCTGACCAAAAATGGGCACTTTCCATTCCACATCGAAGGTGATGTTCTGGACCTGCACCTCAGCCAATTCCTCTCTGCTCTCTGTTTCCACGTCTAAACTTCTAACATTTTTAAGTACAACATAGAATGACCAATAAATCAACAGCTTTTCCTTTTTGTCTCAGTTATTTAGACCCAACAGATTGGTACATCAATCTCAAAATCCTAATCTCACATTTCTTCATCTTCTCAAAACTGAACAAGAACATTAAGCTCTAGCTCCTGAGACAGCTGGAGAAGACAAGCTACTTTGCTGGTTAAGAACAATCTCCTTGGACATGGAGGTTTGAATTAATCCCACCAGGTATTGAGAACAGCAAAGTCTGGGACGGACCCCCAGGACCTGGAGTGTATTTACTTTCACTCGAGTATTTAATACTTTCTACACCTCTGGTGGAAACACTCACAGGTAGTGGAGCGGAATGGGTTGGTATCAGGAAGGTTCCGAGGAAGAGCCAAAGCTTCTATGATCTTGTTGTAGTCCAGGATCCTCTCATATACTTTAGAATCTCCAGCTGAAAGAAACCCAGGTTTGGTGAGGAGAGGGTTTTGTTACTAATGTTGAAACAGCTTCTGTCTAACAAATTTAACTCTGTAATTCATTCATTAAACCTTGTGTTAGGCACTTATGAGTGAGTTTAATGGTAGTGTTACTTAACTTCATGAGCAGAATTTACAGTGTTGCCGTATTTTTCAGACTATAAGGTGCACTTATCCTTTTTTCGACTGTGCGGAGTGTGTGCCATACAATCCGGTGTCTTATGTGTAAGCTTTGGTTGTTACTGACTGGTTTTCTGTGGATCACTGAGCTTAAAATCTATTAGAATGTTCCAGTGGCTTTGTTGCTATGAAACTGCAGCGCTTGATGATCGTCAGAGCTGTTACGACAACTTGGAGAGTAATACTTAATACAGAGAAGAAGAGTGAACTATGGCAAGCCACACTAACATTTAAACCTCCACAAACTAAATTAGTTCAGACTAGTCACTATTACTAGAGTGAAACACGTTGTTACTGTTAGTGAGTTACTGACAATGTCAAACACAGACAGCCGCTATAAAGCGTTTCATGAAGGGTAGCCACAGAGGTTTAATGTTAATGTGGCTTGCCATAGTTTTTTTCTATTACGAAATGGATCTTTATTGATGCTGCATCTTATAATTAGAAAAAAATTATATACCGTATTTACTCGCTTATAAGTCGACCCCCCCATTTCAGCTGTGAGATTGTAGTATTTTGTTTAGACCCTCTTATAAGACGGGGGAAAAAAATGAGAAAAAAGTGAAAAAATAGAAATGAGTAGAAACCCGATTTTGCGTTTCATATAAAGTTAATTGTGGTTATTTGGAGCTCATCGGGACTGGCGCTGGGAAAAAATGATATAACACCTGTTCAGATGCTCTTTAATCCAATAGAAATAATAAAACTTCAGACATCCTTGGTGGTAAAGGAAGCCTAAAAACCAGGTAACCCTGTTTGTTTACGTTGGTATTACAGGGTATCTGCAGGTTTCGAAGAGTTAGATTTAAGACTTTTTAAGACCGTTCAAAATGAAATTTAAGACCTACTGTTGTGGGTGCGACGGAGCAGAACTGAGAAATATCAGGTGTTTTCCGACAGGTTTCCGCAGCCGCTACGTGTGTTTCACACTGCATGTGGGTCTCCAAAGCGCTTATTCCCATTGCTCCAAATATACATTTTTTTTGCACAGTATGCAGCAGACTTCGTACTCATTTCCACTGACTGGTTTTAATCATGAACCAAAATTAGGATTATGTAACCAGTTTTTGTGAGTATCAACCTGTGAGTTTAGCGAGCGCAGCTTGATTTGAGCGTGTGCGTCTAGAAGCTCACACACGTATCTTCGCGCTCGCGTTAAAATCGACACACGCTCACGTTCAGTCTGATCAACTACCAATCTTTTTAGGAAGAACTTGACGCCTTCCTCTGATTGGTCAAAGCGAACCAATCTCCCGCCATTATTCCGCCAACCATGACAAGGCGCATTTTAATTCAATTATCATTTTTAATAGTATTCTATCTGCAATCGAGGTCTGATTAGTCACAACCACAGTGCGGATACCTATTGCAGATAAGTTGGAGATAATGGACAGCATTTACAGATACAACTATGTAGTTTAAAGATATCTTTAAATATAAATAGACTAAAGTTATGAATCAAATTAAAGATATCTTAAAATTGTATTTGACTTATAAAAATGTGCTTTAGATATCTTAAATGTAAGATATATTTAATTAAATGCATTTGAAGAAATCTTCAACTCCAATATATCTTTAAATCATTTAGTAATATTACAAATCTATTAACACTAGTAACAATATATTTGAAGATTAAAAAGAGTAGGCGTACATCTACGCTATTATAAGCACCAGCAACGCTGCCACAGTTCACACGCTGGGGTATGTGATGATAAAGTTATTTGATATCACTATATGTAATTGTAGTTTATATCTAATGTAATTTGAGTTATCTTCAATTCAATTGTGACTAGGAGAAACTCATTTAGAGATATCTACAAATATTTTTTATTGGGAGTGTATCTAGTCGAATTAGATTTGTTGTGACTCGTCAGAAATGTTTTATGATTAGTCGCCGCGAAGGAATAAATGTTAATTCCGATCTCTGGTTAGCCGATTTTAATTTGGGCAGACGAGAACTGAGCGTAAGAGCGTGTCGATACGTCCGCGGTCAAATCGCGTTGCGCATGCTCGCGAATCTTTTTGGCACTAATTTGATTCCGTACCCCAAAGCTCTAGCGGAACTTCATGCAGAGGCATGTAAACTCCCCGCGAACACGGATGTTGAACTCGGTTCCGTCTACAGTATTTTGATCTACGTGACAAACGAAACAATTTAAAATGTATTTAAAACCAAGAAATAAAGTCCTTTTTAATAAAGTCCCCAAGAATTTAAGACCTTTGAAATGTGAAATAAAGACTTTTTAAGGCCTTATTTTTACATTATTAAATTTAAGACTTTTTAAGGACCCGCGGATACCCTGTATTAATCTATTTAAGTTATTGTTAATTTATGTTTAAGGTTTAAATTGTAATTGGTATGGCTGCATTATAATTTTAAAGTATTGTGGAAAAAGTGCTCTGCCCCTTCAAGGGGAAAGAAGCGCACGCTAATCCTAAATCTTGGTTTGGGAATAAATACTACGTTCGAAATCCATTGTGTGACTCATTTATTTGTGAAGCATCACGAGTCTGAAAAAGGTACTGAAAAAAATCTCTGCTTTTGAAGTCTATACTACGGTATTTTAGAATAAAATATTTTCCTTACAGGTGAAATGGGAGGTGATGAAGAGGAAGGACGTTCCAAAAAAAGTAAAGCCAACACCCACAGCTCCTTTAGTCTTAATCTGAGACATAATGCGCGTCGTGACTGTGGCGTGTTCCACTTCTGGAGAGACAAACAAAGCACTTTCTAAGCCAATAAAACTCAATATTCTTTTAAAAACATGTCTGTCATACCTGAACAAAACCATATCAGGTCTCTCCTGACAAATAAATTGAGATAGAGAACGCCATGCGCGGCTCCATACAGCATGACATAGTAAGGCCCCAGTGTTTCCTGCAGACGGATTTCCCACTCCCTCCTGAGGACCACCATAAAGAGTGTCAACCTCAAGCTGGTCCAGAAGAACCCAACACACCCGCTCTGGAGTGGCTCTACCTGTCGGGACAACCTTCCTGAACTCCGATGATGTAGACGTCCTGTGCAAAGTCTGTGTCGGTGGGAAGCAGCAGATCATCCAGGTTGTACGGGAAACCCTGGAACCACGAGAAGAAGATCAAGACATTGCAGCTTGAGCTACAGGATCTCCGGCACACACCTTCTCTCCCTGCATGTTCCACGTGGCGATGTAGATTCCCAGTCGCCTTTCTGGGAAGTAGCGATCGAGTTCCTCCGCACCCAGCAATGCACCGCTACCCAGAACACTGCCTTCCAGAAAGCTCCTAAAACCAGATCAATAATATAACATAGTTCCCAGTAGCTCACGGACTGAAGGCAGGACACACATTCACACTAAAGCACAATTTTCCAGACTTCAATTCTCCTGCATGTTTGTAAACCAGAGGCCTGGTGGAAACCCACGCGAGACGTAAAGAACATGCAAAAAAGACCACCCTGGCGGGAATTGTTCTTCAGTTTTGAGCAATCCTCTTGGCAAACATGCTACACAGTACACACTACACCACCAGATTTTTGGGGTTCGAATTTTTGTAATTGTTATTTTATTTGCATCTTTCAGAATTCTGAACTTTATGAACTATATGAAGTGCAGATTTCGCTATACAAACTGTCATCATTTGAGTGACTAATATTGAGTGTCTGATTGGCTCAAATCTTATATTTTCTAACAAAGACAAATGATTGAATGATGTTCTAGATTTATTCTTTAGATCTCAAAACTTAATTCTAGCATATAATTCTAGCGTTTGAAACAGCAGAAAGTTACATTTCAGTTTCTAAAGTTGTGCCTAATCATCTTGCGGGGGACTGAACTGTGTCAGAGGGGGTCCTAGTGCTGTGATAACGTGTTTGACAGTGAGATGCTCTGATCCAATAAACCTTTACATTCACTTTCTTGCTTCCATTCTCTACCTATTCTCATCAGAAGAGCAATTCCACTTGCTCGAACAATACACGGATTGTATTGTTGCATTGTTCTACTTCTACAATCATGTTAGACTCAATATGAATATGAATCAATATGAAGAGTGCAAAACACTGAAAAAACAACTATTTAAACTGCCGTTGTCATTTGAAACAGCCACTACACGAGAGAAGATCACTACGGAATCCTTAGGAGCTAAAGACACACTGCTGAAGATCTACACAGAATACGCCAATTACCTGTTCCTCACATCCCGGGGTCTGATGGGGTACAGGACGCTGCAGGAGGACTTCATGGAGTGAACAGAAACACTGTCCGACACCATGTTCTCCGCCAGCCGGCTGTCGCTGAAGTTCCTGTGCAGTCGCTCGGGCCGCCCCTTCCTCCTCACCGCACCGTAATCCAGACCCACGGTCAAATCCGTCTCAAGCCGATTAGAGCTCCTTAAAGAGGCAGGGGCTGCGTTATGCTCCAGCGGAGGAAACCTGCTGGTCTGGATGGAGGAGCAAACTTTTCTGGAAGGTCTCCTGGTGTCACAGTCATTTTCGGAAATGCTGCCGGACGGGTTTCTAAACGGCAGCAAGGGTAGAGGATCCAGCTTGCGTCTGGGAGCAGGGAACTGTCCATTGTTGAAACCTGAAGAATTTGGTGGCGCCAGGGCTGAGATAGCATCTCTGAGGGAATCAGTGGAAGAGCTGGTCTCGCATGGGTCTGTCAGACTCTCCTGGCTGTTCCTCAATCTCCTGCCTCTCGCTTTCTCATCAAATGAGATGTTCTTACCCCCAATGCCCAAAAGTTTGGGAAGAGTTGGAGGTCGAGGCTGAAAAGAATTGAGCTTGTCCTCTTTGTAGTTCTCATCCTGGAGGGTATTCAAGCCGGCAAATGGCTTTAGGAGGTCCTCGTTTGTGGCCTGTCTGGAGAGTGAACTTGGACTGGCAGAACCTGGTTCTCCACGTCTGACTTGTTCTGGGTTATGTTGAGCGGTCCTCTCCATGGCCAGGCATCTTCCAGTCAGACCGGGGCTTCAGATGCAGACCACTTTTCGGCAGCTGATCACATCTAGTGGAAACAGAGCTTATCTGTATCACACAGCAATTGCATGTTAAAGCATTTTCATGTTTATCCACATCAGTGGACACAGCACGTTGAGAGCAGAACGAAACGCCAAAAGTGAATCATCTCGTGTTTTAAGGGAGGAGTAGTGACGAGACATTGACGTTCCGTTAGAATTGCTCAAAACGCTGCTTCATTGATGAACTCTAAATCCGTTTTAGGCTTCGTTTGCATTAATCAAACGTTATTCAACCACGTTTATGTTATTTTATAATCGCATTAATTGCTCTACTTCTCCCTTCGACAGGGCGCTCGCATCAGTCTTCCACCAAGGCGGTGAAACCTGACGAAACATTAAAGGCAATAAAGACGCAAGGATTAAAACACAAACACGTACTTTCCGAATCCACATCGCCTCCTCCAAATTGCAAAAAAAGCAAAACTTCTCGACTTCCGTGTCGACCCTAAAAGCAGGGAGAAGATGGCACGCGCGGGAGGGCGCGCGCCTGATGACGGTGAAGCAGCGCCATCTAACATCTCCTCGAGGAACTGAGAGCAAGACTCCAGGATTCAACAAAGAAAGTTTGTGTGAGAAAGCGAGACAGAATCTACAGAATACTCTACTACATGCTTCTGTATTTTAGTGCGTTTCGGAACTTATTTGAATCCATTATAAAAAAAAACAGGCTGCACTTCGATTGTGGACACTTTGAGTTCTTGGTACGTTTCTTTGATCGCTTGAAGACAAAGCGCTGCTAGAAATTCTTTCTAAACACGTCGATCTCATGTAAACAATATGATATAAAGCAACGAACATAGAACAGGTTATTGCAAAACATAACACACATGGTGTTTATATAGTGGTCTTTAAATTGTATAACTGTGTAATTTGTGTTTGATAAACTTGTATAAGTTGTATTTATAGTTATATTTGTGCATTTGATATGAAGTTGAGAAGTCAGTTTGACAAGCGCTTCTCGACTCCAACTCCAAGATCAGATGTTGTTCATCCCCGCACACATAGATGGCGCTGTGGTATTGAGCGTTCAGACGTATGTATGACGTTTTTGGTCACAAATGGTTGCCAAATTGAACAAAAACGAGCCTTTGTGAGTTAAAAAGTAAATAACACACGTGTTATATTTTTTTACTTTCAACCTTTTGCCTAAAGATTGAACTAATAAGAGTGTTTATCGGAGTTCGACCTGGCAACACAGTTGTTTCGCACATGGACGAAAAAGACCCACACCTTTTTATGAATGGCTCAACGTTAGAAAAAAAAGCAGTCAGTGACAGGCTATCTTGAAAGTTAATGATTTAACTGATTTAGTTTAATAGTGACTTGTCATTGTTGTATTTCAAAACAATGTAAAGTAAGTACAACAGCCGATAACCGTGACGTAACCCGAGCATGACTGACTCAGCGCGAGGCAAAGTCTGGGCAACTATCGCACACGTTTTCTACCCAATGGCGCTTCTAAGGTTGATTATAAGAAAAGTGTTCACTCGGGCGATGATCAGCACGACGCCACACGCCGTTATGACCCGGGAAGCGACGACGGAGAACAACAGGAAGCTGGTACGTTACCGACTTTTCACCGCTGACATTGTGTTTATTTGTATAGAAGCAGAATTGTCTTTCTAATTAGCTCATTGGGATTAAGTTCCGTACATTTTCTTTCTCTTAATTTTCTTTAAATAAAAAGTAATTTGCTTAGTTGAGTAGGTTAAACAACACACATACGCGCACGCATATGTCTCAGTTCATTCATCTTTCAGTCTCACCTGTTCCGCTGTGATAATTCCGTTTCTCTATGACTGTGTGTCGCCTTCTGTCGTCCTATCAACTCGCAATAAAACTTAATTTTCAAGAACCTGTGACTTGATGACATGATGCAGTGCTATAATATGTGCAGAGTTATTTGTAATTGTGGTTATGTTTGTTGTGATGTGTGTTGTGTTGTGTCAATGTTCGGGCATGCTTGTTAACTTTATATTATTACTTTATGCATTTTATTTATTTTTAAGTACATTTTCTAATTTCTTATTGTTTATGTATATATTCTCTATTCTTGCGAGATGCAATTTTGACTGTGGGACAAATAAAGGCTTTTTCATCAATTCATTCAGTAAACCAGTTGTTGATAACACTAACTAGTAGACTGAGTTCTGTGGTTAATCCACCGGATTGAGTTCAAACTGGTCAAGTATTTGTATATTTAAAAGTGTTCATAAGCATCAGAGCACTGTCAGTTTCTTCTCCATTATATACATCGTCTTTGTGATGATGATGATGATGATGATGATGGGTCTGGAGGCTGAAGTAGCATTGCTTTCTCCTGATTGGTCAAATGTTATAAGATGGAAAAAGCTTCAAAACAGCTGCTGCTGTGTTTCAGGTGGTGGGACTGGGTAATCCTGGCAAGAGTGGCTCTCGACACAGTGTGGGCATGGCTGTGCTTGCAGCGTTAGGAGAACGTCTAGGAGGGTCCGACAGCTGGAGGTCTGACCGTCACGTGTCCGGGGAGATCCGTTTGACTCGGCATCAGGACACACAGATCATTCTTCTCAGACCCAAGTTACTTATGAACGTCAATGGTGTGAGTGTGGCCAAAGCAGGTATGGTGCTGTTTTTTTTAGGAGATTTTAATGTATTTCTGTGAAGGGGGGACTTTAATTTTAATATAATTGCTTATAATGTACATGACGTTTTTATACGTTGTTTTGCAGCACAGAAATTTGTCATTCAGCCAGAGAACGTAATTTTAGTTCATGATGAGCTTGACAAACCACTTGGAAAGTTTGGGATAAAACATGGAGGCAGTGCAAGGTGGGTGCTGGGGGTCTCGGGATGGTTGTTTCACATCTTTATTTCTTATGAACTTCCGGCAATGACGCAGTAACATGCCTCTTGTAAACTTTACAATAGGGGTTCTGTCCCTCTGAACTTGAACACCTATTATTTATAATAATAATAATAATAATAATAATAATAATAATAATAACAGTAATAACAACTCTAGATCCATCAGCTATATTCACACTTTTATTAAACATATGCTTATATAAATCATTCATAATATTGTTTATAAAAAATAAAATTTACAATTTTTTTTATCATAATATAAAAAACAATTATAATAATTTTACCATAATCCACTGAATATTAATTTAACAGTAAAGAAATGTGAAAGAATTTATATTTTGCTCTGGTCAGAAAATGTTATAGATTTATTAAGTGCTGTTCAGTGAAAAATGTCAGTTAATCCAAGAAAATCATTGAATAAATACAATTGTAAATAATCAGTAAAATACCTATGTATGTATTTTATATACGTACAATGCATGATGTAGTTTTTTATATGCATCCACTGATGGCGCTATAACACGGTCAAATAACATCAGCAAACTGCTACTAGCAATAACTACTCTGTTATAGTCTAATAAAAATACAACTGATAAAGAATACAGAATATAAAAGTTATTTCAAACCTCAAAAAGCCTGAACCCTGCAATTGCTGCTTGCATCTGTATTTTACAGTTATGTTGTGACTTCCATTTTTGTCAGCGGTCACAATGGAGTGAGATCATGTGTGGACTGTCTTCAGACTGACGTAAGCCTATATTCCCAAAGAACGGCTCATTATTTCAAGCAGCCTAATTTTCTAGTTTGTTGATTTGGTTTTAACAAATGATTTTGATTTTTCCGGAAGGTGATGCCAAGGTTGCGGATTGGTATTGGACGACCATCTGGCAAAGTCCCCATTGATCGGTTTGTTTTGGGAAGATTTACACAAGAGGAACAAGTTGTTCTGGACACTGTGATGAGGCAAAGCGTGGATGTTCTTCTGGCGTTCCTCACTGACCCGCAATATCAGACTTCACCAGCAGAGGGAAGCAGAGCCAAACGCAGAAGACCGGAAACCACCGAACTGCAGAAAAAGATCTGACCTGTGATCGTCACACGTTCGATTTAACCATTTTAGGAAATCATCTTGAAAAAGTGTTGAGTTTTCGGTGGCGTAGTTTGTAGCTTTAAATACTGTGATTTGTTTTTTAAACTTATTTCATGAAAATGATTTATTTATTATTGATTTTTAAAATGTAAAATGCAACTTTTCACAAATTGTTATGGTGCTACTTGCTGTTTTCCTTTTGGCCTTGTTGATTTGGCATTGTATTATTATTTTACAACTTAACATGTACAAACTTTTCTGTTGAGAGTGAAATGGAAAATCAAGTTATTTATTTTCAAATTGTTGTATTGGATGAATCATTTTTACAGCATTTCAACATGCACTTTTACTATAACTGACATAAACACGTCTCTATTATATGTGTGCATGTATGTGTTTTTTTTAAATGTATAAATTACTCAAGTACATAAACTAGTATAAGTACGTTTGTATATGAATAGATATTCAGTATATTAACAGAATCTATAAATGTTAATTGAGATGTAAATTATGATTGTTTGTTTTTCCTATATAGTAATATAAATATAAAAGGTATCTATGTTTCCATCTTTATAAAAAATTATTAATATTCCTATTTTTTTGCTAAAGTTTCACGACGGTGAGATAATAAGGTGGATTTCGGCAATGAGGCGGACGAATCAAAGCTGTGACGAGACACAAAAGCCAGAAAGAGCCACTAGAAAACTTCAAAGAATAAATCACTTCTGGAAGATTGGAACATTCCAGCGGCATCGACCACCACTTTTACCACAAACCTTTCCCATCCGCTGAATGCTCGGTCCACTCCGGTTCTCACAAAGCTGCGGTCAGAGGTCAGTGGCACGGCTGGACACACAGTCTAATAAGTGCAAATGTATTCAGGGAATTGCGTTGTGATCCTGGTCTCCGGGGTCTTCCCTGTTTTGAATTCAGCTTAATTTCAGACCTTAAAATACATTGCAAACATTTCATGCATTTTAAAAATATTTTGTACATAATTTTAGTTTGATTATACGTAGATAAATTAGTTAAATTACGTAAATAACGTTTATTAAGCATTAATGCCGGTAAATACGGTTGCATTCTGCAAAATAGACGTACAGCAGAACACTGTAAATACAAAAAAATAGAGCACAGTATACAAAAATGCAAAACTATGACATTGAATTATGTTTTACATATTTGGCACGCGTGTGTGTGTGTGTGTGTGTGTGTGTGTGTGTGTGTGTGTGTGTGTGTGTGTGTGTACAACGGTAAAAAATTACGATAAGTACATAACGTGCTTTGCAGCCCCATCTTACACAAATGTTATCTTTAATTGCAAAAAGAGCAGTGG
>CM051493.1:194984-236040 GCA_028031935.1 Paedocypris micromegethes
ATATATATATATAATACAGAGGACAAATTATATATCCAAAATATAAAAATAAAATGTATTATTTTTTGGTATTTCAAAAGTGCTTTTAAACAGAAAAAAATATATATACAGCTTTTCTTTATCCTAGTTTTATTTTTGATGCTTAAATTATTGGGTTATCCACACAAAAACGAAAATGTTACACAAAGCACAAAAACTACCAGAGTCTCTCTCATTTTAAGTTTATTGTGCATCCCCTTTGCTCTATCCTGGCCCATTCTTGCAGTGATCAACCAATCAGCATCCATCGCCGAACCGAGCCAGTGTACCCTTGTACAGACTCCAGAGATATTATAATGGAAAAGCAGAGGAGGTAGAGATAAAAAAAAGTTATCGAGACATTTCACACGTAACGTTAAGTCCTAAGAAATGAACAGAAGTACAGTAGAACAATAATGATTTATTCAAATTAAAAAATGCACAAGGCTTCCGGAAATACAATAATGGCAAAAAAATAAAAACACTTGATGCGCAAACTGCTGCCACCTAGTGGTTCAGTAGTTCACATCACGTACATACGTTTTACTGTAAAACAATATATAATTAAATGACGAATTAAACAATTCATCAACAATCTCTTGATATAAAAACCAAGCTGTTCGTTAAGTCCAAAGTTTTCTTGACAATAGAAAATATCGAGAATTGTCCCGTCTCTTAGAGGAAAAGGTTCACTTTACCTGGAACTAGTTTGCAACCAGTACTGGAAAAGTATTGCTCATCTGACGGTATGTACGTCATGGCCGCTCCCACCGATGACACCACGTCTGTCCGCTGGCACTCCCCGCGCTGGCACAGCTCACGCTGGGCACAGCGCTCCACATGCCGCCGCCGCAACGGAAGGAAAGGCACAATGTGCGTGATGAGCTTTTCTGAGATTATTCTGGAGCGGTAGAATCCGCCTGGAGAACAAACAGATCACAAATGTAATGGGAATGTCGCCGGAGAGGTTGTGATGAGACGCAGAGACTAACTGTTGTTAGCGTTGCTGGCCGCCTCCGTGATGCCGCGCTCCAGCTCCTCACGCAGGATGTCCTCACGCTCTCTTCCACCCAGGCGACTCTCCAGCGTGACTTTGTTGATCACCTCGTGGCCTAAAGTGCTGTGAATTGGAAAACGTGTCATATGCGGAAGAAAAACCACGAGAATCTATCAAGATTCCAATGGCTTTCTTTCTTGCTTGCTTTTTTTAAGCAAACTCCAATTTTCAAATGTTCTAGACTACAGATGACGAACATACAGACAAAACAATCATTTGATTACTATTCTATTGCGATCAGGCTCAGATAAAGCTTGTGTTTTTTTTAAGATCATTTTCATTTTAAAGCTACTGTTGTTATTATTTAATTTACGTGTCTACCGGATTTACAGACTCAGACTAAAGATGATTGCATTATATTTAGCTTGTGATCCACCAAAAAGTTGATATTTTTTTGCTTTGCGTCTATTTTTCTGCAATATTTCCACACCACAGCTGTGACGCAACACTAAGCAGCTATGTAAAATGTATATAAAAAAATTGGACCAAGTTTGGAATGTCTTTGGATCAAGATGCTCGGAACAACACCACTCAGACTTACCTAATAAATATATATATTGCTTTGCGGTAGTTTGTCTGAAACAGGACATGGAAGGGCCCCAGATAGGGTTCTAGAACATCGATGACCCCAGGAGGCATCTTCTCCATTTCTTCAAAGATGAAGATGGATCGAGCACAAGCGGTGAGGCTTTGCTCAACCCAGAGCTTCAGGTCCGACTGTCCGGGTACAGAAAACCATATTAATGGAACAATATACCGTATTTATTCATTCTATATCCATCAATCCTTTTTCTACCGCTTACTCCATTTTTGGGCAATGGGGAGTTGGAGCCAATCCCAGCAATTCTGACCCTATGATACTCTGGATTGACCAACCAATCACAGAATAGAATGAACACACACACTAACTCACACCTGTTTTATTGGAATTTACAGTCCAATTCGCTGCATGTTGTTGGACTGAGGGAGGAAACCCACTCACGCACAAATAAAAATATGTACACACCCGGTACTGTGACGCCTGGCTGGCCGAGGGGAAGTGCAGCATGGGAACAAACTGGTGGATGTAGGGACTGTTCATGGCCGACCCGTAGATGTGCTTCCCGATCATAGTGCTGACCAGACTCTTTCCCGTTCCGGATGGCCCGTGGAAGGACAGCACCAGCGGCCGGTCAGGAGACTCCGTCTGGAGGAAAGCAGCCACGGCGTCCGAGACCACCTCCTGCACCAGATGCTGACCGTACAGGTTCTTGTAAAGGTCCCACTCCAGACCTGGAAAACAATCCCAACACACATAAACACCACATCACAGGAAACTGTTTTGCTATTATCACTAGTATTGTCGTCATGCACTCGCGGTCGACGTGGCAACTACAACAGTCCAACTACTCATCAGTACTGATAGCAAAAAAAATCTTAGTGGGCATAATTTAGATTATTGTAGAAAATGGTACAAAACGACCACGACTCCTTGTATCCTAAGTATATTTATGTGAAAATAGTTTGAAACCAAGTAATAGCGAAATGATCGAATATTAAGGGCTCAGTTAGGTCACGTGACCATGCTGAATCAAAGATGGCGGCGACCGGTTTGCGCTACTTTACAAACAATAAACACTTTACGAACGCTTTTTCATCAAGCGTTTCTTTTCCATTTCAGCCATGCAAGAATACACGCATTCTGTCGTGTATTTTTTTCAACGATTAAAATGTGTATTGATGTGAATGTGTATTCATGAAAATATTTGAGGTTTCTGGCAGAACTAATTGAGTTTTAAACCAGAATGAACAATAAACATGACTTTAGATCATGTGAAACTGAAATTGCAATTTAAAATTGAGGATTTAACTTTACTGTGCTCAATCCTGTTCGTTTACTGTATGTCACAAGCGAAGCTAACGTTAGCCTTTCATAAACTGCTAATAATCTTACCTTTCATGTCTGGCTTGAAGTCACAGTCGCAGCTGTCAGATATCGAACAAAATATAGTTTTCATTTCAAAACCGTCACACGGCGATGTACAGTAAATGTACAATAGCAGCGCGAGGATCATCGTAGCTGCCGTCATTTCTTAGCAGAAGCGCCAGGCGCACGCAGGTGCACAGCGCCGCCGCTAGAGGGAAGCAAAACTTTTACGTTTACTATGAATTTATTTCATTTAAACACAACGTACTTCTTTAAACCCTATTTACTGTATTGTGCGTTTTTGACAATGTTAGAATATTTTTAATATTTAATAACTTAAATCTTATTTCCAATATTAATATTGCGATCTTATTATATTCTAGCCTGCGTCACCACAGCCAGGCCAAGGCTGAAGGCTGTTGAATTGTTTTATACTTGTGTCTCCAAGAGAAATAGATTAGTAACTAAAATCTAGATAATAATAATAATCTAAAAGTTGTTTTGACTTATTGTTCCCTATGGATCTGTGGGGGAATATTATAAGGCAAGATAATTTGATGTTGACGTAAATCCCAATTCCGGTAAACTGCTATGTCTCCAGTCTCTGTCTAAGTCTTATCAAAAGCAAGGACACTGGAGCCTCTCCGAGCTAAAATCTTTGTGAAAGGTTAAGAAACGTTTAAACTAAGAAATCCTCACATTTACTTGACTATTTGTAATATTTATATTAATACTCATTTGTTATTATCAAAGTGATTTAATTAACACCAATAACCAGACAATCAAATGAATAAAAGTGATAATTGAAGATTTAACTTTTAAAGATTTACTTGTGTGCTTTGAGACAGTTAAAACTGTGAGAAGCTTCTTAAAATAACTCAGAACTCAAACTCGGAACTTATATTAATTTATGATTGACCAGATAATATTTTATTATAAATTTGAAGATAATACTTAGGCTATAAAACTCAAAGTTAGTGTTTAAGACTGCTCTTCTTACTCTCCTCGTTCGGAGACCTCTGGAGGTCGAATAGAGACCTGATTACATATTACCATAGCAACGCCTATCTTTTGTTATTGAATAGAGACCACGTGTGTAAGTCAGTCCTCTGACAAATCTCGTTTCCTGCTGATAGTCACGCGAGATATCTGACGTCATTTAGGGTATAAAGGATCCGCATTTCCTGACTGTGAGGGAGTAATGCATTGAACGGCACAATAAACACGTGTTAAACCTCTAACGCGGTGTTGGCTCAATCATTGCTCCCTGGATCCAGCTTCCGGACAACTCCCTTCGACAGAGACCTGCAATCTCGGCCATGATGGAATGCCTGACTGATTTATAATTATTATTAAGCCTCCAAGAAAGATTAAAATCTTTCAGACAATCTTAGAACAATCCCCTTTTAATGTAATTTTAACCTATACGTTTACATCTGCTCTTCTTCCCGAGTAGTAAAATGTCCCAACAATTAACTGTATATATAAACTTCTTTTCACGATATAATCTAACACTATATGTATAGCATAATAACATTATATAATAGGTATTACGCAAATATATCATTGTATAAAAACATGTTTTAGAATGCATGTACTAAAACAAACATTTGAACACATAGATATTTTAATCTCAAACAGAATCATGACTTTTCCCAAAACATTTTTTATAATGACGCCACTTATTTTAGTCCAATTGTCTTTTCAAATCAAAATATTTTTATTCGTGGTAAACAATAATTTAGCAATCAATAAAACGATGACAGTAAGTAATCTATGCATTAGATATTACAAATTTAAGAAATAAATATACATTTTGAGAAAGTAAAAAAAGTGCAATAAAGAGTAAATGTTACCCAAAATAATCTAAATATGCTTTTCTCTCTCTCTCTCTCTCTCTCTCTCTCTCTCTCTCTCTCTCTCTCTCTCTCTCTCTCTCTCTCTCTCTCTCTCTATCTATCTATCTATCTATATATATATCTATATATCTATCTATCTATCTATCTATCTATCTATCTATCTATCTATCTATCTATCTATCTATCTATATATATATATATATATTGTATATATATATATATAATATATATATGTGTGTGTGTGTGTGTGTGTGTGTTTTCCTTTATCAATGACCACTCACAGGGGGTGTGTCCCCCCTCTTAAGCGCAGAATTGCTGGGACTGGCTCCAGGTCCTCGTGACTCAGAAATGGGTTGTTTATTAAACGTATACGTTTCTTACATTAATCCAGTGACTTAATAAGCGTTTTAAACAGGGCTGTTAACACTTCCTCAAACTTTGCGTAGCGCTCTTCTTTACTCCTGTCCACGCCATTGCTACCCCACAGAAGACGCATCTGAAACTCTGTGAGAAACACCTCCTGAACTTCTGGATCCTCCTGAAATCCTGCAAGTGACAGCGGGTGAGACAGCAAGTCAGTCAGTCAGACAGACAGACAGACAGACAGACAGACAGACAGTCAGACAGATAGTCAGACACACAGACAGACAGACAGACAGACAGAGTGACGTATGAGCTCATTACCCTGAAGTTTGGCCTCTGCGTTTCCACTGAAAACCCTCCCACTGCTGGCGGCGGAGCGCGCTGCGTCCAGATGTCTCAGGAGTGCGGCCACGCCCATGTCAGCGTTTTCCCATGACTCCGCAGGGTCTTCGGGTGTCACGGCGCTCCGCTCAAGAATGAGCAGCAGGGGGAGAACATGAGGGAACGTGGTTACTGCAGCTCCATGTGTCTCTGCGAGAGAACTCGGGTCATTCACACGGAATTTAAAGACACACAAGCACATACGTAGTAAAACGCAATGAATACCTGTTCCGTCATTCATCATCCGCAGGGATGGCCGAAGGGTTTTTTCATAAAGAACTGCACTTTTGGTAAACTTCTGCCGTAAAAACGACCACGTCTTTTTCAGACCAATGACCTGGAAAGCAACAAAACAAGTCGCTGATCAGAACGCACAAGTCAAGTCACAAGTCAAGTTCAAGTGTTTATAAAGCGCCTATTATGGCTGAAGATTGTCTTAAACAATACTGAATTTATTTTCAGCTTATTTCGTAAGGTCGCTACCTATATGAAACAAATAGAACAGTGAGTGTATTGTACGTGAAACTCACATAATAATACTGTATAATACTAATAATACTAATAATGTGCAAAAATTTTGCCACCAGGTGGCACTGCCACTCAGACTTTTTCCCCTTCAAGCTCTTCAGACTAATTAGTGGAATAAGTAGCGGCTGTCAGCTAACCTATTTATGAGAGGCCTTTTGTCTCATATACAGTCTGGAGTCTTGCTTGTTCTTACTCCTTCAGGGAATAAGTGGGGATAAATTTCGAGTTTTTGTTCCTTTATTTGTGATACCATTGTTTTGGAAAATCTCTTATGATTCTTTAGCATCAAGTTTTTTTCTGTTTGAATAAATAGACTGTTTTTTTTTAACTAAATAACTTGTAAAAATAACTTTTTGAACACTTCACTTTGTAAAGAACACTTTGAAGAACCCATCGACTCGTAATCCAGCAGTTAAGATCTACTCAGCCAACCTCAGCTGAACATCAAAACTCGCTTGAGCCAAAAACATTCCACCAAGTTCTATGTGTGAGATCCAGAAACAACGTTTCTTCTGAAAAATGTCACAACATTTGATCTGATTAAAAATTGCCCATTTTAAAATCTGATCGTGAAACACATACTTTTCTTTGGCGTTTTAAACCCAGCCCGAGAGTGTTAATACCTGTTGTAGTGTCTGTCTTTAATGTAATTTTATTTGCAATTCTTGATTGTTTACAGCAGGAGTGACCAACCTGTGGCTCTTGAGCCTCATGCGGCTCTTTAACTAGTTTCATGAGGCTTCAGGAGCTTTCCCATGACATGAGTCACATATGCACACAATGTTAACTGTTGAAAAATAACTAATATTATCATGTTGGTGTGGGTTTTTTCATTAAAACTGGCTGAGCAGAGGTCTCTGTGTGTGCATGCATACAAGATTAAGAAGTTGGGTGATGTTTATGTGTGCCCATGTGTATGATGTGGCTCATTGTGGCTCTTAGACAGAAAAAAGTGGCTCTTAGTTTCTGACTGGTTGGCCACCCCTGGTTTACGGCAATGGTTGATTTTCACACCGGGAGCTTAAACTAAAAAGGGCATTAAATAATATTATAAATTATAATTGAAATTATTTGGAGCCTGACAGAACTTTGGAAACAAAAGAGGACAACGCACACCATTTGCCTTATCTTATAGACAGACCTTCTCAGTGTGAGGCAACAACGCTACCCACTGCTCCACATGGCTGACATACCTGTGGGAATTCCAGGGATTTCATAACGGTTGCGAAGCCAAACAGGTTGCCTAGTTTGCCCTTGAGTTCAGACGCTAAGAAGATAAGTTTATGCAGCAGAGCGGCTCGTTCTTCAGCGCTACCACTGCAGCCCAACAACTGTATTGCTAGCAGGATGGACATGGTGTGGAACCTGAGAGATGACGTCTTTTAGAGGAGAGCAAATCGCAAGCAGAATGGAAATCTGACAGAGATGCGAGACTCTGAGGACCAGACCTTTCCAGCAGGTCTTCACGCAGCTGACGTCCGTGTGGGAGGGTGAGAAGCTCCATTCCTGAACGGACCCCAAGTCCTGTCAGGAAATCCTCCGAAACGCTCAGGATTTGACCCACCTACAAACAGATGAAGGAAAATGTTTCAGAATATTTCAGAAGGCACCGGTATATGCATTAAAACAAAGAATAGTAAAAAATAGCTGTGTATTAGCTCTTGTAAAATCTTTTTAAATCATAGATTATTTTTTAAAACATTTTGTAATAATAATAATAAAAAAGAATAGAACTGATATACCATTGGGGAAAACCCCAATTCTTCTTAAAGTTCTTCTTAGTATTCTTTTTAAATTTATCATTCAGTCATATGTAAATAAATTATTATAGTACATTATAAAATGCCCCGCACTCACTACCCTGGCAGAATTCCAAAATAAATACAATTATTGTTTTCCATACATTTAATACTCACTCACTTAATCCGTCTCTCTCTCTCTCTCTCTCTCTCTCTCTCTCTCACTCACTCACTCCATCCCTCACACCTACCCTGCAGTCAGCTCTGGTCATGTGCGCTGCTATGGTCTGTACATTGGTGTGAAACAGAACGCTCTTCACTCGCTTCAGCAGCTGAGTCTCAAGCGGTTTGTTTTCCGCCGACAGCAGTGGCGACCGATACAAACTGGGTCTGAAGCAGGAACCAGAGTCTGCGATGAGAGGAACCAAGTATTCCTCTTCATACTCGTGATCGCTAGGCTGAGAGAGCTCCTGGCGAGCTGGACTTTCAGCTGGACGCGAGGCTGTGGTGGTCAGCAGATATGGTGAAGGTTCTAGGTAGATGAGGGAGTTCTCCGTGGGTGAAGACGGAACTATGACAAACTTCCTGTTTTCGGCGGGGCTTCGTCTGCGTCCGGTCACTACAAAGACACAAGCGGGTCTGTGATTACTGAACTGGGGTCTCCGGGGTTCTGAAGAGGCTTGAGGAGGCTCACGTGTGTGTGGTGGTGAAGGGGAAGATGACGCCACAATGATTTGCTGCTCCACGTCGTCCTCAGAACACACATCGCTGAAGAGAAAAACCATCTGAAGTTTAAAGGGACTCTCGGTTTACAAAAAAATCAGCTTGGTTTTAATCACCTGAATTTGAAATGTAGAAGTACAATTTTTGTAGTATCACAAAATGATAATATTTCTCCAACATTTAAGGTTGTTTCATTCTTTTTTTCCTCTCTCCCCCTCCTCCTTTTTTCATCATTGATCAAAAAACATTTCTAAAATCGCCCTCACTTCCTTGTCAAAAGCTGACAATCACATTTTCACCAGCCAATCTGAGTAAATGCTACGTGAAACTTATTTGAATGCTATTCATTCAAGTTTGAATGAAAATGTGAAAATTACAATTTTCAAGTGATATTATTGGCACTAATAGCAACCCAAGTTTTAAACCATTCACTAAAATCACCACACTTTTATTTAACCGGTGTAACAGTTAGTCTGTGTTTGTTAGACACATACACCCGAAACGTACCGTCGAATTAGCTCAATGTCCATAACCTGTGTCACAGGAATCTCCTGACTTCTGGGTTTCTCTCGGGTCGGCGAGCTCATGGGGCTGCTCTCCACACTCGGCAAGCCAAACATGTTCTCAAGGTGTTTCAGGGGAAGTCTGCGGCTGACTGGGGAGCGAACACGAGCCCCGCTCTGCTGTGTCACAGGCCTTTGCTTTCTGATGTAGGACTGAACCAACTCTGACACAGAGTGAAACGTTTCTCCCTGCAGAATGTAGTGCACTTGCATATATCCGTCATGAGATCGGAGAAGAACCTTGCTGATGAGGAAATGAAAGACCTTTTGGCTCCACAGGCAGGTCAAGACATAGTCTCCAGTGCTGGAGAGCGAGTCACGTATTAGAAAATCCCCGTCCTGTTGCACAAAAGCCTCAGAAACCTGGAAGGTAGGTACACACATTTAAGTTTTACACCCAAAAAATACATTCTGAAAATCTCAAACATAAGAATGCAAGTATTTGCACTAATAAAGCTCAAGAAGGAAAACACAGTCCCACTTCTGGAGAGGAGATTAGCTAACAGTCAAAACAGATTTCCCTAATTACACAAAAATTCAGTTGAAGTGAAAGCACTATTGTAAAAATTAAATAAAACTCTACATATTTTACACTCACCTGCCAAGGTATGCGGCCGTGATACCAGCCATGGCTTGATAAGATGTGGCTGCTCAGATTCAGCTCTTTTTCCAGCTCTTGCTTCAGTTTGTCTGATTGTGAGTTCAGAAGGCTGGACTCTTTGGAAAACTACAGCAATAGAAACACATCATTCTTCATCAGAAACTTTCCTGTGTGTATGTCATTAAACTCTCACTGGGATGAGTAAAGTGTCTGTTTGCTTTCTTTGTTCTCTTACCCTATTTTCTGTCTGTCAGTCTATCTATCTGTCTATCTCCCGATCTCTATCTGTCTGTCTCAGCTTCTCTCTCTCTATTCTGTCTGTGTCCCTCTCTCCCTATCTGTCCTTTAATAAAATGGGAACTGAAACAATGGGAAAATGTGACAGTGAGATGTTAAAACTGAACTTGTTTTAAAATAAACACCAAACTTGGCACAGTTGGTTGCCTACAGTAACTAATTGTCCTCATCTGAATAAATGGCAACAATCCAAGAGCCTTTGTGTCCTTCTCTATTCAGTTTCAGCATAAAGGCTCTCAGATTCCCGTGACTGCCACTTTGTGAAGGAATGTCGCCAGCAAAGTGCATTAAACGTCATGGTGTTTTTTTTTCATAATGACCACTTTTGTCCAAACCCTGATTTGTGATGGGATTGACCCCCCCAAAAGTTGCATTTAGCAACTTTAAATGTTTAAATGTCACCTTAAACACAAGCAAGAAATAAAACAAGTATTGTACCTTCACATAAACAGAGCTGTTTTCCATTTGCACGGAATACCTGTAGACGTAAAGCAAACACACATTTGTTATGTACATCCTTAACTCTGTAAAAATAACATGTTCGTAATGTACAGTAGAAAAACGTTTTCTATACAATTCTTCTAACACACATTCATTAAACATTGGTGCTTTTCTCGCATTCAATATCGTAAAAATCGTAGCTACACCAACCTCAAATTAAGCTTGCAACATACAGGGACCCTGTAGTCCAGTTCTCTGGTGGAATCCTCTGAAATGTCCTCAGAAATACGTGTGTTGTTTTGTTTTCCTCTCTCGACTGATACGGGACGTTCTTTCTCTCCGAATATCAGCAGAGGAATGGGGGACACTCACGCTTTATTTTAACAGCGGTTAGATAACGAGCAGATTCTCTCTTCCTTGACCTCAAACTCCACACACAAACACCCCCACACCCCCCTCTCTCGCCCTCCCACAAACACCATTCATATTCACGCATCACAGAGACACGTGTCAAAAAGGGACACGCAAAAGATCGACCTTACAACATCCCAAATTGGTATAAAATTTGTGTAATTATAATAATTTGCCTCGCACGTGCCACAACCGTCCCATCTTCACTGGCGCACTTCTCCCTCTCCATACTGTACGCCCCAATTCAAATCCTCTACACATATTCATTCTCACTAAATGCTTTGAATTGTAGTCATGTGCGCGTATTCACAGAGTAATACGAATCTCCCCGACATAGATCCATCGTGCCAGCTACGAGTGGTTCGACCAGCAGGGAATAAAAGTCCGTTTCAACGTACTGATTAGAGCTGTGCGCAATAATAAGAAACTTCTGTGTGTCTGCATGCGACCACATTCCTAATTATCAATATTATGAAGAATGTTTCAGATTACTACTAGCACACGGTGAAAAGTATACGAATACGATATACGAATATTCAAAATTCAGTTTTTTGCACTTGGCGCCCGCCCGCCGTATATGGTAATTGCGAAAACAATATTTTGTCAACTAATTTCGTCCCGATTATCGTTATAAAATACGCATATTTATGCTCCAGTCCAGTCATTTGGATTATGTTCCATGTTCCAGTCATTTGGATTACGTTCCGGACCGGTCATTTCGGGGAACTGCACCCACCTGTGACGTAACTAGTAAATTATTGAAAACTGTACGATTGACCAATTTTATGAAAGAATTTTATTTATTTATTTATTTTTTTTTTTGTATTTTTGTCTGCTGTTTTTTCCATCTGTGCTCAAATCCGAAAACGAAACTAGACTTTTGTGGGAATAGGTTTGCCGCATTAAATTGTCACAGTCCATTTGATTAATTTGACCAAACAGCGTTTCAATCAAACGTAAATCCATGTAAACATGTTTATGTGATTCTTTTTAAATCAGATACGTAGTGTCGCCGTGTGTGGCGCTGGCGCAGCCGCAGACTGATTATTTCTCCTCGGCGTACCGTTTTCTGCGCAGCTGAGTGAAACACACGTCCATGGAAACCGCAAACACGCGCTTTTTTTACGCAGTGAGGCGGAGAAGCGAGGCACGTTTGTAATGGCTCCCAAAAAGAAGGGAAAAAAGACGCTTGGACCACCACTCAGAAACGAAATCAACGAGGACAAAAACCCCAACAAAAGTTTGACAGAAGGCGAAAAAAACTTTTATCGCGCTCAAATCCGTGATTTGGAGGAACGACTAGAAAGGTTGGTGTTTCGGTTAAGACAATCACCTCTACTTAAAATGTATTTATACTTATTTTGTACACACACGCACGCACACACACAGACACAATCACACACAAATATATGCACGTACATACTGTAAATCATGAGCATGGATACACTCACCTCTGGAGTGAGCAGGTTCTTTGTTTGTTGACGCACACACACACACACAAGAGTAGTGGCTTATAAATCCCTTTTTTGGGATAACGCAATTCTTGGACTGACCTGCATCATGTCAGTAAGACGTTATGAGGAAACGTCTGAAACACACCTGGGAGCTTGAAGTTGCAAATAATTAACCACACCGCATACTTTTGCAAACATGTCACAGTATAAAACAGGAAATGCGTCCTAGTAATAAAACCCTTGACTTTCCTTTGATAGATACCAATATAAATGTGATAAACTGGAGGTTGAAGAAAAGGACCTACTCTCCAAGATTTCCTCCCTGGGGACGGAGAAGAAAGACATCGTTCTGTATCTCAAACGCTCACTAGTTCAGAAGGAAGATGAGCTGAGCGAAATGGCCGAAACTTTATCTCAACACCAGAAGGATCTCGAGACTGAGAGGAAAAGATCTGAGCTGCAGCAGAGCCTCCTCAGATGTGAGCATCAGAAGGACAGAGAGATCCTGGCTTCTGAGAACACAGCTCTTGGTAAAAGCTTTTCGAGATATTGACGAAACAAAGCGTCTGTCATTGACACACAAGTGTGATTTCTACAGTTTCAGTGCTTTGGTTCTCCTCCCAGCGAGGCTTTAGAGATCACACATCAGTAATGTCACTGCACTCACCTCTTCTGTGTATTTCTGTGGTTTCATTAAGCTGGCAGACTTTCATCTTTGGAGGAGTTTTCCCTTCAGAGAGAAAAGCTCACGGCCAAATGCAGGTCGCTGGAGGAGCAGCTTCAACAGCAACACCAGGAGCACAAAGAAGAAATCTATCGTCTGGAGAAAAAAGCCATCCTAGACCAAGACAGGCAAGTGTAATGAATGAGTGAACCACTGAGAACTTCAGTGTTTTAAGAACAAGAGATGAGAATGTGAACACGAAATGCGGCCTGACGAGTAGTGATCCATAAAACCAGATCAGGAACCAGACGAAAACCATGAGAACTTGGATCAAAAAAGACAAAATCCACAAATACAAAAAATCCAGAAAACAGCAATGCTCATCCCTAACATGACCCCAAGTCGAATTGGTTTAAAATGTTTTTTTTTTAATCAAATCAAACCGGGATAAACTTCAAGTTTTAAACAAGTAGAATCAGGTTAAACTGACAAGGGTTAATTGAATCAAGTCGGATTAGGCAACCCTAAAATTGTTCGCTTGTTTGGACCACAAATCCACTAAATTGGACTACAGAGTAACAACGCACTTTAATCAGTGATAAAAAAAATTGTATTAAAGACAACAATCTTCAAAACTACTATTAAAAAATAAGGATCAGGACGCTGCAATTATCGCTGAGTTTTTTTTAAGTCACCCTACATTCAGAATAATGAAATTAAGCAACATTAAGTAAGTTGGGTAAGGAAGTCATCTTAATAACTTAATAACATAATAATAAAACATTGCTTTAATATTTAATTATGAAAACGTTTCTCGCAAAAATGTCACTTTTTTTTATTTTGCTATATTGCTGTTAAAGATGCTACAGTTTCTAAATGCTCAAGACTAAATCAAACAAGTCATGTTTGTGAAAACTAAACTTTCATAGTTTGTATAATTTTTTTCGCAATAATTTAGTTTAATGTTTTCCATGCAGGCTAAATTGCCTCAGATATGCTAATATGAATGCTAGTTTTTTTAATCTGTCTGTGTGGGTGGGGCTAGTTTTTGGTGGCCTGTAGCTCTTCTGTGTCATAGCAGGGATGTTACTCGTTACAATTGAGTGTGCGACAAGTCGGCATCTTTTTCTACCATGGTTAATTTCTTGGATGGACGAGGTGATATCGCCATCTGCTTGTGTTGAAGGTACTGGATGCTATTTATGAGCTACCGTATTTACGCGAATATAAGCAGCCCTCTTTCAATCATAAAAAAAAAATGACAAAATGCATTTTTTAATATTATTATTACGGAACTTTTTACTCAAACGAGAGGTGATGTATTGCTGCGAAGGTCAGTCAGTGGCAGTGACAACATGGGGAGAACGCGTCTGAGCTGTGGGAAGCTTCAAAAAGACGCACTGGATGGAACTGAAAAGAAAGGAGAGAAGCTGAAGCGCAGCTCAGCCGATGACGTCAGTGTTGCGTCTTGTTCCTCTGAGAGCAGCAGAGTAAAACAGGTACGAAAATCATTTTTTATAAATCGGATATTAATAGTCACTTGTTGCAGCGGTTAAAAAAAACCTTATTGTTTCTAGACTACCGCTCTCGGTAAATAAAACTTGTTTTCATTTCTTTTATTTGCAGGTGTCAAGACAAGTTTAAAACACGCCACCTGAAGCATCTGTGCATGTTCCTCGTTCACACCGTTCACTTTAATGCTGTTGTGCTTGAAGAAATGGATAAAAAGTATTAGGAACGAAGAATGTTTTAATTTGCCGGTGTCAAGATAAAACGTAATTAGCATATTAGTGTAGCGCAAGGGAAAAAGCAAGCGCGGATGAGAAGTCCGCGGTTTTCGCAGGCGCGGCTTGCGAGACCGCAGTTTTTAACTGGCCATCTGAAAGATCTACACGTGTTCCTCCCTCGCATCGTTCAATTTAACGCTTTTGTACTTGAAAATTGATAATAAATAACATTGGGAAAGACTACATGTTTCCATTTATTTGTGTTTGCTCCTTGTAAGAACGGCATGCCTGCCGTGGCTGAGCCCGCTGCACGCCCGCCGTCATTACACTCCGGACTTGAAATGCGAAAAATGAGCGTCTGAAAATACAGTACATGCAAGTTTTTTAGTATAGGGGGTGCTTATTTTCGCGTAAATAAGGTAAATCATGTGAACGTGAGCACCTTTTTGCCCATTTTAGTTTGTCTTTTACGCCCACACGAGCCATGCTCATCACTCGACCACTGCGCGCTCCCAGGTGGTCAATGTGCGCTCCTAATTACTGTCAGGTGCACACCCAGCTGCTGCCAATTGGGCTCAAGCCATTTAACACTAGCAAGAGTAGATACATTTTCGGCTTGTTCTCTGCAGGGGGTAGCTAGGTGGCTAGCTTGATGGCTGCTATTTGTCTTGCTTCAAATGTAAATGTGGTCGTTACCTGTCTTTACCTGGGTCCTCAGGAGAGTGGGGAGGGGTGAGGTGTGATGGCTGGTCTGAGAACTTACTGCCTGAGACCCTACAGCTAGATTCAGACTCGGATTCTAAGATTCTTACACTTTATATGTCATATATAAAATTGGAAAGTGTAAAATGCAGGAAATGCAAAGTGCAGTGACCAGAATGTCTACTCTGCCTTTTTAGACTTTTCTACTTCCTAGAAATTTTTATTGACTACTTACTATTTACTTGCAAGACATTTTGTCTAAGTTGCGTCTTCTATTTAGAATATCATTTATTTTTATTTTACAATCCACCAACTGGTCATGTGACTGTTTGTCATGGCGTGTCACATGACTTTGTGTCAACAAAGGCGCTATGACAACTAGGAACAAGGAAGTGGAACCTCCTTTCTCTCTGTATAATACAAATACATTTTCAAAAGATTTGATAATCACAAATAAATCTCAGCACAAATAAATCAAGTCTTCCTTTTTGGTCTTTTCTACTTCCTATAAATTGTGTTTACTTTTTACTATTTACTTGCAAGACATTTAATGTGTCTTCTTTTTAGAATTTACGTGCCTCGCCATAATAAAACATTTCTCTACCTTTTTTTTATTATTTTATTCTTTGTTTACCCTTTGCTATTATTTGCAATTTAGCAATAAATCACAAAAATAAGTCTTGTGTCTTGAGTAAGAGTCTTGAGTCTTGTGTCTTGAATGTAAGACTTTATGTAATCGCTATATAAACAGATCGTTATATAATCATTATCAGGTATTGATCATGGCAGGCAGGCAGAGAGCAATTCTCACATCGGGTGAAATTTGTGGGTTATAATCTCATCAGAGCACCTTTGTGCTGAGGAGGATAAATACATCATTGCACATAGCCTACAACTTCAGTACCCTCAAAAATTTTGCGGTGTACAGATCTCCTCTACAAGGAACGAAAATGCCGAGACGATTCAACCCACAGCAAGCATTGGAAGAGATTCTGAGCGGAGTAAAGAATAGTAACTGCTCCTCCACCAAAGAAACAGAGAAAGTCCAACTTGTCGCTTGACCAAACTGAAACTGCGAAAGACGGCACTGTGTGGACTGAAGAAAAGGTGGGGGGCCGTCTCCAATTCACCCCAATAGAAGCATACGCGGCAGATGGCGAGCCATCGGCTAGGCAAGAAGAGGAATCCGAAGTCGCCTTCAGAGCTTCCTCTGCTTTATCACTCTTGAGATGCTTCTGAAGATTCAAGAATGGACAATTCAACATGGACAGCGAACAGAGTGTGCTGATTGGTTCATCAGCCTCCCTGAACTAAAGGCATTTATTTCCATTGTCATCTTACGAGGGGTAAACAGGGTTCCATCACTAAGTGACTGCTGGTCGGAAAACCTGGGACATCGACTGATTATTGCAACTATGGGGCGTGACCACTTCAAAAACATCATGAGACACCTACGTTTTGACAACAGGATGACGCGCAGTGAGCGAACAGAGAAGGATAAGTTTGCTGCTATTTCTGATGTTTGGGCCTCTTTTGTCAAAAACTGCATCACCTCTTACATCCCTGGTCGCCATATCACGGTTGATGAACAGCTTTTCCCTTCGAAGATACGTGGCCGTTTCCTTCAGTACATCGCAACAAAGCCTGACAAGTTCGGAATCAAATTTTGGGTGGCTTGCAACTTGAAATCCAAGTACATCTGCAATGCTATCCCGTATCTTGGCAAGGACCCCAGTCGTCCGAGTGGAGAGAGATTGTCAGAAAATGTTGTGATGAAGCTGATGGAACCATTCCTGGACCAGGGCAGGAACGTTACCACGGACAATTTCTTTACATCACTGTCCCTCGCGCAACGGCTGCTTAGCCGGAAAACCACCAAGGAGAGACGCGTAGACTTCCTGGTGGAACTTGCAAAAGAGTTGGCTCACTCTTTTGTGGGTGAAAAGAAAGCCCAAAAAGAACAGCTGCTTCGGGCTGAACCTGCCAAGCCCAGGAAAGAGAGCCTCGTGTCAGGTCAAGATAAAGTGCAAAAACAATCATGCCACTGTGCGATGTGTGGACTGCTACAGATACAGTTGTGGTACATGCAGAATGGAGGTGACATGGAAGTGCCAGGACTGTGTGTGATTGCGGGGACTCCACTACATATGTCTTTAGTTTGTATCATCATTATTTTGTATATTGAAAATGTGCGTGAAATTGTTTTTTGTACTTCTATTGACAATAAATCTCTACAAAAACCCAGAAAACTTTTTGGCTGTTTTTATTGGGGTGAATTTCGTCCAATTTTGGATGCGAAAATGTGGATAAGCATTGGTACATTTCCTGTCAATACAGCAAATTTCTAAACAAATAAATAAATCTCAGCGCAAATAAATCTCAGCACAAATAAATCTCAGCACAAAGTAATTTTGTTCTTGTAAAAATAGGAATAAACCCCACGTAATGTGGTTTCTAAGTGAAACACAAGTGTGTTCAAAGTGGGTCTGAAGGGCCAGAGGTGGTGCGCAAACGACCTAATTAACATAATAAAAGAAGCAGTTCACGGCTGATTCATTCAAAGTCCAACGATTTTAGCCGCCCGAACCTAAGCGTCGGGCCAAACTGCCAGTTGGCAGTTTCAGGGTCCTGCTAGGACAGACTCTGCACCAATTTATTGTTTGTCAATAGCCTGTTTCTTGTTTCCTGTCTCCTGGTTCTGGTTAGTCTTTTTTGTCTCGATCTCTGCCTGTATACTTGGTTCTTGTCTTTGTTGTTGCCCCTCTGAATTTGACTGCTGTCTGCCTGTTGACGATGCCTCTAGCCTGTCGGACTTATCATTAAAACTCACATTCTGAACTGCACGTGAGACTCGGATCAGTTTTCCAACTCCAA
The DNA here is from genome assembly GCA_028031935.1 of Paedocypris micromegethes. NCBI lineage: Eukaryota > Metazoa > Chordata > Actinopteri > Cypriniformes > Paedocypris > Paedocypris micromegethes. The sequence goes on from CM051493.1 coordinate 213,293, forward strand.
CAGATCATTACAGTCTGAGAACGACTTTTTGTTCTTTTTAAAATCTCATCAAGCCATTTTGAAACATTGAAGTGTTAAATATAATTTCTATATTAGAAAATTAGACCTCATACACTAAATTAAATGTTTTTTGTTTTTCACATATCTTAGTGATTAGCCTGCATTCAGTATGAGCAAAACAATTAAGTTATTTTAAAATTGGGTACTTTTACTCAAGTCTTCTTGGAATTGGTGACTGGGTAACTTGTAATGGCATAATTTTTACAGTTAAGTATCCATACTTGTACTCAAGTATGGGTTTCAGGTACTCTTTACACTTCTGGTGATTGGCAAATGGTGTGAATGTGACAGAATTGACCACCAGTCTAACATGTTTTAAACCAAAAACATTTGGTTTAAATGTTTAAATGAAACTGCCTTTCGTATTTTAGTGAAAACTTTTTTTTTTTTTTTTTTTTTTTTTTCGTTTTTTAGCTATAGTGGCCTTGTCGGAATAGTGTTACAGTGAGAGATGGAGGTTAGTCAATAGAAGAACACATTCTTCACAGAAACATCCAGTGTTGAATTTACTAGAGCTTTTGCTTTGATCAAGATTGAAGAAGGAAATGCTGCAGCATGTCTCTTGTGTGGCTGCTGAGCTCCAGCGAGTGTCTGAGGAGCAGATGCCGGAGACGACACTGAAGATCATGAAGGAGAACGTCACCCTGATCACGGAACTCCAGCAGCTCTCGGACAAGACCAGCAAACTGCTGAAGGAGAACGAGGCTCTGAGAGCAAGAGAAAAGCGGCTCAAGCTTGAAAATAAGATCACTGAAGAACTCATGAGCGACATCACCAAGAAGAGCGTCGTCAGTCAGAAGGTCACTACGTTAATAAGTGTGATGGCTTTTGCAGAACTAACCGTCCCTGTCTGCACAGGCAATCCAACATTTGACCGAGAAGTGCAAACAAGTTCAGTCTGAATTGGAGAGATACAAGAAACCAGAGCCAGACCACCATGAGCTACAGAAGATTCTCTCTAATCTCTGGGCTGAGCTCGATGATTCGGAAAGTTGACATGTAAGTGAATGTGAAAATATATCTGTGATAGTATGGAGAAAGGATAGGTGCCAAACTTCCACTGTAGTTTGTAACATTGAAACAAAAACTGTGACATTTAGGTTATTTTTTAATTTCAATAAACCTGTGATTTAGATTTGTTTTACTAAATAATTTCCATTTTTATGAAGAAATGTAAGAAAACAGGCTTTTATTTAGTAATTAGAAGTGAATTTGACATTTATATATTATTTCATTGAGTAATTTCTTCATTTCAGATGCAGAAATATCCAGAAAATAGAAAATGATTTTCCAATAACAGGCAATTTGGATTATTTCTCAAAACCTGCACATGATCGTTGGTATTGGCTCGATATTCAAGGTTTTCCTTCAAACATTTATGATAATTACTTCACTGAACTCACAAAGCACTCAGACTGAGACCTGAAACAGACCTTTTCCATAAGCAACAGACTTTTGGTTCAAACAATCAACAATAAAATTTGACTTGAACCTTACACATACATCTTGACACTCTGGAACACACAGAACAGTCTAGAATGTGAAGAGAGCAGGGGATGCTCTTTATTTTGAATGATCACAATTGCAGTCAGAAAGGGCTTATGCCACCTTTAAAAGTGAAAGAATATCATGACTGGCTGACTCAATTTATGAAAAAATATTCCCTTTTACGGTATAAAAGACACATAAATTAGAACATTTAAAATTCCAGAAACTGCTTCAAATGAAGTTCATCCATAGGAGATCTACTTGATTGAGAGATGGGAGGTAGATGTTTCTTGCCAAGTCCGTTTAAACCTCCTCTTCTCTGGCTTGTCTTCTCCCCTGGTTTGCCTTTTCATGTCAAAAAATTTCCTTCATTCAGTAAATGTTTGTGGCCGAGGAGTGACCATGAGCTTGACTGAGACAGAGGAACAGTGCCGTCTGAAGACTCCGTACTAAGAACGTTTCAATGCAGAACACGTACTTCGATACAGACAACCTCTTGAATGTTTGTACACACAACCACGTGAGACTCTGAATAAATTAAAAAAGGGTTCAAAAGTGCCATATGTTCTGGCAATAAAGTGGTTTGCCTCCTTTACACTGAGCTTGTCCTGAAGTCTGGTTGTCCACAATGCTGTCCAGAGGGTTAGGGTTATCTTCACATCTCTCAAGATTCTGTCCATCGTGTTTTTAAGCCTGCCGTTTCTTTATAAAAAGCAAACAGGGCCAACTTCCAGGTAATACTGCGAGCCAGTTTTAGCATCGGGCAAGTTGTAAACCTCCACAATCGGCAGCAAACTCGGGTCCTGTGAGCGGAAAATGAACTGTGACTGATGCCATCGGCCGTCTGTGATCTGTAACATTAAAAACACATTCAATACTCTAACAGAGCCAACAAGTAAAATGACTGGATTCCTCATCCATGTTTTCATACCCCGCACTCGTCCTTCATCATTTCAGGCTCGACAATTCCCCCGTACTCTATGATCTGTCCGTCCCAGGCTTTAAAACACAAAGAAGCTGTCCAGTTATGGACGTTCAAGCAGTGAATGGTAATCATCTGCGCTGCTTCTGAGCTCAGGAGATGGATGAAGTTCATCTGGACCAGACTCACGCCTAACTCCAGCTTTGGAAGAGAAAAGAAATGTATATCCATAGAAAGACTGAAAATTTCTCTTTGAAATTGCATGTTTACGCAAATACAAGCCGCCTGCAATAATTAGCAGCCTTGTGGTTTTTCAAGCATAAAATGAAAAATTCACAAAAGAAAGCCCAAAATTTCAGGCTAAACACTTCTTTTAAAATGCTTATATTTCTTATTTTAAGAAATGTTCAATGATAATGTTTCTTTATTTCTGTTATTGAGTCAATAGGCACGTCTGCCTCCGGTACCATTATCTAAAAAAAGAAAAAAGGACACAATGCAGAAGCGCATCGCTCCATAAATATGACACATTTAAATTTATTTTTGATTCCACCTGACTTCAAATGCGGAAAAATGGGCGCTTTTATTTCTATACATATTTGAAATATGCGGATATGAGGACCCCCCAAGATTTTAAGCATTCAAAATTGGTAAATTGCTTATATTCGCGTATACACGGTTAGTCAAACAACATTCATGCGGATATGGCATAAATACATCATATGATGAGAGAAAACGCATCAAATGTGTAGAATGGACATGTAGCTTCTGCGCAGACCTGCGAGACATCAGGTGGTTTGAGGCAAGTTTGTCCACCATTGCTGATGTCACAGGTCACTTCAATGTTGTCGGAGGAGCATCCCAGATTAGGATCGATCCAATATGCGCCTTGTTTCATGAAAAAGAAGGGACGGTTAGTATTATATGAAAATACAAAGTCTGATTAACAGATAAAAACAACACAATGCTCTCATTCTTATAGAGGATTGGATTTACAGACTCCAGAAAAATGTTTCTTCTTTTGTATATATCCTTCTTCAGCTAAGATGACTTTGCTAATTTGTCTTACATAATAAAAATTGTGGTGCATGTCGAATCCTGGAAGTAACAGCACTGAATTGGACCATGACCAGGCTTTGATCAGAATGCAGCTCCATCATCTATGTTACGACCTCAACTCGCGTCTTAAAAGGGTTCGGTTGTGAGGTGTAACAAAGATAGAACAAAAACAGTTAGGTTAAAGTAAAGTTGTAAGCCCAAACGCAACACATGAAAGAAATGAACTAAGCGAAAGCATTTCCACCCTCAGCCCCAGAGTGAACACTCATCTCTTAAATAATACAAAAGAATATTTATTAATGGAACAGGGAATTTGATCAATAAGGCCAACAGGGTGTGCAATGCCTAAAATAACAAACAAAAACTGCAGCTACCTGGTACATTAATGAACTAAATAACCTACAAACCCAACACAATGATAAAAATAAACAACAGAAATCTTCCCTAACTTCCTCTCTAACCAAAAACCAGGAGAAAAAGGGGTACAAAGAAAATGAGGCACACACTATAAAAAGGAGATGACTGGTGAAAAAGAACCCTCGTAATAGACTCACACCAGCTTAGTTTCAACCGTGTAAACTCACAATTCTGGTAACCCGAGCAAAAATCACCAACAATGATCACCACAACCTGCTTCAGTCAGGAACTAAGGGGAAATGCTTCCCCGCCGGGCGGCACTTCAGAGCTGTTCTTATGCGCCCCTCCTTGGAGGTCCAGGTGACCGCAATCACCTTGTTAGGAGCTTGGGAGTGAGGAAGAAACACGACTCCGGTTTGCCCACACGCACATGCAACAATAAACAAAAAAAAAACACTTATACGTTCTGGGCTGTAACAATCTATCTCACCGTCGTTCAGCTTGTGCTCGCAATCGGACAGATCTCGACACATTCTGGCTGGATTGGCCTGTGTGCCTAATGGATTCTTGATACTGTGGATCAGGACACTGAGGTAGTGAAGGGTTCTAAAGATCTCAGAACCATGGTCCAGCATGGAGAGCTCTGCATCTTGGTACATCTGTGTCAATGGAGAAAAACAAGTGACCAAAAGCCACAATGGGCAAGGGAAAATCTTCTCCATTCAGTCAACTCAACAAATTATTTTAATTTGACCAACGAAACATTAACTAGTTAGCATAAAGCCATCTAAATCACAGTTTGATGAAAGACGTTCACCTCTTACCTCAGCCCGTAACACCGAGTGAGAACCAACGACAGCATGTAAAGCAGCACCGACAGCATCATTTTCCTGCACACACAGATCTATGAAACACTCTAAACCGGTCAAGTATCTCCCATAAAGCTCTTCAAATGTTATTTACTCACATGAGAAACGAAAACACTTGGCAAGCCCTAGAAAATCAGAGAAAGATCATTAGCTCCTGTTCTAACCTTAACCATTGAGCCACAGTACTTACTGGAGGTCCAGGTGGTCCACAAGGACCCGGAGCCCCCTATTACAAAGGAAAAAAAAACTTTCATTGATAGTGAAGTGTAGATGACACGGTAATTATTTTTTGATTCTGCAGAAATAATATAAATATATTTTTAATAATACAAATTTTTTATAGAATTTTTTCGGAAACATACCATGGGTCCCTGAGCTCCCTGTTAGAACAAAAAACAAGAACCGTCAATCATCACGGACTCACTTCTCAATGCTTTTCCATTTCCATTTATTAATTCTATTGAACGCAATAATAATGGTTGGTTTCAAGCATGGATTAGTAGAACATCAGCCAACAACAATTTATTACTTGCAATAATCCAATAGCTGCGTGTTCACTGACTAAATGAGTGAATTTTATGTATTGTGTATTCTAGCATAACTGCTGCTGCTTTGGACAATTTGTGTTCATTTGTAGCTGAAATTTGATAGTACGTGTGCACCAAATTATAAGGCACAGTAACAAAAGTCTTTCTCCAAAACGTTTTCACAAATAGCAGTTATGGATATGTAAAATAGATGTGTGAATGATAATAACCTTTTTTTTTTTTCTTTTTTTTTTCTTAAAAAAAAAAAAGCAAACAGGTATTTCAAGCAGTATTTTTTCATGTTATTTTTAAAATAATAAATAATTTATTTATAACTTATTTTACTTATTTATTTACTTATTTATTATTTTTATTTGTTTATTTTAATATAACCTTTTAAAATACATTTTTATTTATTTTAAGTGCACCTTACAACCTGAAAAATACAGTATACCACTTGCAGAAAATACCCTTACCATCTCTCCTCGGCTCCCCTTGTCTCCTTGTGGTCCCTTAGAAAAGAGAATATTTTTCACATTATACATCTATACTCTTTTATAATTCCATACATCTGCCCTTTAATATAATTCCATATATTAAACGTACTGGTTTTCCACTTGGCCCAATTATACCAAAAGGTCCACTGGCTCCTTGTATCCCCTACCACAAGCACAAACCGCAGAATTTGCTAATCAAGAATAGTTTGTGAATCATATATCTTTTATTAATAACTACTTGCCATTAAACCCTGAGGTCCCTTTGGGCCCTGGATGCCTATTGGACCGAGGTCACCTGATGGTCCCTGTGCAAAAGAGATACACAATAACATATGTTTATATATAAAAAAAAATTATGTGAGTATATGGAAATATATTTACAATTAAATTAACACACAATGAACATTAACCGAAAACTGCTTGGGTTAATCAGATATCAACCCTTTATAAAAAAAAAAGAGAACAATTATATTATATTTACACATTTTTTTAGAAATAATAAAACATTTCTGTACAATTAAATAATTCATACAATGAATAATAATAATAACCTTTGGACCAAACATTCCAAGACCTCCAGAAAATCCTTGCTCTCCTGAATCTCCCTGGAAAATAGAAACAAGAAATTACAAAATGGTTATTTTATTGTATCTGATAACAAAAATCCAAAATGTCTCGGTGACATTTCTAATCATTGGTACATTAGTACATTAATTAGTATTGGCACATTTGTACATTATTTGCTATTGTGGCAGTCATGGTCCAGCGGTCCAAGACACTGACCCACACATGCCCCCTAACATCACGGCTTAAGGCTGCCCACTGCTCCGGGTTTGTATGTGTCACTTCACTGTGTGTGTAATTTCACTGGATGGTTAAATGCAGAGCACAATTTCAATACGGCCCCTAGTGGCCGCACTGACAAACTCACTTCATTTTTTTATTGCGTAAATGATGCTTACAGGTTGCCCTTTGACTCCTTGATCCCCTTGTTCACCAGGAAACCCAATTACTCCGTTCAATCCCCGCCTTCCTGGTGGTCCACTTTGGCCCAACAAACCTATTTCCCCCTAAAACACAATACAGAAGAAAAAAATTACGTACCCAACTGCAGATCCAATGGGGTGGTCACCCAGTGTCACTGATCCCAGGTCGCTCCTTAATTTGCTAATTCCCTTTTATTTTTGTATATGTTATTTTTAGAAAATTACCAGTTCTTTGTGGCTCTTAAATGTATTAAATGTCTAACAGTTTCTAACCTGTTTCAATCATGTTCTGCTTAATTTGTTATTATTTAAAGTCTTCAGTTTTCAATTTAATATCCAAATCAGAGCAAAAGCCACAAAGCAAAACTAAAATACTAAATAGTTACTTTAAAATGCTTCAAATGAAATGGACACAATGGTCCAAAAGAAGACAAACTTGTACTTTTAGACATAACATGGCAGGGAAAGATGTACATTCACAATGAAGCTGTATATTCACAAAACCAGCAAAGAATTGATGAAAACAGGTGAGAAGATGTAACAAAATGAACAGAAACAAGAAGGGAAAATCGAGCAACACAAGTTAACTGATAATTAACAAAGAAGAGATTAATTAATAATGGAGTAACAAGACAAGACATGTGCTAACACAAATATAGCGGTGATTGGGGCACAGCTAGAAAACCAGTCTCCAACAAATCAGAGACAGAGAAATGCTCTGATCTAATTTCAGCAGATATCTGTTTACTTGAAAGCTAGAGCCAGGTCATAAATAGGCAGAGACTAGACTTCACTAAGTCTAGTTCAAATTTATATCATGAATGACAGACGCACCTTTGGGCCAAAATAGCCTTGTATTCCCGGAAAGCCTGGTTCACCGGGATTGCCTTGAGGTCCTGGTTTTCCAGACAGTCCAGCCTGCTCATCACGCCCGAGCTCACCCTAAAACAGGCAATCAGAGTAAGGGCCGCCCCTAAGTGAAGCTTGTGCCAGAAGTCCAAACGAAAAAAAAGAAACAATAAAAAAAATAAAAATAAATGTTAAAAATATACTAGGACAATTCGTTTACGTACATCCCCAAGATTTTGGGATTCGCCTGCATGCTAGAATTTTAGCGTAAAACGTATCAAATCCAACTTAGTTAGAGCATTTACAAATCTACAAATACAATGTACGCAGAGTAAACGCTTTATTTGCTTATCCTAATCACTCTCAACGAACAGTAAAAAAATAAAAAAAAGATGTGTTGTCTTACAGGCATTCCTTTATTCCCATCCCTTCCGGTGGCTCCATCTATACCGTGCAAGCCCACTTGGCCCTCGAGTCCACAGTGCCCCCTAGGACCAGGAAGACCATTAGGACCCTCGGAACAGAGACACAAGAGCAAAACAACAACAAAAGTTTACATTAAACAAGATACATAACCTCGATTCAACTCAACCCAACACAGTTGAAACTTACTTACAAGTGACCCACTGCCTCCAAATTTACCACAGAGACCTTTTGTTCCCGCAGGACCCTGGATTAGGTCAATAATATTGATGTGTAAAAATCCACACATTTTTTTTGGTTTAATTTTTTCAAACAGATATGCATAAAAAAAATCTCACTCCATTGCCTTTGGATCCGATTGGTCCTGATAACCCTTTTGGACCGGCCTGCCCCTAATTTTATAGAAAGGGAAATCAGTCAGTCAGTCATCTTCTACCGCTTCATCCTTTACAGGGTCGCGGGGAGCTGGCGCCTATCTCAGCGTCTTAGGGCCAGAGGCAGGATACACACTCTGGATTGGTGGCCAACCATTCGCAGAGCGGGACACACAGACAAACACATTCACACACTCACTCATACCTATGTGGTCAATTTTCCAATTCCAATTAGCCTGAAGCGCATGTTTTTGGACTGTGGGAGGAAACCGGAGAACCCGGAGGAAACCCACGCAAGCACGGGGAGAACATGATATCCTGATCAAATATTGAAAACATCTTGTCACGGATCACAGCGCGTGACATCATTGACTTTTATTTTGACTCTTCCCCGGACTCCTATTTTGAATCCCGTCACGTCGCCGCCATTTTTGGCTCATCCTTGTTATGTTGTGTTCAGGTGTTCCGTGTTTGCTGATTATTGACTCATTACCCAATGTATTTAAGTTTGTTTCACTTAGCGTTTCGTTGCCAGATCGTCTGCGTCTTGTACCAGTCATCCAGCCTTATTTCTCGTCTAGTCAGGTTTGTTATTTTCTCGTTAAAGTCTCGTTGTTGTTTGCTAGCCAAGTCTCGTCTCGTGTCTTGTCCCGTTCTCGATCCTGCCCACGTTTTTTGACCACTGTTACTGCTTGCCGATTTGGACCTTGTTTTGATCTATCGTTGCTGACCCTTTGCCTGCTGACCCTGATTAAAGTCTTGTGGACTTTTAACTACTGCTCCATCTCCTGTCTGTGCACGTGGTTCCGACACAACCTCGCTCCATGACAGAACGATCTGGCCATTAACAGAACCAGCCAGTATGGAGATGTCAGCCGAGGCACGTGCTCACAAGGAGCGGATGGATGCTTTATATGAGCAGATCGTCGCCACCAACGCACGCACGGAGAAGCTGCTCGCCGGGCTCATGATCTCCAAGCAAGTGGGTGCACCTGTCGCAGCACACAGCTTCGCTCCAGCCGCGTCATGCCTCGCTCCAGCCACGTCATGCCTCGCTCCAGCCACGTCATGCCTCGCTCCAGCCACGTCATGCCTCGCTCCAGCCGGTATGGGGATGTCAGACAAGGCCCGTGCTCACCAGGAGCGGATGGATGCTTTGTTTGCGCTAATCGCCACCACCAACGCACGCACCGATGAGCGGCTCGCCAGGCTTGTGATGCCCAAGCGAGTATGTGCAGCTGTCGCCGAGCCATGCCTCGCTCCAGTCACGTCATGCCTTACTCCAGCTCCAGCCGAGCCACGTCACGTTCCAGCTCCAGCCGAGCCACGTCACGTTCCAGCTCCAGCCGAGCCACGCCCAGTCGCCGTCAAGCCACGCCATGCTCGGGTCAGGCCACGCCCAGACCGCGTCAAGCCACGCCCAGACCGCGTCAAGCCACGCCCAGGACGCGTCAAGCTACGTCATGCTTCGGTCAAGCCTCGTCATGCTTCGGTCAAGCCACGCCCAGGACGCGTCAAGCCACGTCCAGGACGCGTCAAGCCACGCCACCATCGAGCCCAGGTTCGATCCACCGGGCCTTGCTCGAAGAGGCTCCGCCCGACCACGTCTCGTCTCTGCGGGCTCTGCCCGACCCAGCCTCGTTACAGCAGCCCGTGGGGCCGCCCTCCAGAACCTTGTTTTTTTGGCCCGCCTGGAATTCGGGCTAGAGGGAGGGGTCCTGTCACGGATCACAGCGCGTGACATCATTGACTTTTATTTTGACTCTTCCCCAGACTCCTATTTTGAATCCCGTCACGTCGCCGCCATTTTTGGCTCATCCTTGTTATATTGTGTTCAGGTGTTCCGTGTTTGCTGATTATTGACTCATTACCCAATGTATTTAAGTTTGTTTCACTTCGCGTTTTGTTGCCAGATCGTCTGCGTCTTGTACCAGTCATCCAGCCTTATTTCTCGTCTAGTCAGGTTTGTTATTTTCTCGTTAAAGTCTCGTTGTTGTTTGCTAGCCAAGTCTCGTCTCGTGTCTTGTCCCGTTCTCGATCCTGCCCACGTTTTTTGACCACTGTTACTGCTTGCCGATTTGGACCTTGTTTTGATCTATCGTTGCTGACCCTTTGCCTGCTGACCCTGATTAAAGCCTTGTGGACTTTTAACTACTGCTCCATCTCCTGTCTGTGCACGTGGTTCCGACACAACCTCGCTCCATGACACATCTATATTGTTTAATTTATAATATTATAACTTACAACTAAAGAAGAAAACTGAAAAATGTCTTGCATAATATGTTGCTATTGGTTCTTTGTGAATCTCCTTCACATTTATGAATGGGTTTGGTTTCACAATCTTCTGCAGGGTGTAGTTATCCATATTGCTCGTACACGTTTTTGCACCTTCTTGTGCAAGGTCTCTATGATCAAGACTGTATATTGCGTAGCCTTTAGAACTTGACCGGGGTGACCATTTAAAGATCTTTGCAGGTGTTTTGGGTGGCACCACACGTCTTCAATATTGAACCAGTGCATAATATTCTAAATTGTCTAAACACTTTAATTTAAATAAAAATGTTCATTATAATAGCTTACTTACAGGAACACCAGGGGACCCTGGATTTCCTCTTTCACCTTGAACACCTTCACTCCCCTAATAACAAAAGACTTATATTAATAGTGAAATATTAAAAACATTGGATTTGAGAAAAAAAAAACAATTATATTCACAAGTATGTTTGCACATACAAGAAATTTGCTATGGTGACAGAAAGTTCCAGTTATAGGGAAATACATAATTTCCAGATAAAACAAGTGACATTTAAAGTATAAACAATAAAATACAGAATTAAAGATATTTTGAAAACAGATTTTAGTAGAAGGAGAAAGTGTGAACAGTATGTATAATTGTATAAAATGACCAGTCAAGCTCACATAATAACCAAGGTCGCCAGGTTGTCCTCTTTCCCCTCTGTGTCCAGCTGGTCCCTTAGCCACAATGAAAACCAAAGACTTTATGATTGTTCTAAAATAATATTCTACAGTAATATCTTGAAGAACCTCACAATGTCTCCAGGAGAACCAGTTGGGCCTTCAGCTTTCACGTCATCCCCTCGCTCCCCCTAAAAGAACAAAACTAACGTTCAACATTTCTATTCGTGGTCATGTTTCCTTTTCTCATGTTCTTTTACCTTTTCACCTTTCGAACCCAAGGATCCCATTAACCCTTGTTGTCCTTGATGACCCTGTAGCAAACGCAGATCACACGTAGCATCACGCACTACACAGTGTTTCTTGTCATATCAATGTACCAATGAGAAGTCGGAAGACATGTTGACACTTACGTCGTATCCCACTGGGCCTGGATCTCCCTGCGGACCCATTTCACCAGCAGGACCCTGAAAATAATAGCGTAGGTCAAATCACACAATTTATAAATACTATTATAAAAATACATTAAATACTTCTGTACAGGGAATGACCCAAACTCCTAATAATTTCCCACTATATTGAAGAATAATTTATTATTTTTTTGAAGAATAGTTCTGCAAATGATCAGAGATAAACATGATTGACAAGATCTAAAAATAAAAGATAAATACCAAGTGTTGCGGAACTCACTATAAACCCAATGCTTCCTCTGCTTTCTTTGGGCCCAGTGAATCCTACGTCTCCTTGTTCTCCCATTAGTCCAGTTTCGCCCAGCTGACCTTGCTGACCTTTGCTGCCCTGTAATGAATTTAAGTGTAATTCATGCTAAGTGTAGACCGGATTATGTTTCAAGCAGTGTGAGAGAATAAACATTTATTATTCTTACATCACTCAAAAGAAATTGACATTAAATGTAAACTAAGTCTGAATTCGAAAACGTTTGTTTAAATAAAAAATCCCTAATAGCCAATTTAACAATCAAATGAAACAAAATCAAACCAAAGCATGACTTAAAAAAAAAACTCAATTTGAAAATTGCTGCCAATTTCTATTTCAGTTTACCTCCAGTTAGACAAAATGTTCCCCACAGTCTAAAAATGTCCTTGTGGGACTAATCCCTACAGCACAAAATCGTTTTTTTTTGTACATTTAGCCAAAAAAAAACACTGCAATGTGAAAACAAAAAGTAAGATGTGGACTTCTATTATATATAATTTAATGCATTTGGTAACATTTGTCACACAGCTTTATTGACATTTTTCAAATTAGGCTTAATATTTAAAAGATTTATGTACGTTTATTTAAAAATGTAATTTTTTTTTCGTTTGTTCATCATGTTTTTAAGACAAAGTACCTTTTCTCCTAGCTTTCCTTGCTCACCAATTATTCCAGATTTGCCTTCAGGACCCTGAAATCACAGGCAGAATTGAGCTCAGGCTTTTCCTCACAGAGATTCACTTCACGGCCTTTTGCTGATCAAAACCAATAATCCATCTCACTGCACCAGAAATCAACTAGAATCACAGAAGATGCAACTAACAGCGGCAAATGATTTGTTTAGAACAGCACATGCCACAAATAAGACCTAGCCAAGGTTAACTAGTAGTCTCAACGTCAACTGTACCGGTGTAGCTTTAACTATGCGACATTCACACTTTTAACATATATAACTACAAATGTTGTCAAATCAGAAATAGATGTCTGCCAAAATGGAATGAAGAAAGGAAGGAACGTAACTGAGGAAGTTGGTTACTAGTAGGAACTGTATCGAAATTGTGCTCTGCTTCTAACCATCTAACTACCTTACATACAACTTTTAAGTCCTATTCCCTACCACTGAACCACTACTGCCACTCGCACGAGAAACGGCAAAATCTAGACATAATTTGTAAATTTTTTGAGACATAATAAACCAGCAATGTAATATATCTGTATTCTTTCGTCCAAAAAGTGGAGAAAGAAAGAATCACCTTGAATCCTATAAGTCCAATATCTCCAGGAATCCCCGGATTTCCTTGACATCCAGTATCCCCCTTCTTTCCCGTTTCCCCTTCTACTCCAATGTCCCCTGTGTCGCCCTATGAGACATCAACTGTCAGAGCGAAAAATGACGAGACTGTGGCGTAACACTATGATGTTTCTTGACCTTAGTTCCATCAGGACCAGTGGGACCAGTCTCTCCTTCAGGCCCAGGTTCACCCTGATTCACACACACACACACACACACACACACACACACACACACACATACACATATTACTATACGGGGCATCAGATGTTTTTCATACGTCACACATTTTTTTCTGGATAAATTAGGTTGGTTTGTTATATAATATGTAATTTAAATGAAAGTGTGAATACATACAACATGAAATCCAAAATGTGTTAAATGCTCATTTTGGTGGATTTATGTTTATTTTAAATGAAATAATAGGTATAAAACATATAACCTACTCTTGATCCAAAGAAGCCTTGCTCTCCTGTCACACCAAGAGGTCCAACATCCCCCTGTTCAGCACAGAACGACCAAAGTAAACAATATAAAATGAAAAACTCATGCTGTGCTTATTATTCATCAGAACAGTAACTGTAATTCTAAAATTTGAAGCATATTGATTTCAACAGGATGATTTGCTTTTGATCTTCGGTTCAGAAATTGTTTTTCTCTAGGTGAATTCTTTTGGGATTCCACAGCTATGCTACAACACACTCGTTTCAGATTAGATGCTCTCGATTAGAGAGAGAAATATGATGGAATTTCCAAGAACATGGATGGCAATTCACCTTCTCTCCCCGCTGACCGGCTAAGCCCCGTTCACCCACTGCTCCTGGAAGGCCCTGTCAAACACACACACACACACACACACACACACACACACACGCATGTAATATTTAGAAAATTCTAAACCAACATAATATTTTAAGAACATAGACAAGAAAGTACAAATGCATTTCTACTAGTATGGATGATGATACTAAGCCTTCTCATAAAAATTCTCATAAAGCTTTTCATAAAAGTGGAGTGAGTTTGTCAATATAATGTAGTATTATAGTAGAATTATTACTATAACTACTATAAAGTTTTTTCAACCTCATGCTGTGCTTATTATACTTTCAATCAGTTTTCACTTAATAGTAGCATATCACAATCACAGCAGTGGGATGAAAACATCTTTAATCTTAGTCAAAATCTAAGATTTTTAACATCTTCAATATCTTACCACTGTCCCAATTTCCCCCAATGGACCTAAAACTCCAGGTGGTCCTTGAAGGCCCTGGTAAAAAATATAATGTTATATAGAACATGTAGATTTCACTGGTCATCTGAAACAGGAAGTTATAACTGCATTCTGTTGTAGACACATTTCAGTCTAGAGACAAAAGGCAGAAACCAAACGTTTTAACAACACTTTGTTGGGGAACACACAGAGACAGACCTACTTGCAGGAAAATGCTATTTTGTTTATATAAAAACCAAGTGAAACCAAAACGAAACCATGTGAAAAATTCTAAAACAAGCTTTGCGCTGAAACCAAAATTTAAATACTTTTGGTGAGTTTTGGCATCAAAACTGAAGCCCAAATCCAGTCACTCAGTGATGAAAAGTAATGAGTTCTATTATTTTAGAAGAGTCTTTGAGATTTGAATGATCCATTTAGAAGGTAAAACTGCCATTAACTATTTCAGCAGCACTAGAAACAAGAATAACCAGTGGCGTAAAGTACTTTGTTAATGTGTAAATGGATGACTTTATTACTTTAATTAAGTTTTTTTTGGCTACTTTGCACTGTACTGAGTACTGAGTATCAAAAAAAGCAACTTTTTCTACCAGCTTGACTACATTTTTGATTAAGTATCTCTTTACTCCACTACATTTGAATGGACACTTACGGTTAATCGTTATATTGTGATTCTGCGTGAGACATCAGATGTTTTTCAGATTTTTGGTGTTTTTGAGCCTACATTTAGAATGACTAAATTTCTTTTAAAATTGAATACTTTATGAGTTTTACTCAAGTTTTCATTGAATTGGTGACTTGTAACTTGTACTGGAGTCATTTTTACAGTAAGATATCTGTAATTTTAAAAACAAAATTTTAAATGATACAAAAATTTTACTTTTTCAAATCTTGAACCTCAAGTGGCTTCAAAAGAAGTACTCACATGTTCGCCTAAGACACCCTTGGCTCCAGAGGGTCCGCTTGGTCCCTGAAGACCCTGTAAAATGAAAGATTTGTGAAGTTTATAATTAGAATGTACACTAATGCTTATGAGATCAGCTGCTTACTGGAAAACCATCGGCCCCGGGTGCACCAGCTTCACCGATTTTGCCCTAATAAAAAACAAGAATAAATATATGAGTCTTGTGAAAAAGTAAAAAAAAATTTAAAGTTTTGTATTTATTTATTTTAAAATCTGAACCAAAACCACAACAACACAAGGAAAAAAAATCAAACGGTGTCTTTACCAGGTGCCCAGCGAAACCTTGTTTTCCTGGTGGGCCATCGGGACCCTGGAGAATACAATCTGTTTTTCATAACAAACCAACTTATCGTTTCTCTCACTGATCAAATGATCCTCTTGTTTTTGAAAACAATAATGCGGCCAATATGAAAACACGAATAAAATGCTTTGCAGAGAACTAAATGCGCGCTGTTTCCTTTTGTGGTTGGAAAAGTGAAGCGGGGTCGCCAATACATCGTCTTGCATCTTCGTCACAGTTAAACAAAGCACACGAAACATTACCATTCAAATAAAACATGTATTTTTTTTACCTTCGTCCCAATAAATCCTGTTCCTCCAACTGGTCCGTCTATTCCCCTTGCCCCCTAAACAGAAAAAAACGGTTCTTTGTGTTTGGCGTTGGAGATGGTGTGGATGTGAACTGATAATGACCAGCAGAGGACGCACTATGGCTACTATCAGCTACTGTGGCTAGTAATCCATGTTGATATTTGGTCATGCGTTTAAAAATCGGAAGACAGCAAGAAGTAATTCTACACCACATCACCACATCTTATTAAGAAAAGAAGAATGTGCATGTTAAAGAACACTTTTTGCCTTTTGCATCATTGAACTTTTATTTGCAACTAAATAGTTCCAAGGAATTTGGATTGTGATTTAGAAGCGCTTTCTTATCTATGATAACTGTGCTTGACAGAAGAAATCTGTTCACATGGGCTGTTCTTATGGCGGCAATCTGCGTTCCTGCTAAACACAAGCATGTTGAACATCTCTGATAGTGATAGCGCTTGGTCGGTAGGTCCTTGACTCTTTGCAAATGTTCTGTAACGTTTGGAATTTCAGGGCTGGTGAATGTCATTTGGACAAGCTTGTATCAAGCTCTGAAAAGAAAAACTTTTGATGAATATTGTGTCATCCAAAGCTGAAAATGTCCTTAAGCACAGGTTCAACTGAAGCTCATTCTATCCATCTATTTTCTGAGCCACCTTTCCATTTCTGGGTAACCGGGAGAGAGAGCTAATCCCATTCAAGGGACACACCCTTGAGGTCCAATCACACACACACACACACACACACGCACACACATTCACAATCTTATTCATACCAATTCACAATTTTCCAAACTCCATTTCTCCTGGACATATGCACTTTTCTTTTAAATCAGTTGAATTTCTTAGAAACCTTAATTTGGAGTCATTCTTTAATTCCATCTGAAGAAGAATACTGGAGGGCCAGAAGAAAACAAAGCAAAATATAAGCAGAAGAGTCAAATTCAGAGATGTTTGAAAGGGCCGCAAACCATGAAAACTATCTTCAGCACTATCATCTTTTGAATTTCAACCGTGAGCTCAATAATTTCTTTCTTCCATAACAACGAGGATGAATGGAAGCAACTGAAGCACAGTGATCTACGTTACACATCTTCATGGGAAACTTACAGCATCGTGCAACTGGAAAGAAGATGAGACTCTGGTCTCTACATTTTAGATTTCGCATTTTAGATATAGATTTTTTTAAACTTATAAATTACAATTTGTCTTACATATGTCACTGTATTTAGATTTCTTCATTGTGTCCTTTATTCTGTTTCTGTTTATCCTAACACTTCATTATCATTCAATAGAATAGTTAGTAAATTGTTTTTTTAATTATTGGTTTAAAATTATTTTAAACCGGTCTTCACTTGTGGTTGCGAGCCTAGATAAAATGGACAAGATTTCGGATTCAAGCGTCTCAAATGAATTTTTTCTAGAAATTTTCAAGAAATAATACACAGAAGTAATTAAACACTGCTAGTTAATTCTTAAGTACATAGTTTGTACTTAAAACATATTTTTAGTGTACCAGTAATTGTCTTGTGCATGCTTAGTTGTAATTTGCTGACATTGCATTTGTTTTGCCAGAAAAGAAACGTCTTAAAAATACAGACGGGATATGAAAAGTAATGCAGACTCTATATTTGTTGTTCATGGAAACATTCCGAAAGAAGGAAATGAAATAAGACGCCATCCATCAAGTTTTGCTTGTCAAAGTTCTGCCTCTAGACGTTCATTAATGAAGGTTATAAAGCACAATTCAGCTTTTTGCAAGAAGCTAAACATCTAAAGATGACAAAACCGTGCCAATCTGTAAGTCTGCACTGGTTTATCTGAACCCGACCTGCTTCCTCTAATCAGATCTGAAGAGACAGCGATAATAATGATGAGAGGTTATGAAAGCACATTAACAAACAGACATTAGACTGATCTAATAGGATCGTTTTTCTTCTGGATTCTTGTGGCTTCAGTTTCAATTTTCTAGCGCAAGCAGAACATCTCCAAGTGCTTCCTGAAGCAGATTTGAGATCTTTAAATGGGAAAGAATAGCTCTTACCCTGTTACCTTTGGGCCCTCTGTTGCCACCGTGTCCCCTAGAACCCGGATGCCCCTGGAGAACACAGAGAGGATATGATCAGGGCCCTGAGAAGCCCAGCAGCAGAATATCTAATGGACAGTTCTGAGCTGGCAAGCGTCTGGCAGGCAAACAAACATGGCTTGCCCTGATTCAACTGCAGGATTATGAAGGCCACAGAATAGTATTTATGTTTCTAAGTCTCCAGATCGTCTCCACACAGCTTTTCCTGCAGCTCTCATGATATGAAGTTTCTCTGACAGAGGGATGCTGCAGAAAAAGCTTTGGGTTTAATTTGTTCTCCAGCCTTTGGCTGTTGACAGTTTGCTGCAATCATTCATTCCTTCAAATCCTCCTGTTTGACCTCCTATATGAGTCATGTTTGTGCAGGATTGTGCCCTTTTGGTTTACCAATAAAAGACAAATTTACCAAGACGAAAATTGTGTAATTTAAAGATATAATAAATGTATTTTACGTGAAAATGCAAACAGCTGAAATTATTGTGGACGTTGCTGCAATTCTTTGAATCTTTGTGTTTGCACATTTATTTGATAATTTGTGTATAATTCAATCATAAATGCAATGACCAGAAATAAACATACATATTTGAGGCTAATTACAAAATAGTACAGATAAAGTAGGCAAGAACAGCTTCTTAGATCTAATTTATTCATTCATAATATAATAATTTCTTGATGCTTGTACATGTTCCACATAATAATCTTTTTTATTAATTTATTTGGGCTGTATTTTTGTGGCACATACTTTTTTTGAACGAATGAACACTAATGAAATTCAAACTAAAATGGTAAATGGTTTTGTAAATAACATGAGTATAACATTTTATTTGTTCAGGTGTAACTTACTGGTGAACCAGTTGGTCCGGGTGACCCACTCTCCCCCAGAGACCCAGGGTGGCCCTAAAAAGCAATACAGTATATAGCATCAGAATCCATACTCGGATATTGATTACCTACATGAATTTGATACAAAATTATGAATATACAGTATTCATATACTTAGCCATATACAGTAATTAGAAAATCATCAAAATGTGGATTTATTTCACTAATTCTATTCAAAAAGGGAAACTTGTCTGTGATATTCACTCTTTTCTCGTGTTTTGGATATTTTTCCTGTTTAACCCATTCATACCCATAGATTGCTGGCCAATTGAAAACAAGAATACAATGGTCCTTAAATCAATTGACTCCCTTTTTTCCAAGTCCAATATCAAAGCAGCAATGTCCCAATTTAGTGGATCAATACCAGCAGATGACAAGGCATCTCAAACCATCACTGGTTGTAGAAACCTCAGGCAACGAGGATTCTGTGCCACTCCTTTTATGCACTTTGAGACAGTTGACATTGTGAAAAGCACCTTACAAATGCACTGAACTTGACCTCCCTTTTTTCCTCTGACTTGGGGACCAATATTTCCAATTGAAAGACAGAATATTCAACCCAAGTCAGCCTAATGTTTTAACTCTAGCTGCTGTCACAGTCTGCTTTTTTAAAATGATTTTGTTTCACAATCCTCTCCGGCGTGTAGCTATCCATATTGATAGTACACTCTCTACTTTTCTTCCTTTCAGTGTTCAACTAAAGTGCCTGGACAGAGCTTTGTGAGCAATCAAAAGTCTTTACAAACTAGAATTTACAATTTTCACAAGTTAATAACTATCAAAATGAAATCCGATTGGACATTTGACAAATTAATTTGACAAATTTTACAAACTGAGAATTGGAAAGACCTGTGATTTACGTGACTCAGAATGTTCTCAGAAACTGCTGATCTACTGGGATTTTAACGCATAAACAAACTCAAAGATTTGGAACATTTGCTTCATACACAAAATAGCCACATCTCTTCCAACATTGTTCAGTGCTATTGATCACTTCTTTGCTTGGATAGTCCACCTCACCACACAGATGTACGTATCAATATCTGATTAGTATAGTAAAGTGTAAAGACCACATGATGTTGGAACAGATGTGCCTCAGACTTCCCACAATAAAAGACCACACATGTGCAGTATGTTATATCACATATCTTTTTTGGAGTGAGCATGCAATGTCCACCAGAGTTGTTGCTCAAGAAATCAATATTCACTCCTCTACTATAAGTCGTCTCCAAAGAGTGTTTCAGAGAATTTGGCAGTACACCAACCAGCCTCACAAGCGCAGATCATGTGTAACCACACCAGTCTAGGACCTTGACATCCTGCATATTCCCCTCCAAAATGGTCACAGACCAGCCACTCGGACAGATGCCGAAACAATTGGTTGTCTGACCATTCTCATCATCATATTCTCATCAGTCACAACCTGACTGTAGTTTGTTGTTGCAGCCAACTTGAGTGGCTAATCGCTTCCTTGTGGTTGTGTCTGGCACATTGGAGAGGTGATCTCTTCACAGATAACTTTTCAAAGAAGATGGCAGACAGCGTGTGTGGCGTTGTGTGGGTGAGCAGATTTCTGATGTCAATCAGGGGTCGCCACAGCGAGTCATCCCTTTCCACCTCATTCTATCCTGAGTATCTTCCACCCTGACCCCAGCCAACCTCATGTCCTCTCTTACAACATCCATATATCTCCTCCTTGGTCATCCTCTTGCCCTCTTCCCTGGCAGCTCCATCTCCAACATCCTTCTACCAATATATTCACTATCCCTCCTCTGCACATGTCCAAATCATCTCAGTCTGGCCTCTCTGACTTTAATTTCTGATGTCAATGTAGTACGTATATTGAGTGGACCATGGTGGCAGTGGAGTTAGATTATGGGCAGACGAAGAAGATGGTATTATGAAAGCATTTTATTGATGGTATTATGAAAGCAGAGATACTGTGATCAGCTCCTGACGCCAATTGTTGTGCCAAACATCCAATAATTAGTACAATTTTACAAAAAAGGTGAAAATGTTCAAAGGGAATTAATTTATACTCATGCTTCGGGGAGGAATGGCGTAACACCATGAGGACATGCTTTTCCTTGAATGCTTTCAAGTTGGTTTCTACTTGTACATGTTTTCCAAAGCTCCTAAAACCAGCAAGCGGCTGCAATTTCCTCAAGTCATTTGATAGGAAATGACTCTTCCAGTCATTTCGCACCAACACAAGAACATAAAGTGTCTGTTGCTCTGCTGTTTCTCAAGCGTTGTCTAAGTGAAGGTTATTGAGACTGCTCAAGGTCAAGTGGTAGTAGAGTTCCCCTGAGCATAAACTTTATGAGATCCAGACTTACTCCTTACCATTGCTCCCTTTTCTCCAGGTGGCCCTAGAAGGCCCATCTCCCCACGCTCTCCCTGAAAGTAGAGAAGGTCATGAGATCACCAGTGACCCTCATGCTTTTAGAATGATCAGTAAAATACATATACATTTTTATAGAACTTGTGTAATTATTTAGATTTTTGTCATTATTCCCTATTAATTTAAAACCAAATTGACCTACTGACCTTTTCACCAGAAAGTCCCACGGGACCAATAGGACCAACAAAACCAACAAGACCCTTTAGATTTGCATCATAAACGAAGGATTGTTAATCATTAGGACAAAAAAGTTTTAAATGCTTTATAGAATTCTGTTTGCTTTACCCTCTCACCAGGACCCCCAGGACTCCCCATTATTCCAGGCTCTCCCTACAATATAAGACCATCAGCAGAATTGACATAGGTTATGAATTTGACCATGAAGTAATTTTCACGACACTTTCACCTTTAAGTTACTCAAAATATTTACCAAGTAAGATAATGAACATGAATAATATCAATAACCCCCCAGAAGGATCCATGTAATCTTGCCTTATATATGAAGAAAAAATATATTTGTAATATACCTTATATTTGTTATAAAATCTAATATTAAAATATAAAAAATAATAGTATTTAGAAAGAAAAAGCCAAGATTACGTTAAGGTGACATCTGGTTGTCAGATTCTTACCTCCACTCCATCTTGTCCTTGATTTCCGGGAAACCCTTTTCTTCCGTGTCTGCCCTGGACAGAAAGCAAAAGTGACTCCCAGCCCTGGATCCCCTGTTTAAAAACTCCACACCCTGAGATTAGCTTTAGCATTAAGACCAAATCCCTTCATCAACCAACATCATTCATCAGTCTCCCATAATGCGTAACACTTTCAAAAATGATCCTTAGTATTTAAAAATGTATTCTACTTGCATATCACAAACTATGTATTCTATTTCTGTCAATGCTTTGGCGAAAAATTCTCAAACACATGTTCTTTGGCAGACATCAACAGTCAGAGATGAGGCTGGACAATTTATGGTGAAATTCATGGTCACACACATGTTTTGAACAGCTTGAACCGCTTTAAACAAACGTGTGAGACTTGGAATCAATAAAGTTGAATACATACACATTAAACAAAAAACAAAACCATTCACTTACAAGATAACAACAAATTAAAACAGCAATTCAGCAGTAATAAGTGACTGGCTATAGACTAAACAAGTGAACATTTCTGAGCAGTTATGTTGTGACTGTAGAATATCTGACAAACGTGAAAATTTAAGTAAAAAGCATTTCTAAAGGTGCTGACTTTTTTTT
>CM051493.1:236063-289232 GCA_028031935.1 Paedocypris micromegethes
TTTTTTTTTTAAATACGGAACGCAAACAATAACTCAGTACATCATCCAAGTTCAATTCTAGTACTTTTACTGTAATTCAATTGTAACTGAAGTGCAAAGTGACAGAGCTAATCAGGGTGAGTGAACGGGGTCGGGTGTGGACGTATGAACAGAAACTATACTTCTATGTATACTTTCATGTTTATATACAAGAATAACAAAAATGGCATTGCAAATCTGAAAAAAAAACATGCGTTTCAGGTTCATCTGGCCGTGTGTGGGTGTGTGTGAGCGTGTGTGTGTGTGTGTATGCCTGGATCAGAGTGAACGCTGGCGCAGATTGGCTGCCGCTGTTGTGTGTACTCCTGTAAGGCAAACTTGGGGGTCTCGAAGGGCGCCACAAAAAAAATAAAATTGAATGTATTATTATTATTATTAAATGCCACTTGACAATGTTGTCGAGTTTTGTTCATAGGGGTCTTTGGGGTATTTTGGTCCACAGGCGTTTTTCACTGAGAAGTTTGCATGTTCCTCCTATGCTTGCGTTGGCTTCCTCTGGGTCTCTGGTTTCTTACCACAGTTCTGGAGAGTGAATTGGAGTCTGGAAAATTCCCCATAGGTGTGAGTGACAGTGTGCGTTTCCTGCTCTGTGATTGGTTGCCACCAACTCATTCATTCATTCTTTTCCCGTAACCCAGAAATGAAAAAGTGGTACAGATGGATGAAGTACAGCATAAGAGCGTTCACCTCTGAGCCTGGAGAACCTGCTGGTCCAATTGGCCCTTGATCACCCTGTGGTCACAATTCAGTTATAATAACCAATACTGTATATAGATGTTTCTTCAATTACTTTCTTACAAAACAAGAGTTTTACCAAGAATGTTCTAAAACAACATCAACAGAGAAGAGAACAATTCTTACAAAAGAGCACACAAAAGAACACAAAAGAAATAATAATTAGAAATCTATAGAATAAAATTAATCCCACTACTGCCCCAATTTCAGTTGATTCTACAATACCTCCAGTCCTGAAAGACCTCTGTGGCCCGGAATTCCTCTCATCCCGGCGTTTCCCTGGGAATGAATAACAATGACACTAGCCAATTGTCATGCTCAGGCGAGTCTCCAGAGGTCGCACTATGGGAGACACCGATTTACTCTTCAGCTGTTACCCATCATCTGTACTATATAAGCAACACGGAAGAAGAGACAAGTGCGAAGTATTGTTTTGCCACGGCCTACAACTCTGAGCGTTTTCCCAGTTCCCGTTCTCCTACCGACCTTGCCTGCTCTGTTTAACCTTGATCCTTGCTACCTGCCCTGACCCTGTGCCCGTCTGACCTTGATCCTTGCTTCCTGCCCTGACCCTGTGCCCGTCTGACCTTGATTTAGGATTCGCCCTTGTTTCCCATGCAGAACCCATTAAAGTTTGCGTATGGATCTTCCTGAGACTCCGAGTGCCTCACACCAATCAAAAAAACAAGAAATTTAAAAATATAAAATATTGGGACACAGACAGAAGCAAAGACTCAGAAAATAAAAAGACCTTTGGCCCTTCAGCGCCGTTCAGTCCTGGTGGTCCAACATCACCCGGAAAACCCTGAGGAGAGAATGATAGGCCAGACCAAAGAAAACTGGTGGTCAGGTTGCAGCGTCTTGAATAAACATTATCTCCACTAAATATTTTTCCAAGTCATAAGTTGCTGTTGTTTTTGCTCTATTATACATTTGTCAATCTGCTGAGAACTGTTTTTTATTGTCCGTGGACTGTTGGTATACAACATTCAAAAACACATGTTATTTTTCTTTCCATATGAAAATAATTTACACATAAACCATAAAATCACTTTGGTGAAGACCTTTTGACTCGACCTTTGTCTTCAGCACTTGGACATAAAGCAAATAAATACTTACCTCAGGTCCAACTGGACCTTGCAAACCATCTGGGCCGCGATCTCCAAGCTTTCCCTGAAAAAAATTGGAAAAACATTACCACTGTCAGATTGGAATTACAGATGTGGCAATTAAAACAGAAATTAAAACCTGTTGTCCTGGTCTTCCTGGAATTCCAAGTACACCTGGCAAACCTTGAACGCCCTGAAAAAAAGTGCAAAATGTAAATATAGCTTCAATCAACAATTGTGCAGTTCAAACTATGATGTTACAAACGTCACTGCCACCAAATCAAAAATAAACGTCATTTAACCCATTAAACAGTTACCATGGGCTCACATCATTTTATACAAACTGTCAGTAAGACAAGCATGTGTATACAATTTAGTTTGGACTGTTTTTACATAAAATATTTTTGGCCTTGAATGTCAATGACAAACTTTTAGAAATAATAATGAGTATTTGTAAGGCGCTTTTCACAGTTTTAACTGTCTCAAAGCGCACAAATAATAAAAAAGAAGAAAGAAAGTTAGATGATTGTCTATATGGCAATTTACTATAAAACTATTCAGTGAAGTGCAGAAGTGACACAGAGAGAAGTGAACACCCACAAACCCGGAGCAATGGGCAGCCTAAGCCGTGGTGTCAGGGAGCATGTGGGGATCAGTGCATAAGTTCAGGTCTCCCACATTTGCCACGAACCACAATTACCACACGTTTTTTCTCTTTTATAGTGGTCACCAGGCGTGAATGCGGTTCGAGTGTTGTGCTGAATTGGTGTTCAGTTCATAATGTATAGTTTGTTTAGTATTTGTTGCAATTAACGTTTTATGGTATTGATTCTGAGAATGTTTACTTTTTTTAAATTGTTATTTATATGGAGACTGCAAAGATTAATAATAAAATAGTTTGGTTTTGATTGGACTAAAAGACACAGATTAGTTTTTTTTAGGTCTGGCAAATTTTCTATGACTTGGGAGGTGGACCAACTTCTAGAGAATCTTACAGAATCCTACAATGATGATATGAATTCGGGCTTATTTTTTTGAATTCGATGAATTCGGCCCTAATTACAATATCAAGAGACAGTATCAGACAAAACAATGTATTGGAATATGGGAATAGATGCTTGTTCAATTACCTTGTCTCCTTGAAGTCCAGGTTCCCCCGGTTCTCCTGGTAAGCCAATCTCACCCTGAGAGTAGAGACAACAGTTAGCCATGATGTCCACAACATTTAATCATAGCACTAGTCAAGTTGCACAGATCAAGACAAGGCACTAAAATATATTCTGAAGACTTTTAGTGACTGAACAGCATTCAAATGCAGATGCTCACTACACATGCTGTGGTCTTATTACAACAGCAGAGAAGAAAAGGGAGCAAAACCTAGAAGATGACAAATCTTGATCACTACTAAACAAGTGATACAATTTTCTTGATAATAAGAATCAATAAAGTCACTCAAAATATTAAACACGATTGTAAATAAATATTGAAATCAATTCACCTGATCACCGTTGGATCCAGGCACTCCAGGGTTTCCAAGTGCTCCCTACATAACAAAAACAGAGAAAACAGAACAACAATATTAAAACATATTCATTCTAAAAAACCAGCAAGAATCCAGAGTTTTAGAGTCGTCACCTTGAGACCTTCTGATCCTGGAAGACCTTTGGTTCCAGCAGATCCCACATCACCCTGAATGCAGACATACAGTATAATTATAGCTGCAAGTAGAAATTGTGGGGTTCAAGCCTTCACATTTTGATTAATTATTAACAATATAATCTAAGTATTTTATCAGTATTATATAGGTATAAAAAGAACAACTATAGCAAATTGTATGTTGTTTTTGCACTCTAAAAAGGTTTATAGAAAAATTGTTTGGTTTGTTCATATTGGAAGATCAGTTGCTAATATTTCAATAACAAATGGAAATGGGCTGATTATACCTCTTCAAAAACTAGTTGATCTAGGTCTTTTCGACCAAATGATCTGATTTTGGATGACTTAGAAGTGACAAGTCTCTGGCAAAACCATTTTAAGTTTAATTTCTCTACGACTTTACTACAGTTGAGCAAACAGCATAATTTGCGGTAGAATATAAAGTACATTTTCACAAAATATTGATGAGAAGACTCCATAAACCCATATGGAAATAGTTTAGTTTGATTGGCTGACAAACTACGGATTAGCTCACATTTGGATCGAACGGGATTTATGGACATTAGAGCGCTTGTGATGTAAAGCCCATCTGTAGCCCTCAATAACAATAAAATTAAGAACTTGACTGTACAAGAAACAGTGTATGAGTTACAGAGAAAATTGAACAATTTTTTTTTTTTACAAACTCGTAAAAGTCTACCATTCATGCACATCAGATACTCAGTGAATGTAGACTTCCTCACATAAAGCCCAGAGATGCCAGCAGGACCTGGTTCCCCCGTCTCCCCCTGTGAGAAGCAGAGCAAACACTGAGAATCACTGTGAAGACGCCGGACAGACGAGAAGGGTGAAATCTTTCTTCCTGTGGCCTGCATCTGTCCCTCAGTGAGTCAATGAAAGAGAGACACTGCTGAGAACAGAGGAGGTTCTGTTGTGCAGAATGACTGGCAGACGGCTACCTGTCAGTGCTACTTCCTCTGTCAGCAGCTACCCCCCCCACACACACACACGCACGCGCACACACACACACACACACACCCACACCAAATCCCCCTGTGTTTTCACTCTCCTTGTTCTTTGAAAAAGAGCAGATAGATGTTTCAGGCTTGGCTGCTCTTGCCGAGTGGCCGGTGATGAAGCATAAGGAGAGGTGTGTCCCCTCTGTTCAGGATGTGGTTAGTAGATTTGAGTAGAAACAGCCCCCCAGCCGTGGCTAGCCAATGACCGGTTAGTCACATGACAGCAAGAACATATTGGTGGTACAGACAGAGTTTACAAATACACATTAAAATGTATAAAATAATTGATATATAATGAAAACACAGTATTTGTCGCTCTTTAAAGTTTATAATTGTTTAACAATAATCGACTGTACCCCTTATAATCCGGTGTCTTATGTGTGAGCTTTGGTTGTTAATGACTCCTTTTCTGTGTAACACAGATCTTATAATCTGTCAGAATGTTACAAGGGCTTTTTTGGGGGGCATTACCCAACTCCCAGAGTTATACTAGACTAGTCAATATAACTAGAGTGAAATACACTGTCTGTTAGTGCGTTTGTTACTGACAAGGTGTCAGACACAAACCGACTAGAAAGTGTTTCATTAAGAGGTTCTTTATGTGCTTTAATGGTAATATGGCTTGCCATAGCTTGTTTCTATCAACAGACGGTCATTTTATGCTAATTAAACATAATTCCGGAGCCACAATTTACAAAACATGCAAGTAAGCAGAAAGCAGCATGGAGGACAAAGTATTGCGTAACTCAAAGAAAAAGAACATGGTAAAACCATTTGAGGTGAAGTTGCCCCATAACTGGGAAAGCAGACTTTTACTCCAGCTGATTTCCTCATCAGCTGTGAAATGTGAACCGAACAGTACAATGAACGCAACACTGGCTCGTGTGTTGTAGCGCTGACAGATATTAAAGCTATTTACTGGAGCGTTGTGGCAAGAGCTCAGAGAATTTCTGCTAAGACAATGGATTCTTTGCTGAATGTTTCTTTGATGCAAAGCAATGTCTTGATATCCTAATCTGTGACAGAATGCAGACTTTATGTATAGACCAACTAGATTTCTGTTCTGAATCTAACCTCAAACAGACTCTTGTCTTGTTTTTGGCTTCGGACATCGGTCCAACATTTGGTTTCATCCTAAATCGGATCATTGTTGTGACGTGGATCTTTGACTCACACAAAGACTGATGTTCCTGAACTACAACATTGGTATTAAAGGCTATTGTAGGGCTTCTACAGCTCGAGTCTGCAATCTGTAATTGTTGCATTCATTTTTTGGAACATTTTGAAGTAAAAGTTGTGGTTTAGGTGCCACTCAAGTTAGAATATTTCCCAGTGGAGAGAAAAAACAATTGAAACGTTTTATTTAATTTAAATGTTATATTATAATATCGTATATCCATTTTTATACATATAATACAGTATATTAGTAATAAATTCAGAATTGCAAGTTATAAATAAATTGCAACAGTTTATCTCAAAATTCAGTTTTTATCTCTGAGTTGCAAACTATAAAGCAAGAATTGCAACTTTTTATGCTGACTTTGTCACTCAGAATGATAAGAAATCATTTGTGAAGTGGCACAATTTAAACAACAGAAAGACCTATGACTGTCGGTGGATACTCCTGAAATGTCAGTGGATGTTCCAGAAATATTCACAAAGTGTAATGCCCATAAGCGCAAACAAGATCATCTCCCACAAGCGTGCCATGAAAGCAAAGAGGGACAAGGAAATGACAAGGCCGATCAAGCTAACAACGGACAGCTGATAGCGATCAAGAGACATTTAAGCTTATATCTTCGAGAAGCTTTGCCTAGTCCCCTCCTGGTTTGTTGTTTCCCATATTTTTCCTGTGCCCGGTCTTGGACTGCCTGTGTTCTCGGTTTTCGTCTTTGTCTCTGCCCGCACTAGTTTGACCTCCTGCATGTATTTTGACAATGCCTTTTGCCTTTTGGACTTCAAATTACTTATAGTCTCAGTCTGCTTAATATTTAAGACACAAAGAGAAACTGTGTCTGTCTGCTCCACCAAGTTTTTAAATCACAATTCTGAGAAAATTTGCTAAAGTTCACAGTTAAAAAGTTTCAATTCTGGGTTGATTGAGCTCTTTTATAAAATCTGGAATAAAAGTCTATAATGTCTTTAATGTTAAAGTCTATAATTTGCATTTCTGAGATAAAAAGTTGCAAATCTGATGTAATAACTCACAATTTGAGTTAATAAGTTCCGCCTTCAATGGCGGAAACGGGCTTTTTAAAAATGAATTTTACAAATTAGTACAAAATAATTGACTAATGGTTCCAGATGCTAATGTTCTCGCAGAATCAAAAATTATTACTCAGTTTAGTGTGGTAAAACTTTCAGTTTCGACTTTGGTTTGGTAAAAACCAGAAATTCACTTTAAGTCAGTCTCTCTAAATTAATAAAATGCAACACTATAGCCCCTTCACACATACAGGCCTTACCAGGAACTCAATAGCAAAATACCGGCATTAAATGTGTGAACAGACAAATGGCAGTAAATTTGGTCATTTTTCCGCCAAGAATACCTGTAACGATCCTGGTAAATTACCGAAAACATGCCCTGTGTGAAAGCAGAATGAAGATTGCCGGAATAAGCACGCAGAAGTTCAGTACGCACTGACGTGAACGACCACTCTGAGCCAATCAGAACATTCTGACGAGGGTCACGCGGGTACTTTGCAGCTGTTTAAAAGGTGTCGCCAGTTGATGATGTGACAGAATATTCACTTCGCGCTGTTTACAGAAATCACAGCTGGAAATGTCCTCCAACTGGAACGACAGCGAAATCAAAGCACTTCTAATAATTCGGGCAGATGAAGACATTTGTCACCACACAAAAGGTAGGTCCGGTTATATTCCCGCATTTTACCGGCATTGCTGTGTGAAAAGGGCTAATGAAGACAGGTTTGAATTAGCAGCGCTGGCATTCTGCTGTTGTTGTGTGTGTACTTACAGGGTTTCCATCAGGCCCTGGTGGTCCTCGCTCCCCCAAATCTCCAGGAAAACCCTAAGCATACAAATATAAAGGACAAGAAAGAAAATGAGGTGATTGTCAACAGGGCTCAGCAGAGCTAGACTTGAAAAACCACAACGACTGCGGTTTGATGCATGACAACATCTAGTCCTGCTGACTCGAGAAATAGCAGATTAGCAACTAGACATCTGTCAAATCTTTCTAGTTTGACTCACTGACTTTTTCAGGCCGAAGTTTAAGTGGATTGAAATGAGTTGGAAATTTCTTTTTCCATATTTGTAAAGAGAAGTACCGGTAATTATAACCAAATCAAATTTGTAAATATATCAATAAATTAAACTATTTGTATGAATTAAACAAATGTATAATTACAGTATATATATATATATATATATATATATATATATATATATATATATATATATATACAAAAATCATACGATCTGTACTAGCAAAGCTTTCTTTGAAAAAAATTTTTTGGAAGCTTTGCACCCTTGGCTGATTTTTTTCCTGCACCTGGCAAGAAGTGAAGAACGGCAGGAGGTGAAGCTCCTTCACCAGGATATTATATAAGACATGAGCGATGATCTCACGCGTCACTGTTCGCTTGTCCAGCGGCCAAAATCAACTCCTGCTGAATCAGCTGCCATTTTCCCCCTTCGCCATGTTAATATTATACAGTAGTTGTAACTAATTATTTATATTCATTGTTTGTTTTGTAGTAATTGTGGTTAATTAATCATGCTGTCATTTTTATTAGTGTATGCTAATTTCTTTCTAAATTCGTATAAATAATTTAGTTTTTTTATATAATGCTTATTACAGTACTTATAAGCAGACAGTGAATGAACACACGCACGCACGCACGCACGCACACACAATTTTCACAATTTTCTTCCTTGAATTGTCTTAAAATCTAACCTGAAAAAATAATTTTTTATAACAGATGTTTTCAACTTTAACAAAAGTTATTTGTTAGTTGTTGCTTATGAATTAATGAATACTTTTACCACTTCTACTTCCACTTTATGTATAAAGCATGTTAAAATCAGCACGAGTAACACTTCTTTAAAAGTCAACAAGTTCTAACTCTGCTTACCTAATCATAAGCAGATTCAATGGAAGTTTCAATATTGAAGTATAGTATTGCCTGACAGAGCTTTCAGAGGAAAAGTGAGCTTCTGAAAAATGAGATTAAATCAGATGTAACTTGCACTGAAACCACAGGCAAGGACATTTCCTCGGGACAAAATATACCTTCTAACTGAATTTAGAATGAAATTTAAATAGGAAAACTGACTCTGCTCATCTAAGCCTGGTGATCTTATTGAAGCTGGACTTATGGAGATTTGTTTCCCGTTTTGGGTTAAAGTCAAAAACCCTTCAGCTGATTGAAAGCGATAATGTATGCTTAGTTTTTGTTATTTGACAGTTACGTATTGGAGTTTTCTGAAAGTGCATATCTATGATTGCGTTTGCTTAGCATGAGTCACGCAGCGTGTTCAAGAAAACTTCCATCTACAGACAATGCTCCAAACTCCAACAGAATCCAACCCTTCCTGACATTGATTTCAATTTTTTTTATCAGAGTGTAAGAGTCACACAGTTGTACAAATAATCAACGCAGTGAAATGAGAAGAAAAAAATGGAGGTAAAACTTTACCGGCCTACCCGTCTTGCCCTTCTTTCCAACTACACCAGGGAAACCCTAGGAAGAAGAGACAAAGCAAACAAGGGAGATGAATGTGAGATCGAAATGTCAAAAAAAGGTGTGAAAACAAATTATAATCCGCATATTGCAAGATCCTCAGGCTTCTCTGTTTAATCTCCATCCCTATGGAGTAAGTAGAAAATACGATCTTCCTTATGGAGCGCAGGCCATGTTCCAGCTCAGACTACGTAATTTCTACTATGTAAGGTAGAGCAAAATTCACCAGCTTTTGAACAAACATTGGAAGAACAGAAGCCCAATGCTGTTTGGAATGAGAATGTGTGGTTATGCTGGAGCGTGCCACACTCGCCTGGAATCCCGCTGGATTTACAAGTTATTATTCCAAAACCAAAGGAGTATTGCAGAAACAACAAGCAAATAAAACCAAGACTCTAAAGGGTTTTGCTAAGGCCTCCGGGAACACGACTGGGCTTTTTGTCCACAAATGCCCAATTTGTACGAATTTTGCAAGCCTTGTGAAATCACGACGGACATTTTTATAGTTTTTACGCTTTTTGGTTCAGCTTTATGATTTCAATATGGTGGATGTTTTGTGTTTATTTGGCGCATACATCACTCTCAGAACATAATGTGTGGATATGGAGTCAGCGAGGATCTAAGCATTACGTGTAAGTTTGTGTGGGTTCATAATATCATGTTGTGTGTAACCCCACACTGCCGGGCCATCAAACTAATATTAGATAGATAGAGAGAGAGAACGAGATAGAGACATTGTTGCTTGAGAAATTAATCTTCATCAGAGACTCAGTAGGCGGGGTTACACACACTAACCCAGGGGGCGGGGTTTAACAAAGTATGCAGAAGCTACCTTTTCATCTTCAAGTCGTAGATTGAGTTCAATTTTTAATAAAAAAAAAATACAGACTTGTAATTTACTAAAGCAGAATATAACACTTTCAATATTTCTGAATTTAGCTCTTTATATAGTGGGAGAATTTAGCTGTTTATATAGTGGGAGGAGTTTAATTTAGCCAACTCCGACCCCTGGATTATGTGTTCCGCATTACTGGCTTCCTGAAATATGTGATAATGCTGAGCAGATTAGGTCATCATTTCAATATTTAATTGTGCTGTTTTTGGTCATTTCAGTAGAACGTTGTTAGCCATTTGCAGACATATTTGTATTTTTCTAATCAGACTCACTCTTACTCCATCAAGTCCAGGCAATCCGAAGGGTCCCGGGATTCCAATAAAGCCCTAAAACAATAGTATGTTGGGATGCAGGAAACAAAGATGGAATCATTTACGATTTCAGCTTCAGACGAAAAGACAAAAACTTTTGCGGTCACTCTGTGAAGATGTAGGCCTTGAGGCAAGTGTATATGCCCATGGACTGCATGGTGCTGGTGTCCACGATGTAGTCCAAGGGCACATACCCTCACTCCAGGGATCTCTGGTTCGTAAGGATCACAAGAAATATGAAAGCAACAAACAAAACACTTTTAATAAATCGACATTAAAAATTATTGAGGACAAGTTTAAAGCACGTCGAACACATGTTTTAAGTTGATTATCATCTGTACCTGAACACCTTTAGGTCCCGTGTTTCCTATAGCCCCGGGTAAACCCTGAAAACAAAGATAAAGTACCAGTTTACATTTATACATTTATATATTATTTGAATATATTTATATTATCAGTCCCTTTATTAACATTACACTTTGTCATGAGGCCCAAAGCTACCAGTGATGCCCCAGTTTGGATAAATACACTTCTTGAAATCCTGCATGTTTATTTCCAGTACCTGTCTGCCGGGATATCCTTTGGCCCCCACACTTCCATCAGATCCTGCTTCTCCCTGCATGTAGCAAGCAAATGAGAAAAAAACGACAGGACAAAACTATTCACACATTATCCCTTGGACATCTTTTACATCCAGATTTTGAACACATTTTACAGTATAATAAAATTATCGATTTCCCATCATTCTATTTGCAAATGAACCTTGCAAAAAAGACTGACTTAAAAGACAGTTTAGTTGAAACACAGCTCCGCACACAGATAGTTGAAATGGAAACTCACTTGTTCTCCAGGATAACCAGCCCGACCGGGATGTCCTTTCCATCCCTATTAAGGCCAGAAGAGAAGCACATGGAAGCACATGTTGCTTCATGTTAAAATCATCACATTAAAAAGTTTAAAAAGTAGTTGCGTTACATTAGAAAAAATTATTACAGACTTGTAATTCCAGAAAAAAAGCAGAAATCCTCCTATAATGACATTCCTCAGTCAACGTAAAGTATACATATATGCATTAAATGAAATATTTATGTAGTTTAACCAATTTAGCTAGAGCCAAAGCCAAATTTCTGGAAGAAATTAAAGATCTGTCCCAGAAAAAGAATTAGTACGTTCGTTAATATGGTGTCCCTACTTTGCAGATTTTCAGCTTACCGCTATAACCGAGGGTTCTCTGTACTTACAAACTTCATAGGATTGGGTTGGATTTGAGAGTGGCCAATCAAAAGGCCACACCTACCCGCCAAATATACACAGACTTCTCGTGTTCAGGATGCGTTTTGGAGTGTCCAATCTAAAGGACACAACCTAACTGCCAAAAATGCGCAAACCTAGGCAGTTCGAGAAGAGTTTGGGTGTGGCCAATCTAAAAAACACACCTTCCTGTGAAATACACCCAGCCTTCAAAAGTTCAAGATCTGTTCAAGGGAGTGGCCAATCTAAAGGACACACCTACGTGCCAATTTTGGACAACCTTAAGCAGCAGATATACTGTAATTCAGTGATAATGATCAAATGTTCTCCACACTGGACCTGGGTGTCCTGCTGTTGACTGGAGAAACTGGAAACTGGTTCTTAACTCAGCCTGACATTTCTGACAATATCATCGCTGTCATCGTGACTTACTCTAACGTTAAGCTCAACCAAGCCAAGATCTGCACATTTTACTAGCGCAAACACTTGGTAGAATACATGAGCAATCGTATATTTTCTGTTCACATTTTGACAATCCAGCAGACACAGAAGTTGTTCCAAGAAACTATGAATGGACGTCGACTATTCCAAAAAACACAGCCTGTTCTTGTTCCATTTCACTTGCTGAGCCAAAGAATTGTCTTGATTTTAACCGGCCATTCAAGTCTGGAGTAGAAGCCGGTCAAGTTGCTCGCTCTTTCATTCCACATGGTTAGGACAGGGATTGCTGAAAACGAATCTTGCCCTAATCAGGTTGGTTTGATAAATCCTTTACTAAAGGATTATAAGTGTCAACATTAGATTTAGGTGAAAACAAAACAATTTATTTAGTGAAAAGCGGAACAAAAAAAAAATTGTACTAGAATTGAAAATTAGGAATTGTGGCTGAAAACCTCTCAGCACATGCAAGCAAGCAAAACAGAGTGTGGGAATATGAGTAAGAGGATCGGAATCTTGAGCTGGTAATGACTAATGACGTGGAGTCAGAGCAGCAGAAATCACTTCAGGACACTAGCAGATCCACGCAGAGAAAGACTTCTACACGGCCAGCCTTCTAAAGACATCAAGTGACAGTTGTCGAACACAGAAACGCAGTTCACTCAGCGTGAAGCCAAAGTGGAGCTCTGTGATCTTATAACAGACATTAGAAATCTAAGCTGTGCGGAGTTCTTCCCCGGAGCTTTTCCATCTGCTCGTTCCCAGAGGTTTTTTTTTTTAATAACACACTGATTTGAGAGATTTTGCAAGGCTGTTAATGCTGGAATTAGAAGCATATCTCCAGCCCTCAGTACAGATTAGCTACACGAATAGTTAAATAGGCTATGTAGTCGTGCTCTGTATAGCAGACATTTAACTTTCCCGAACTGTCAAGCAATAATTTTTTATAGCAACATTACTCCGATCATGTGAGGGGTTCAAACCCCACTGATGCTGATGATGCACCACACAAACCACTTAGTTTTATTCACAAACAGTCTAAAAGCTTTGTAAATTTTTTGTTAGAATTATAGATTTTCGTAATATTCTTAGTAAAATATCTAAACAGCGAGTGTTAGTGGTTTGTGCTGCAGTTGTGGTCAAGCCATTTAGTGTTGGGGGAGTTACAACTGAGTGTCCTTGGTCAAGACACACAAGCCCCCCACACCATGGCTTGAGGCTGCCCACTGCTCCAGGTTAGTGTTTGTAACTTTGAATGGTGAAATGGTGAAATGTTGAAAACCCAAACAGAAAACCTCGACCGGGCCATATCCAACTCCAGACTACAGGAGTGGACTGCCACAATTAAAAAAAAAATTGTACTTAAAAATAATCAAGAAAGCACAATTACCTTACGACCAGCTTGGCCTGATGGCCCTGGTGATCCTACCATCCCCGGATCTCCCTGCAAGAGAAGAGGAAGTTTATGTACTTTCAACCACCGGAAGGTTTCCTTCTCTCTCAGAGAATTTAGCTTCCTTGTCTCTGACTGATCACTGATCACAGTCACATTAAATCATTGTTTTATTAAACTATTATTCAATTAAACAATTGTTCCCTACAGATGTCTGAGACTCTCTGAAGCTGAAAAGTGCTTTCATAAATAAACAGAGCTCGATCTTTGTTTGGTCACTTCACAAAGTGCAGAGAATGCACTCCTATTTTGCCTGAGAGATACGAGTTTAATTTTGTATGTCGAGGTTGAATCTAATCTGGTAGATTAAATCCCAAAAACATTTTGAGATACTGTATGGGGCATTTTTCATCCCAATGTGGAATATAATGTAAACTAACAAAGGAAATAAAGCAAAACATACCTTGCCAATCACATTAAAGCGAGTTAAAAATGTAAATTTCAATGTAAAGTCTTAATAAAATGGTATTGCACAACATATACCTTTATTCCAGATGGTGCTGTGACAGGCGAGATTCCACTACCCCCCTTTTCCCCCTGTAATGCACAAGAGAACAACTGATACTTGCAGCGAAAATGTACATGAGCTCCAAACTCCCACTCACTGAAAAAAAGTAAAGTATTACATCAGTCTGGTTGAATGTGTTTTTTCGAGGCAAAGCCCTGTAAAATGCTGAATGTGCAAGAGCATTCAAGGCTGGAACTCAGACACACAACACAGTTGTTGATCGTAGTGAAGATCTTCCACATCAATACTCGCTTCTCTGAATAGGACTACAAACTGTGAGCAGTCATTACACAAGAAAGTTAACCCTGCAGGTTTACATGCATTGACTCCGGAGTCCGGACATCACCCACTACATTATTCAGCTTTTTTAGGATATGAGATGAAGCAAGGAAGAGTTGTTGAGATTCAAATCCATCTACTCTTATTAATGTAGAATGTTATTTCCTCAAAGGATCAAGTAAAACAATACTGTACCTGTAATGAATAACAATTATGCATCATGAAAGTGGCAAGTAGCATCACAATACATAACATCTTAAGTTGGTTGATGCAGATGCAGTGCAGCTTTTTGTGTTTGTGTTGAAATATGTCCTTGTTGTACAATGATAATAAAGTAATTATAACATTTCAATAACTGTAAAATGTGTTGGTCTATTGTTGGAGATTGTTAGAGTAGGATCTTTACGGGACATTTCCTCTCATTACCTCTTTCACGGCTTTGCATACAAAACACGGCACAACTTTTTAATTAACTAAATTACCTAGATGCTGGTTTGCCGTACTGTGCCGTACGAATTAACAGATTCATGTGAGAACAAGAAATGGTCTTTGGTCTGAGTATGGTTTACTGAGTTTGGTTCGTTTAAAACGAACTATTGTGAAAGCACACTCAGAGTAACTTTAGAGTATTGTCACAGTAATCGTAATGAGTAATTTTAGATTACTATTGAGTTTAGTCACAGTGGCTGTGATGAATAGTGTTAGAATAACGTTTGACTATAGTCACAGTAACTGTGATGAGTACTGTTGAGTATAGTCAGTGACTGTGATGAATATATACATATATCACTTTTAAGTATATTCACAGTGATTGATTGGACTGTGATGAGTACTGCTAGGATAACATTTGAGTTTAGTCAAAAAATAACTGCTAAAACAATAGTGTAACGGAGCGGATTGCTACCGTTACTGGACTAGAGTGAAGACCCCCGTGCCCCATACACCGCACGGCCCCGAGGGTCAGAGAATGGCAAGAACAACTATATACACATATAGTCTTTAGTGGAAGACTCCCCTCACGGAGAGACTCCTGTTTATTAGTCCCACCGAACAGCCGAGCAGCAACACTGTCATTCTGAAGACAAGTACACTCCTCGACCGTTACACTTATTCTTGTGTATAAGAGAGCCAGCACTCTGCTACAATAGTAACTGCTCATGGGTCCAGAAAGCATATCCTTTATTTAAGGATTCTATTGTTTATTTTAGATTGGAGAAAATATTGAAACTACATTTCACTGAAAATATACAAAAGCATTGCTTGTAAAAGCATTGTTTTTTGTCTGTTCCAAAGCGGCAGATTTTATTAGCTCTCCTGTTCCATAATTGCACGTCGAGTGCCCTGTGATAACACTGTGTGTTAAAACACAACAGTCTAGTAAAATGACTACTTAAAGTGTGTAGGCTTCTAATTAGATTCCATCGAGCGGATCAAAGCTCATGGAAATGTTTCATGATGCCCTTCATGTTTCTGGAGCGCAGTAATAAGTTCAAGACTTCAGCTCAAAAACAACTCTGATTAGATTCAGAATCAATTTCAAGAAACCTGGGAAAAATACTGTAATAATAATTTAAAAAAACATCAAGAAGTGGAATACCTGATCTCACAGTTTCAACAAACACACTTGACACAAAACCTCAAACAACAACCAATAACTCTACATACCTTTGGTCCTGCGGGTCCTGGGGGGCCTGGTTTTCCATGTGAACCAGGAGGACCCTAAAATAAAACACATTCTCGCTGGGTTATGTTCTGTCTCTCTTTATTTACTGTGCAATCACTAAACAACACTTTGGCTGGGTCAAACTCACTGACCCGTTATTTTTTCACCGATTGAGTAAAAAAAAAAAACCCCAGAAGATAAAGAAAACAAGCAGACAGGGAGAAATGGGTCTATCCAACAACCATATCTGTTGTACTAAATAGTTTAACGTCGTTTTTGTAGTCCTTTTTCTGCCAATTCCTCACTAATTGTTTTATAAATTGGGATTACAACAGTAATTTGGTTCAAGTTAGAGACCAGGAGACTGTTGAAAATATGTTTACATAATCCAAATAAGAGTGTCATGTTTCATTAACACCTATAGAATCATGCATCGTTGGTTCATAACATGTTTCTAACCCATTAAGACATGATGAAAAGATTTAATCCAATTTAAAGACCAAAGAATGTTTAAAGACCTCAAAGAATTTGGTTAATTATGATAAATACTGTAAGCAGCACAGATTGCCCAAGGCCTGCATTCAGGAAATTGCCATCCACTTAAAAGAAAGCATTGTGTTTTAAAAAGCACTTCTGTTCTATAACATATGGATGTGATTTTCGTCATTAGCTTATTTTCCAGTGCGGTTTATGGTGAATGAGTGGAAAAAGAAGCTAGAAAGTTCCCTGGACACAGATTAATACAGATATTTATGCTCTATTAGAGGAGAAAACACAATTAGGTTATCTTACTTTAATGGCAAAGGCCCAAATCTAGATGCTACTTGGGAGGCTATATGTGCTCAATGTAATCAAATGCCATATTCATAAAAGGCAAAAACATCTGCATTGGCCAATATGTGCTACATCTGTCAGATTAATTCATAATGTTTCCAGTCAGAAGCCGAGGATCTAACCTCTGTGGGGATTCACCATGTTTAAATGATAAGACTGAGGATATCTCAGCTGATGTAATGTGACTGTACACACATATCTATTTTTTACGACTACAAATGTGTCTGACCAGCCAATTCCCTCAAAATGTCCATCACTGAAAACTGATAAAGTCAGTACAGTTGGTTCTGATGAGACTGGTTCCTTTTGAAGACGTATGATGTAAATTACGTAACCTGATGTAAATTACGTAAATGAAAATGTCATTATGGCCTTTATTGTACGTAATACAAACACTGTTCCTAACCATCT
The DNA here is from genome assembly GCA_028031935.1 of Paedocypris micromegethes. NCBI lineage: Eukaryota > Metazoa > Chordata > Actinopteri > Cypriniformes > Paedocypris > Paedocypris micromegethes. The sequence goes on from CM051493.1 coordinate 253,371, forward strand.
TTGTTCAATGCAAAATGTGCAAGTTCTTCAAAATGATCTCAGGGACACAAATTGTCACGCAGGGGACAAAACTCACTTAAAGTTGGGGGCCGAACATGTGAGTTTTGTTCACCATTTTGTTCACTACGAACGTATATGCTCACTTGAAAAAATTAACCAATTTGTGTAAAAATAGCCAGGTATATTATTCCTGAAGAAATAAACATAATCCTTGAATAACTTAAAATATTTCATACTCCAAGAAAATTTAAAATTTTAAATATTTAAAAATTTTAAATTTTAAACAAATAAGTTTTTTTAACTAGTTAATCGCACTTCCTCAACCAAATTAATCGCGATTAAATGACATAAAATAATAATAATGTATTATTAATAATTCTTTAGTATTAACAATTATTAATAACATAAACAAGTTTTTTTGTCTATTTTTATCTAAAGGAATAAAAGTCCGACATATGGTCAGTGCACAGTGCGCATGCACACACAGTCGTCTGAGAGACTGTGAATAATTGAATTGCACTCTATTCTTTCTATAAGTGGGCTGTGATTTCAGCTTTGCAAAAAACTGTACAAATAATACTGAATGGTTTTGAAGTGAAACTCAAAAAAAACGAAAAAAACCGGAAATACCGGAAAACCGAAAGTGCCAGAAAAACCGGAAGTGCGATTAACGACGTTAATAAAATTTGACGCGATTAAACAAATTTAATTAATCGCATGAGTTAACGCGTTAACTTTGACAGCCCTATTTTTTATATTTACTTTTAAGTGAGCTGCCAGCTGAAGCAGTGCAGGATCTGTAGTTTGTGTCATCAGTATGCCATATCGACATTAATACCAATACATTCAAAATGGTATTTAAACAGTTAAAAAACACAAGACATTTTTTACCATAAATATGGAAAAAACAGACAGGAATATACCACAGAATAAATGACATTAACCTTTAAATACAATAAAATATTTCAGTCAGTCATCTTCTACCGCTTCATCCTTTACAGGGTCGCGGGGAGCTGGCGCCTATCTCAGCGTCTTAGGGCCAGAGGCAGGATACACACTCTGGATTGGTGGCCAACCATTCGCAGAGCGGGACACACAGACAAACACATTCACACACTCACTCATACCTATGTGGTCAATTTTCCAATTCCAATTAGCCTGAAGCGCATGTTTTTGGACTGGGGGAGGAAACCGGAGAAACCCACGCAAGCACGGGGAGAACATGCAAACTCCACACAGAACGGCCCGGCCGGCCTTGAACTCACACCTCAAGTGTCAAACGGAACCATCTTGCTGTGAGGCGACAGCGCTAACCACTGATATTTGAACATGATATTTGAAAATATTTGAAAGTTAAACATGAAACGTGAAGAAGCTGCAATAAATTGTGAAAATAATGGAAAAATATTACAACGTGTACAATTATACTTTTCACAAGAATCTGTACTGTGAGTTTACAATCTAGCAGCTTCAGCGAAACAACACCAGGGAAGTGTGGAAAAGCCTGAAAACCATCTCTGGCTTTAAAGCACCGCACCCTCAGGTGGAGGGGGACATGAACTGGGCCAATGACCTGAACCATCACTTTAATCGATTCGACCAAGCAGCCCCCCCTCCCACCCCGCAGCAGCTGCTTTCCACACCATCAGCACCTCCTGCAGAACCAGCCCATCAAGACCCTCTTCTACTGATACTGCACACCACCACAACCCCTGTCTTTCTCCAGTATACAGGTGAGAAACCAGCTTAGAAGAATCAACGGTAGGAAGGCAGCCGGACCAGATGGCATCAGCTCCAGACTCCTCAAGTCCTGCGCAGATGAACTGTGTGAAGTCCTGGAACTAGTCTTCAATCTGAGCCTCAAGCTGAGGAAGGTCCCACAGCTCTGGAAGACCTCCTGTGTGGTACCAGTGCCTAAGACACCGCAGGCCAAAGACCTCAACAGCTTCAGACCGGTGGCTCTCACGTCCCATCTAATGAAGACACTGGAGAGACTAGTCCTGGGTCACCTCAGATCTGCTGTGGGAACCTACCTTGACCCACTGCAGTTTGCCTACAGACATGGCACGGGAGTGGAAGATGCTGTCATCTTTCTTCTGCACCGAGCTCTTTCTCACCTTGAGAAGCCCGACAGTAGCGTGAGGATCATGTTTTTTGATTTCTCCAGCGCCTTCAACACCATCCAGCCGGTGCTTCTGGAACACAAACTGGAGGAGGCTGGTGTGGACCTCTATCTGACGGAGTGGATCATGGACTATCTGACAAACAGGCCACAGTTTGTGAGAGCCAAGGACTGTGTGTCTGACACTCTGAGCTGCAGTGTGGGGGCTCCACAGGGGACTGTACTGGCTCCTTTCCTCTTCACCCTCTACACCTCAGACTTCAGACACAACACGGACGGCTGTGTTCTGCAGAAGTTCTCTGATGACTCAGCAATTGTTGGGTTGATCACAGGAGCTAACGATGCTGAGTACAGAGGACTCACTCAGGACTTTGTGGACTGGTGTCGGCGGAACCACCTCCTGATCAACGCAGGGAAAACTAAGGAGATGGTGGTGGATTTTCGCCGGCGACAGTCTACTGTCATCCCACCGATGCACATCCAGGGAATGGACATTGAGAGAGTGGAGTCTTATAAATACCTGGGTGTGCATCTGAACAACAAACTGGACTGGACTCACAACACAGACGCACTGTACAGGAAGGGTCAGAGCAGACTCTACCTCCTGAGGAGACTGCGGTCTTTTGGAGTGAGAGGGTCACTCCTGAAGATCTTCTATGACTCTGTGGTGGCATCAGCAATCCTGTACGGTGTGGTCTGCTGGAGCAGCAGCATCTCAGGCAAAGACAGGAAGAGACTGGACAGGATCATCAAAAAGTCCAGCTCTGTCCTGGGATGCACTCTGGACACAGTGCAGGAGGTGGGTGAGAGAAGAGTCCTGGATAAACTATCATCCATCCTGGACCTGGACTCTCACCCACTGGTGGACTCACTGTCTGCTCTGGAGAGCAGCTTCAGTGGCAGACTGATTCACCCCCGCTGTGTGAAGGAGAGATATCGCAGATCTTTCCTACCTGCTGCGATTAGACTCTACAACTTAAATTTGAACTGGTGACTGGAACTATGCTTATGACGGGCAGGTTCATTTATGGTCTGTGTTTGTTTGATTGTTTATTATGATGTGTGCAGTGCGTTATGGTGATGTTTGTTTATTTATGTTTGATGTTTGTTTATTTGTTTATTTATTTGTTGTTGCTGTTGTGACGTGAAATTTCCCCGCTGTGGGACTAATAAAGGATTTTTCAATTCAATTCAATTCAATGAATAAGTAGTTGGTCAAAAAAACTGGTGGTCTGCTGGTGGATCAAAAACAATTGTATGTATTTTCTGTAACAAATTCAACAATTTGATCTGAGCTAAATATGGTGGCACCAAGGTTTGTACTAGTTTTGTATTTTCCATCTTATCATGCATGCGGAAGTTGTGCGCAAATAACGCAACGGTGAAATTGAAAGGCCAATCAATTTCACCAGCAAGCAAGAGTCGAGAAGCATTGATTGGTCTGCTTGTCAAGATGTTCTGCTACTTGTGCACCATCCGGGTTTGGAACAACCAGAGCTTTAATTCAACAATCTACACATATGGAGAAACTTATAGATTTCCTCCTCGGGATTGGTTGGGTTCCGAACATGTGGCCTTGGTTAGTGATCAGAGGCGATTGAGAGAGAATTATCTAGAAACCCTATCACGTTACATATTGGTTAATCTCTCCAGCTCGCTTTGAGTTCTCCAGCAGGCACTCCACAGGGCAAACGCACGTGGTGGTTGTCACTTTCCAGCTCATATACTGGGGAACGGCTAAATTATGGCAGGATTCTCTGACCTGACTCAGTAGAGGTCCGGGTGAATATTTACTAGAGCACTTAGGGGAATATCTTTGTCTGGTCTGGTCTCCTAACACATATAAAGCATGTTTACAGAGGACTGGCACAGAACCGCTAGATCTAGAAGAACCCGGCTGGAGTCAGTGTGATTTTAGAGGAGGATTTACTTGTGAAACTCAACTGTGTTGTTATGGATGGTGCTCGGGGAAGACGTTTACGAGGCTTTGATTCATTCTTTATCACTCTGGCAGATTCTTCCGCCCAACACATGTTGACAAAAGGCAAAGATTTACGCTTTTGTTAGGTTGAAGAACGGATGCTGCATTATCAAGATTTAGTTAAACATCAATCAGAGGTTTTAAATCGTATTGAAACATAATGTTAATGCATCAAGAAACTATAAACTTATAAATAACCAAATAAGTATAAATAATCCTGTTTTGCACGTTTACATGCTCATCTGGAAAATAAATGACAGGCACAATTCTAATGAATTATCTTATTATAAAGAAAGATATAGAAATATAATTATATATACTGTAAGTTCTTTCATTATAGATTATAAATTATTGTAATTTTTAAATAGTAATAATGAAAAAAAGAAGTTGTAATGTTTAAGAAGTCTTTGGGGAAATTATGAAGGATTTAATATTTTGCATTAATTGAAAGACTGGATATGCTGTTATATTATTTGTTTTTTGTCATTTCATCGTTGTTTTTATTTGTTATTTTACCTAGTAATAAACTATAGAATAATTAAACTTATTTGTACTGCTATAAAACATGAAATATATACGGTGTATATAAAAATAATTAAATGAATTTAAAAGAAAAAAAGAAAAACTTAAAAGAATTTTGAGAACAATTTCTATTTAGGTAAAGTTATCATATACAATGTATTTTAATTACAGAAAGAAAAAATGTAATGATTATAGGCAAGATATACTGTAACGTAGAGCTGGTGAACTACCATTACCACGAGCCCATAAGTCTCTAACTCTTTGTACCAATACTGAAAGTTTATTCGTGTTACTCAATCCATGTTTCTGTTTTTTAGTTTTTTGTCTGGTTTTTATTGGAAGGCGAAAGCTTTTGAACATTTGCCTGCAATGGCCTTGACTGTCATGAATCCCGAGTCACGTGACAACGGACTTTTATCCTGAAGCCGTTTCGGACTTTTATGTTGAACTACCGAGCCGCGGCCATCTTGTTTATCCGGATGTTCTACCGATCGTTGGTAACCAGGTGTTTTTCATGTCTTGATTGCTTGTTATCTCGGGTATTTAAGGACGATCTTTTCCCGTGTTTGATTGCCAGATTGTCTGTGCGTTTTGCCAGCATTCCAGCGTTCTCTAGTCTTGTTGTGTCTTGTCTCGTTGCCGATCCTGCCTTGTTTTTTGACCCTCGTTTTTGCCTGCCGTTTTCCTGGACTTGTTTTTGATTTATTGTTGCTGACCTACTTCCCGTTTTCTGGATTACCCCTCTGCCTTACCTCTGCTGTTTCTGCCTACCGTCGATGATCATTTGCCTGCCTGAATAAGATTAAAACCACAGTGTTATTTCTACCTCCTGCTTCCTCATCCATTCTGTGCATGTGGGTCCGAAGTCTACGACCCGTGACAGCACAATCTGGCCAGCACCCGGAACCAGCCAGTATGGATACGTTTTTTGAGGAGGTTAGTAAAAGTCTCGCTGAATCACGCCATCTTGCCGCCAGCACTAACGCTTCCATGGAGCAACTCGCGGCAGTAGTTGCCCGTCAGGAAGGAGCGATCAACACGTTATCGGATCGTTTGGAAACCATTCAGAATCCCATGGCGGACGATCCCGAACCCGCTCCTACACCAACTGTTGACCCACCAGTAACAGTTATGGCCGCTCCAGCAGTTCATTTAGGCTCGCCTGCTAAGTTCACGGGTGAGTCTGGCGATTGTCGAGCGTTCCTAACGCAATGTGAAATTCATTTTGAGTTACATGCCACCGCTTTTCCCACGGAACGAACCAAAGTCGCGTACGCTATTTCACATTTGGGAGGAAGAGCAGAAGCATGGGCTACAGCTGAGTGGCAGAATAAGACAAGATGCATGAATAACTTTATTGATTTTTCCAACACACTCAAGCGTATTTTTTCAGGAAGTCTCCCCAGGTCGTGAAGCGGCTCAATGCTTGATCGATTTACGCCAAGGTCAGCAGACAGCATCTTCATATGCAGGCGAATTTCGCACGCTGGCTGCGGAGGCAGGATGGGACTCAACTGCTCTCTGTGATGTTTTCATCAAGGGATTAAACCAACGAATCAAGGACAGCCTGGCATCGATGGAGTTATCAACAAATCTCGAAGCATTAATGTCACAGGTGATACAAGTAGATCGACGACTCGCTAATAATGCACGTGAAAGCTACGAGGAGAATCGTTATTGTCACCCCCGATCTCCCTGATTTGCCGAGAGAGCTCCTCCTTCTAGGAACCCGTCAATGAACCCACCTCCGTCACGTCACGTCACGTCACGTCCGGCAACCGGAAGAACAATCTAGACCTCGCCCCGCCAGCACTCCAGGTGAGAGTAGAGGCCCAAGGGTTGATTCCAGTGAACCTATGGAACTCGGGAGATTCCGTCTCTCGGAGGCAGAGAAACTGCGTCGACAGAACCTGGGACTATGCAGATATTGTGGGCGAGAAGGTCATTTCGCCCGAGGGTGTCCAGTAAAAGGGGAGACTCATCACTAAGTCAGAGGATAGTGGTGAGTCAATCTAACATTAATTCCTCTGATCGTCTGTTACCTACCGTCACGCTGTCTGTGGGCGATAGATCCATCCAACAGAAGGTCCTCATTGATTCCGGCGCCGACGTCAGCCTGATGGACTCACAGTTAGTGAAGAGACTAGGAGTTCCGATGCACGCGCTCCCTGAACCACTTGAAGCCACCGGGTTGGATGGACGGCCATTATGGAATGTCACCCACAGCAGCGGCCCTGTTATCATGAACTTTTGTGACACTCACTCTGAAACCATTCACTTTCATATAGTGGAGCACTCTCATCACCCAGTGGTCCTGGGCCATACCTGGCTACGTCGTCACAACCCTCGCCTAAACTGGAGGACGGGTGAGGTTATTGAGTGGGGGTCAGAGTGTACTCATTCATGTTTCACCCTTGACGAGCAGATTCCTGAATCATGTGCCCCGGTGGATCTTACCGGAGTTCCTGCATGCTACCACGACCTCAGAGCTGTGTTCAGCAAGCAAAGAGCTACGTCTCTGCCTCCACATCGAGGGCACGACTGCGTCATCAATCTGCGACCTGGGGCTACGCCTCCTAAAGGTAACCTCTACTCCCTTAATCCCCTCGAACGTCAAGCCATGAAGGACTATATCCAGGAATCTCTGAATGCCGGACTTATTCGGCCATCTTCGTCTCCAGCTGGAGCTGGATTCTTTTTTGTGAAGAAGGATGGAACGTTACGCCCCTGTATTGATTATCGAGGGTTAAACGCCGTCACGGTGAGGGATTGCTATCCACTACCACTCCTGTCTTCTGCATTCGAATTGTTATCTGAAGCCAGGTATTTTACTAAGTTGGATCTGCGCAACGCATATCATTTGGTGCGAATACGAGAAGGCGACGAGTGGAAGACGGCCTTCAATACTCCTATCGGCCATTTTGAGTACCTGGTAATGCCGTTTGGGTTAACTAACGCCCCTGCTGTTTTTCAGGCCTTCGTGAACGACATCCTCAGCCCCTTGATTAATGTGTCAGTATTCGTGTATTTGGATGATATTCTGGTGTTCTCTAAAACAGAGGGGGAACACCGGCAACACGTGCGTCAAGTTCTCAAGAAACTTCTGGAACACAAGCTTTACGTTAAGGCTGAGAAGTGTGAATTTCACGTAACCACTGTATCGTTCCTTGGTTTTGTGATTTCTCCCAAGGGTATTTTGATGGACCCCGGCAAGACCCAGGCGGTGAAAGAATGGCCCACGCCGCAATCACGGAAGGATGTGCAGCGTTTCCTGGGGTTTGCCAACTTCTACCGACGATTCATCAGGAACTTCAGTTCCATTGCCGCTCCGCTCCATTCCCTTACCTCCGCGCAATCTAAGTTCCAGTGGTCTCCTGAAGCCGAGAAAGCCTTCCAACGGCTCAAGGAGAGTTTCACCACCGCCCCAGTCCTCAGGGTTCCTGATCCGTCACAACAGTTTGTGGTCGAAGTGGATGCCTCCAACACGGGTCTGGGAGCGGTGTTGTCACAACGAGACGCTGAAAAAGGGAAGTTATATCCTTGCGCCTTTTTATCCCGTAAACTGTCGCCGGCCGAAAGAAATTACGATATCGGGAATCGAGAACTGTTGGCGGTGAAAGTGGCCTTGGAAGAATGGCGTCACTGGCTCGAGGGGGCGGAACAGCCATTTCTCATATTCACCGACCACAAGAACTTGGAGTATCTAAAGACTGCCAAGAGATTGAACTCCAGGCAAGCACGTTGGTCTCTGTTCTTCTCCCGTTTTAACTTTCATCTCTCATATCGCCCAGGATCCCGTAATGTGAAACCCGATTCTCTGTCTCGTCTCCATGGAACGGAAGAAGAGGAATCTGAAGAACCCACAACCATTCTGCCTGCTTCATGTCTCGTAGGAGCTGTAACCTGGGCCATCGAAAATCGATACAAAGCCGCCACACAGAGTTTACCAACGCCCCCATCATGCCCACCGAATCGACTTTTTGTACCGGCTGAACTCCGAGGTGACGTCATCCATTGGGCACACACCTCCAATTTTAGCGGACATCCCGGGGTGCAGAGGACGATGTTCATCATCGGCAGACGTTTCTGGTGGCCGTCGGTGAATAAGGACGTGCGAGAATACATCTCGGCCTGCCCCACTTGTGCCACCCACAAGCCGTCGCACCGACCACCGCCAGGGTTTCTTCAACCTTTACCCGTTCCACATCGACCCTGGTCCCACATCGCCTTGGACTTTGTTTCAGGACTACCCGTATCTAACGGCAAGTCTGTTATTCTGACCGTCATCGACCGTTTTTCCCGCATGGCTCATTTTATCCCGCTACCGAAGCTTCCTTCTGCCAAACAAACGGCCCAAGCTATGTTGCAACACGTTTTCCGTCTCCACGGATTCCCGAAAGATATTGTATCAGATCGAGGCCCACAATTCATTTCAAGATTCTGGAGGGAGTTCTGTTCACTACTAGGTGCCCAGGTCAGCCTCTCTTCCGGCTATCATCCCGAAAGTAACGGAATCACGGAACGAGCAAATCAAGAACTGGAGGCGGGCCTCCGCCTACTGTCGTCCACCAATCCAGCAACCTGGAGCGAGAAACCGTTATGGGTGGAATATGCCCACAATACACTACCGTGTTCGTCGACCGGCCTATCCCCGTTCCAGTGTGCCTACGGGTATCAACCGCCCTTGTTCCCTTCTCTTGAAAAGTAGATTGTCATTCCTTCTGCTCATGCTCTTGTTCGTCGCTGTCGAGCCACCTGGTCCCGGGCACGCAGAAACATGCTACTCAGTCAAGAGAAACACAAGAAAGCAGCTGATCGGCGGCGAACCCCGGCTCCTGAATATGCCCAGGGACAGCAAGTGTGGTTGTCTACCCGAGATCTACCCATCAAGAATAAGGCACGTAAGCTATCACAAAGATTTATAGGACCGTTTACTATTGAACGAGTAATTAATTCCTCTTCTGTGAGGCTCATCCTGCCTAGGACCATGAGGATCCATCCGACGTTCCACGTCAGCCGCATCAAACCTGTCAGGACCAGTCCCCTGGTTCCTCCTACGCCAGCTGCACCTCCCCCTCCAGTGGTCATCGACGGTGAACCAGTCTACAGGGTCAAGAAGATCCTGGATAGCCGCAGAGTGGGCAGAGGCTACCAGTACCTGGTGGACTGGGAGGGGTACGGTCCGGACGAGCGCTCCTGGGTTCCTGGCAGGGACATCCTCGATCCCTCCCTCATTGAGGACTTCGAGAGGGAGCAAGCAGCGGTTCCTGGCCCGTCTGGAATTCGGGCTAGAGGGAGGGGTTCTGTCATGAATCCCGAGTCACGTGACAACGGACTTTTATCCTGAAGCCGTTTCGGACTTTTATGTTGAACTACCGAGCCGCGGCCATCTTGTTTATCCGGATGTTCTACCGATCGTTGGTAACCAGGTGTTTTTCATGTCTTGATTGCTTGTTATCTCGGGTATTTAAGGACGATCTTTTCCCGTGTTTAATTGCCAGATTGTCTGTGCGTTTTGCCAGCATTCCAGCGTTCTCTAGTCTTGTTGTGTCTTGTCTCGTTGCCGATCCTGCCTTGTTTTTTGACCCTCGTTTTTGCCTGCCGTTTTCCTGGACTTGTTTTTGATTTATTGTTGCTGACCTACTTCCCGTTTTCTGGATTATCCCTCTGCCTTACCTCTGCTGTTTCTGCCTACCGTCGATGATCATTTGCCTGCCTGACTAAGATTAAAACCACAGTGTTATTTCTACCTCCTGCTTCCTCATCCATTCTGTGCATGTGGGTCCGAAGTCTACGACCCGTGACATTGACGATCTCCTTGCCCTTTAACTGCATTACCATTTTGACTTGCCGAAAAATCACAACACGACTCAATCTTGACAGTAATTACAGTGAGTACAAATCAAAAATTCTGTGATAAAACAGGGAGATTAACGAAATACGTTTGCGTTAATTTTCCACAGTGAAGTTAAACCACTAATATCGATCCATTGTAAATTGGGGGACTGTGTTAGAGAAATTCCTACACATGATGGGTCATTACGGGGTTAGATATCTGATGAAAGAACAAAGCTGCTTTACAAAGTGATGCCAGTCCAACCTAAACAAGATAGTTACTGAGGGCCAAAGATTTCTTGTGCAGAAGTTAATGCTCTTGCACAGACACTCCATGGAGCTTAAGATCCAGTGAGCACCGGTGAGGCTTTTAATGCCTTTAATAAGTCCATTACAAAGACCCCTTTCTTTTGCTGCACAAGATTGGGTTCCCACAATCCACCTTCTGGGCTTTTCTGAAGGCTGGGCTCTCAGACCAGGGCGAGTGTCTCATATACACATTCAAACAGAAAGTGTGTTCAAGTCACTGGCTGACTGACATGTATATTTTTGGCTCTCTCTTGCTGAATATTCTCGATTTCTGTTACAGCCGAGGTCAAGAAAGGGTTACATCGCCCCACCCCCACGGCACATACACATTCTTGGGATTCACAATAAAAGTCTTAATAAAAGTCTTTTTATTAAAGTCTTTAATAAATTTGTATTTAAAATAAATAAATACAACATTTATTTAACTTTTATGTATTAAAGTACATTACACTTTTAAGTCACAGTGAATATAAGAAATGTTACAGTAACTGTAACGAGCAATGTTGTAATAACTGCAATGGAAAAGTAACAAGAGTAATGAGTAACTTTCCAGCAAGACTATGGAAACTGTGGTGAATAAAGTCACAGTTACTCTAATGAGAAAAGTCAAGGTAAGAAATGAGTGATGTTATAGTGACCAAGTATCATCCTAGTAACTCTATATTCTCATAGTATATGTATTGAGTATTATCAAAATAAATGAGTGAATGAGTTTGCCAGTATGGCCACTAGTGGCCAAATCGAAATTGTGCTCTGCTTTTAACCATCCAGTGGACACACACACACACACACACACACACAGTGAAGTGATACACACAAATCAGGAGCAGTGGGCAATCTTAAGCCGTGGTGTCAGGGGGCATGTGGCGATCAGTGTGTTTATCAAGGACACTATTACAGTCTTACAGTGTGTGTAACTCCACTGAATGGTTAAACGCAAAGCACAATTTATATATAGTTCCTAGTGGCCAAATTGACTACTTCATTGCCATTTTATTTAAAAACACAACACAAACTTCAAAACTCTTCGCTCGTTATTACCTGGAGTGGAACTGATCGAGGTGACAAAAGGAACTGATGGAATTTCACAGGACTTTAATAATAAGTAAATTTTTACTGATTTGATGTAAGGAACAAGTAGAGTTAAGCAAACGAGGCAAAGAAATCTGAAAGGCCTTACCCGTGGCCCTCGCTTTCCCGGTAAACCCGACTGGCCAGGAAGTCCTGCAGGGCCCTGAGAGATAAGAGGGTAAAATTCAGGATCTTTGCTTCAATTATTCAACCAACAATCCAAAAATAGATGTAAACTCTAATGTTTACATTTTTATATTAGGACCAGATTCCTACCTGAAATCTAAATGTGTGTGTATTTGAAAACAACATTTGTAGTCTTTACCTTTTATAAAATTACAGTAAAATTTAAACAATTTTTTAAATTTCAATCAGAAATGTGCAAATGCAAAGTAGACTTTACACTTTACACGAATTGGGACCCTGATTTTGCGAGTACAAAACCCAGCTCTGTACTGATCATCACAAAAACACAATCTGGTTGGTTAATGCACAATCGGTTGTTTAACGCAACTCAATCACAAATTTGTAAAGCATATCCGGCCCTGGAAGAGCATTTAGCAAGCTGAATGAGTTGTCAATTCAACTGGTAATTCCAAGTTGCAAAAAAATATATGGAGTAATGGGATAATGGAGACGTAATCAAATACATTTTCTCAAAAATAGCGTCCAGCATTTCTGGGTGGATTTTTTATTGAGTTGTTAACCAGACATAAAAAAAAAACCCAAAACAATAATCATAGTAAACACAAACATTAAAAGAAAAGTCATAAAAACAAATTGCAAGCGAAGTAAAGCACAGCACTACTTTATTTTATTTTATATAATTTAAATTACATTAATCATGTCAATCCAGAACAACAATATCTGGGAGAATCTGCTTATCATATTGACACTTGAGCTCTAATGGTTAAGGAAGTTGCATAACCAGAAGGTCACGGGTTCAAGTTCTCGTATCATAATGAACCTATTGCTGATCTGCTCCCTTGTGCCTGTCTGTGTGTGTGTGTGTGTGTGTGTGTGTGTGTGTCTACATTTCTCACTGAATGGCTCAAACTAAAGCACAAATTTCAACTGTAGGTCCATCTACGAACTGTCAGTTCTCCTCACTTTTACCAGAGACGCCTCAATATCAGTTATAATGAAACGATCTTCGAACCTTCAAAAATAAACTTAGTCATTTATAAATAAATTTCAGCAAGACATATTGTGAAGATGGCAGTGCTTCACGTTGAACTCTTCAACTAAACAAAGTTGCCATCTGGCCGCCATAAGAGTGTGTTCTAGGGAAATATACCTGCACAGAAGGCCTGCTTTTGCTTGGTTTGTGGAGCAATATCAAAACATTTTTTTTAATCCTTTTTTACAGTAAAAACTATTTTCTTGGTTTAAAAAGCAGTCTTAGTTCATGCAGAAAACCCCCCCAAAACAATATACAATTTTATAAATAAAAATCACATATAAATGTTTTTACTTTTTGCTTTATTGAAAGTGAGAAACAGAATTTTTTTTTCTGTTTTTCTGTTGCTTCATATAACCATGAGTGAAATATGCTTAACGGTGCCTTTTTAATTTATTTATGTTCTGCTTTTATTTGACTAGTCTAGTTTATTCCGGGTTAATCGAACCACCATAATTAGACGAAAGCCTGTAATTTTGCTTCATTGAACCACCTAACTGTATAAAGAATTAGAGAATTAAGTGGTCTGTGTATAGCAGATGTACAATCTGTGAATGCGGACCTTCACTTTTCCTAAAGTTTACACTTTCATTTGTGTGACTGCATGACCCTCATGATAATTGTCATAATAAAAGTGTCTCAAATTCTGTAAAAAAAAATAAATCTGCCTGTAAATATCAACATTAAAGAACAGAATCACTCACTGGTGGTCCAGGTTCCCCTTTCAGACCTGGTGACCCAGTCAGGAGCAAGTGTTGGGTGGGCTCTAGCTCAAAGGTTTGGGAACTATCTGTGGCTGCAGGAGTGACGGCCACTAAAAACGTGGGCCTGGGCTGAAACACAGTGGTCATGGTTGGTGGAGTCCTCTGTGAAGCCAGCGAGGTCATTTCAGCGATGGTCCAGAATGTGTGAGAAGATGGAACAGTAGAGTCCGTCTGGACAGTAGAGCGGCCTGATGGTGTGGTGATGAAAGCCAGGGAACTCGTTCTTGATGTTCTGGAGCTTTGCTTGAAGGCGTTTTGTGGAGATGCATGTCTAGTAAAACTGTCTTGTGGCGTATGTAAGGTGGGCTGGAAAGTTCTTGGTGGGATTGTGCTTTGTGTGGACCCAACAGATTTGTTTGCGATTTGAGGATCCAGAGTGGAGGATAAATTGCAGCTGACTTGATTTGACTCGCGTTGGGTGACGGACAAGTCGAAATCCGGGGGAATGACTGGCAGTAGAGGAGAGAGGCTTGGCCTGTAGGTGTCAGCGTCTCTGCATTGCTTTCGAATGTGCTGACAGTAACTGTGAGCTGCCTCGGCGGAAGGATGTATATCAAACTGACAGATGGCTCCTTCAAACCGGACTGAGTTCTGACTCATTTTTCCCAAAAGGAAAGATCCGTCCGGATCAAACGCGTCCTCAGTTTTCAAATGTAAAGGTTTGCGCATGCTGCTCCTCCCACAAGACGTATATAACGTCACTGTTTGAGCGTGAACCCCCAAAGCCAGGTTGTGCCACCGGCCGTCGTGAACGTCATAATCAAAATGTACGACGTTCCTGCCCACATACACGACAGTTTGTCCGGGTATGAACTGTACTCCGAGCTGCAGGCGATTCCTCGTGGTCATGATGGTGAAGAGGAAAGCATTGTTTATGCGATGAGAACGCACACTGAGAACAAGAGAGAACGCTGTTCCAAAAGACGCGGGTACCACGGAGCCCACCGCTTCGTTAATCAGGGCCCACTGTGTGAGGATGATTCCTGATTTGAAGGGAATGACGCCCAGATGACCTGCTGATGGTCTCTTGCCAACCAAGCCAAGTCTCTGCAGGACATCCACATCTGGACAGAAAAAGAACAATTACAGAATTCAACTAGAAGAACAGACGTGGAGCTCCAGGGGTGTCTAACTGCTCTGGGGGCCTAAATTCAAACTGCACTTTAAATCGGACACCAAATGGGTTGAACTCAAATAGACAATAATATTTTTTCAAAATTACTTACATTTTTTAAAAGTAAAACAAAATCATGTTCTAAATCTTTTATAAATCTAATACTATTTATAAAAGGCACGGCAGCTGCAGCACAGTATTCAGGGGTCTGTAGTTTGTGTGTCATCCAGTAGAATGCTAATAGAAACAGCTCCATATATAAGGACCTGGGCGCCCAGACATAACAGTACAGAGGGCCAGATTTAGCCCACCGGCCTTAAGTTTAACACACATGGCTTGAATGCTGATTAATAATGAGAAATTTTTCATTTTACTGTAGCTAACATAGTTTTCTAATAGCATTATAAACAAATATCCATAGCGTAAGCGCCAATGCTAACATTAGCGAAAATGCTAATATAATGTAAATATCTATACTGTATCCGCCTGCCTGCCTGTCTGTCTGTCTGTCCATCAACCTTCCTCAACATATATTTTGTATGTAGATCTGTCTGCCTGTACATCAAACATTCTCTAAATATATTTAATCTATCTTTCTGTCCATCCATAAATCTTTCTCTAAATAGGTTTTATCTATTGGTTTGTTCTTTTGTCAGTCCAATTCTTTCTTTTCAGCATAAATTTCCGGTAAATTGGTAATTGACGAGCAGTGCTAAATAACTTCTTTACTTAGTTAGGTTGTATGTGAAACGCAAGGTATTTTTTTCCGTGAACACTCTATTGAAACATCTACTGTGTAGTAGGCTGAACTGTTACACTGTAAAATCCCAAGATTTAAGGTTGGAAATCTCCTTTCAGACCATGACGACGGCAGCTGCTGTTCACACGTCGAGATGCACGGTCATTAACACACCATTAGTATGGTTTTCGCTGTGGGAAGGATTCTACTCTTACACTTCTTTATTAAACAGTTCGCTGGTATTATTTCACAAGGACACATCGTTCTGTGTGGCCTTCTGCTGCTTAAAGCAAGTTATTAGAGCAGATTTTTGGCCTAACCTTGAAAGGCCTGCTCTGAAAGTCAGCCGAGTTCAAGTATGCAGACGTCCCTATAGGATTTCCTATCCAGACCTGTATATTGCACAGTACGTAACATGTGGTTTGCAAATTAAGCTGTGTCATTGTCAGGGCTTACAGTATACATTTTCACGGAATATGATTTAAATAAGACATTTTTAAAGAGAAAGAGAAGTGTGAATGCTCTCCCAGCTCTAGCGTGAGTTTCCGCCGGGTCCCCGCTTTCCTCTAAGTTTTCATAGGTGTGAGTTAGAGTGTGGATGTGTCAGTGTGTCCCGCTTTGTGATTGGTCGGCCAAGGCCTAAGGGGATTTCTAGGATTGGCTCCAGATCATCGTGGCCCAGAAATGGAAAAGTGGCGCAGAAAAATAAATGAATGGATGATTTAACAATAATAAAATAAAAGTAAAAAATAAATGAAACTTCCATGAAAAAAATCTATGAAAAAAGTTAAAGTTGACATAAAAAATGTTGAATTTTGAAAAATAAAGGTGTCAGGACATGAATGTCTCGCTGACCGCAAGTCAGACTGTCTGGAGAAAACATCAGCCATCCACTCAAGAACAAATGTATATTTCCTATTTCTTTAAAATATGATGTAATCAGATTTTATACCCATATGAACGACTAAAACTAAACAGATTCGTATTGCCTGTATTGTGATGGACGAGAGGAACCTCCCCTCACATAAAAAGAGGAAAGAACAGATGTGGGAATACAAGACACATTTCGGATATTAATGGATCCAAGGAGTTTAGGCTACTAGAAAGACAGGTTTAACTAACACAACATGTACGTTACGGTTTTCACAGTTTACAATTTACAGTTCAAGGGCTTTCATTTTACGAAAAGCTCCAAATCAAAATGCCAAGGGTTAATGCAAATGGCCAAACAGACATAACCTCAAACAATAAACACTTCTGAAAAGAGCAGAAAAGAAACTTTGATCAATAACAGATTTGAGATCAAATTAACACCAGGGACTAATGATAAACACTGACTAGACAGACAAAACTGAAAATTAGCCAAAAAGGATCAAAAATAGGACGGTGGGCTTAACAAGGAACTTGGGACTCTTATTTTGGACACTGTCAGAATACCAGTCATTGCTGCTTTCAACACAGGACAGTTACTGGATTCCTGACATTTTTTTGATAATCTCTGGAAGGAAGCTAATTATAATTCATTGAATAATTTGCTTATAACAATTTAAGCAATTTTGTTACTAGAAATATGTTTGTAAATGAAACATTATTCCACAAACTTTGTTACTGGTAACTATGAAGAATTACTGAATCTATGGGGATTGGGGAAAAAAACGCTGTATCGATCAAGTTACTTCAAAAAATGTAAAACCAACAACAATTCGTTTCAAAGAAGAGAATTTGTTCTTCAAAAATACAGAAATTGTCTCAAAAACGAAAGTGGAAGACCACCAGAGATCAAATCAAATCAACTGATTTAAACTGATCCAAAACGACTGTCCAGAGCTACTGAGAACTGAAGCCCCTATGGTTTCCTTTCCATCTGACTCATGGAAAACTCCGGCGAGTTGTAACCTTAGACTTTATTTATCCAAGTTATGTCAAGCATCCTCAAACTTCAATGCAAGACAGTGTGAGATCCCTGAACTTGAATGAACCCAGGCAGAACCCTGAATGACCAGTCTACAGTACAAGTTCTCCTTGGCTTTACTGACACATAACTAATGTTCAGATACACCTATAGGGATTGTGAGCAGCAGATTCCATTCATCGATTTAATCAGATTTGCCTTACAGTACCTGCAGATTGTGTTTGCGCAAGTCCCAGGCAGCATGTGGAGCAAAGAACCAGGACGACGATGGATCTCCTGCGACAGATGTAGAAGCGATTACTAAAAAACATGCACTTTATGTGTTGCAGATGAACAATATTCTAGTCAAAAGATATTTACTCAAAAGTCACTTTTCAAATGACAAAAAAATCCATGTGATGTTTTCTTGCAGGACACAACATTTCAGCCAGATGTTCATTTCATTGTCTGGTGAATTGTTACTCTTACATCGATCTGAATTACGAGTCTAGTCACCCTTCAGAGACAGAAATCCAACAGCCCATAGGCCCAGCAACTCCTGGCGGCTGGAGAAGTCTTCTACAGTTAAAGCTTCCACAGCTGTTTCTGCTCAGAAGGCAGTCGGAGCTTATCAACTCCCTGGATGTCAAAATGTACTCCAAAAAATGCTGCAATACTCCATAATAACAGTAATGAAATAATAATAATAATAATAATGATAATAATTATATTTATAATAATATATTTTTGAATTTGAAAATGAGAAGAACGATTCTTCATAGAACAGTGTGGAACACCAATAGACAAACCTCATGTCCAGTAACTTCAATGAGATATTCTTTTTCTGTCCCCATGTGCTAACAATGGGAATGTGAGGACAACATGTTTGTGCAGAACTTCATTCAAAGCTCCATTGAAAAACGTACACCTACAACATACTCCACTGAAAAACTTATGTACTTTACCTCATCCCCAACTTCACTGTTGCACACTCTTCAGTGCGCCACTTTGCAATATGTGTATTGTAACAAAGTTAATTTCCAATACAGTACATTTAAAAGAGTTATTGACGTGTTTATTGATTTTCAAAGAAAAATTACCAAAAGCGAATCAATATCAATATAAACTAACTTTGACATGTTGTGGGTTTATAACACTGAAGCAACTTATTATATATAATGAATGGTATATGAAGTGCCATTAATTTACTCATTCATTCATACACTATGGTTTACCCTTTTTATTATTTTACCTTGGTTTTATATTTGTTTTTTGTAACTTATTATCCTATACTTGTTTTGACTTTTTTGTTTGTTTGTTTGTTTGTTTGTGTACATCTCTTTGTTGTTTTCTGTGTTTATTTTAAGATGGTTTATAAAAAAGATGGATTAGGTTGGATCCAACTCACTCACTCACTCACTCACTCACTCACTCCACTCACTCACTCACTCACTCACTCACTCACACACACACACTCTCAGTCACTCGCTTACTCACTCACCCATTCATTCATTCATTCATTCACGTTCCAATATAAACATCCAAATCGCACTTCCTAATGTGAACTAGCCATATTTTAAGACGTGTTTGTGTGGAGAGAGACACATCTGTGCGTGTGTGTGCAGCAGCTCACCCGCTGATTCCAGCTGCTCTGAGTCTGGTGTCCGGGGCATTGTCTGGCCCCATCGCGCTTACTTCATTCTCCTGCGTTGCCTGGTGCAGTCAGCACATGACGAAGCACAGCACAACTCTTCTGGCAAGAGCATCGGTTTAAATCCGGTTTTAATCTGGAAAGCGGACGAGTTAACACCAAACTGAGGTGCAGTTCCCCACACCGCTGATCTCCTCAGCAGATTCCATTTGCAGAACTTTCCAACGAGAGGAACCTGCGAGCCGCGATGCACATTTCTCCATCTGAACGTAGATTATCCGGGATTGTGCGAAGATGTTGGTCAAGAAACAGATGACATATTCGTGCTGAGGCTGAACCTCGTGCTGTGGCTCTTAAAACGTCCCGACACATCTGAAGTATCTAGAAGTGAGGACTTGGAAGCATGGACTCAGACTTCCCTCTGACGCCCTCAGCAGTCTTCTTCGAAAGAAACATCTCTCTTTGGGAAAAAGAAAAAAAAAACTGTTGTAGAAGGGAGAAACCACCAACTGCAGAACCGCAGAACGACTTTTCCATCGGTGTCAAGTGAAACTCGACCGTGAAATCAATAGCATGAAGTGAATAATTATAGGATAAATGAAAACCAAAACACGGTACATATTGTAAAAACACAACTATGTTTTTTAATTCAATATTTAACAAACGATTAATTACAAAACATGTTCATGATCCAAGATGGATTCTATTCTATTCTATTCTATATTACAGTTTTGCTGTATTATTAGTTATACACTGTTCATGATTTTGTAATTGACTGTCTGTCATGGACTTGTGTTTCACGTGAACTTTTATTTTGACCTTTATTTTGAATTGTCGTCATGTTTGTGCTTTGTTTACGTTCGTGTTATTGTTTAGGTTTTTTGTTGCTGTTGTGACGTGAAATTTCCCCGCTGTGGGACTAATAAAGGATTTTTCAATTCAATTCAATTCAATTTTTGTTATCAGCTCTCGTGACTCCCCGAGGGCTGTTGCACAAAACCGAGATAAGCGATTAGTCTGGGATTTTCCACTTATCCTGGCTCAATTTAGCCCCGACTCGGTTGCATGAAAGTAGGATAAAGCCAGGTAAGGCATGTTACCATGGAGATTTATTCTGAGAAGCAGCCTGCCCCAGACCACGCTAACAGCCAGGCTAAGATTAATCCTGGTCCTACATTTTTGTGATTTACAATGATTAAATGGTCATCTGTAAACATCTGGCATCATTTTAATCGTGCAGTAAAATATTAGTAAAAAGTTATAATATAACTTTAACGTATAAATATAAATATATGCCATGATATATAAATATAATTATAAAGTTAAAAAAAATGTTATTTCAGATGTTTGATGAATACATAACATTGCAAGGTCTTGAGATTTTAGGAAATGGCTGGTGAAGTTACAAAGGTGATTTAATAATCCATAAGGAGGTCAATATGTAGAATATATTGGCTACGTGATTTGATTTCCTAACCATGGCATGCCCTTTGTTAGATGAAGTTGTGGACGAAGAAGTATTAATACTCAGACAAGATCATAAAAATTTTAGTCGTCTTATACACATTATACATGGTACAACATGCAATGAAATGTATTTCTACAATTGTCCAGCATTGAAACATGGAGGGTGGGGGGTGCATGCGAGAAAGAAATGCAATAAAAAGATAAGAGATAAAAATACAAATAAATACCAAATAAATAAATAGATAAAGATACATTATAAATTAAAACAAGGAAATGAAGATGAAAAAGACCCAATAGAAATACAATAAATTGAGCAAAATACAAAAAAGGCACTCAAGTGATCCATGTAAAGTAAAGATGTTTAAAGTGTCCAATAACCAGCTGAAAATGGTTAATCATGGTTAATTCATGGTTAATCACTAGTCGGTTTGGAGCTTTTTGATAAAACAAACCATGATTAATACAAAGTTCAGTCTCAATTTTTTTTTACATATACAAAACTGGAACTGAAAACTTATGCACACTGCACTTTTTAGTTTTGTTATTTGTACATTTACATTACATTTTAAATTATTTATATAAAAAATAGAACTCCTTTATTATTTTCTTTCTGCTACACAGTTGTGTGCCACTTTGTCTTGTTTTTTCATTAGACATTCCGTTAAAATATATGATCATGTTTGTGAGAAATGTGAGAAAATGTGGAAAAGTTCAGGGGGTATGAATACTTTTGTAAGCCAATGTATGTTCTTCCATCAAGTCACTTGCCAGCGCGCAAGATGTTCTTGTACTTAAACTTGACTTGCTGTCAGGTCCTTTTTTGGCCAGACAAGCTTGTTCTTTAATAAGGAGGGGAGAATGAAATAAATTACCAAATAATGCACGACACCAAATAATTGCATTAAGTATTAACTAATTATTATTAATTCATTATGAACTAACTATAATGAACTAACATTTAATCGGTCATGAGGAGGCGCTGTTCTGCTGGTAAGAAGTGTCATATCCATTGTTGACTCAGTGATTCTGTGAGCGATTCCATGGTCTGTTTAAGTCTGCCATGAACAAGCACTTATCCCAACTATCTACACCTGGCTTAATTTAGCGGAAAGTATTTATCCAAGCTTGTCGTTTGTGCAACCGAATAACCCAGAATGATCTGACGAAGTTATGTTAAGCGAGGCTTCTTCTGAAATCCTGGCTTTCTTTATTCTACTTTTGTGCAACAGCCCCCTGGTTTCCCTCCCCACGTGTGTTTTGTTATTGTTTGCACGTTCATCTCCTTGTGCTTCTCCGATTGTGTTAAGTGTCTCCAGAGGGCTGTTGCACAAAACCGAGATAAGCGATTAATCTGGGATTTTCCACTTATCCTGGCTCAATTTAGCCCCGACTCGGTTGCATGAAAGTAGGATAAAGCCAGGTAAGGCATGTTACCATGGAGATTTATTCTGAGAAGCTAGCCTGCCCCAGACCAGGCTAACAGCCAGGCTAAGATTAATCCTGGTCCTACATTTTTGTGATTTACAATGATTAAATGGTCATCTGTAAACATCTGGCATCATTTTAATCGTGCAGTAAAATATTAGTATAAAGTTATAATATAACTTTAACGTATAAATATAAATATATGCCATGATAAATAAATATAATTATAAAGTTAAAAAAAAATGTTATTTCAGATGTTTGATGAATACATAACATTGCAGGTCTTGAGATTTTAGGAAATGGCTGGTGAAGTTACAAAGGTGATTTAATAGTCCATAAGGAGGTCAATATGTAGAATATATTGGCTACGTGATTTGATTTCCTAACCATGGCATGACCTTTGTTAGATGAAGTTGTGGACGAAGAAGTATTAATACTCAGACAAGATCATTAAAATTTTAGTCGTCTTATACACATACAACATGCAATGAAATGTATTTCTACAATCGTCCAGCATTTAAACATGGAGGGTGGGGGGTGCATACGAGAAAGAAATGCAATAAAAAGATAAGAGATAAAAATACAAATAAATACCAAATAAACAAATAGATAAAGATACATTATAAATTAAAACAAGGAAATGAAGATGAAAAAGACCCAATAGAAATACAATAAATTGAGCAAAATACAAAAAAGGCACTCAAGTGATCCATGTAAAGTAAAGATGTTTAAAGTGTCCAATAACCAGCTGAAAATGGTTAATCATGGTTAATCACTAGTCGGTTTGGAGCTTTTTGATAAAACAAACCATGATTAATACAAAGTTCAGTCTCAATTTTTTTTTTACATATACAAAACTGGAACTGAATACTTATGCACACTGCACTTTTTAGTTTTGTTATTTGTACATTTACATTACATTTTAAATTATTTATATAAAAAAAAGAACTCCTTTATTATTTTCTTTCTGCTACACAGTTGTGTGCCACTTTGTCTTGTTTTTTCTTAGACATCCCGTTAAAATATATGATCATGTTTGTGAGAAATGTGAGAAAATGTGGAAAAGTTCAGGGGGTATGAATACTTTTGTAAGCCAATGTATGTTCTTCCATCAAGTCACTTGCCAGCGCGCAAGATGTTCTTGTACTTAAACTTGACTTGCTGTCAGGTCCTTTTTTGGCCAGACAAGCTTGTTCTTTAATAAGGAGGGGAGAATGAAATAAATTACCAAATAATGCACGACACCAAATAATTGCATTAAGTATTAACTAATTATTATTAATTCATTATGAACTAACTATAATGAACTAACATTTAATCGGTCATGAGGAGGCGCTGTTCTGCTGGTAAGAAGTGTCATATCCATTGTTGACTCAGTGATTCTGTGAGCGATTCCATGGTCTGTTTAAGTCTGCCATGAACAAGCACTTATCCCAACTATCTACACCTGGCTTAATTTAGCGGAAAGTATTTATCCAAGCTTGTCGTTTGTGCAACCGAATAACCCAGAATGATCTGACGAAGTTATGTTAAGCGAGGCTTCTTCTGAAATCCTGGCTTTCTTTATTCTACTTTTGTGCAACAGCCCCCTGGTTTCCCTCCCCACGTGTGTTTTGTTATTGTTTGCACTGTCATTCCTTGTGCTTCTCCGATTGTGTTAAGTGTCTCCAGAGGGCTGTTGCACAAAACCGAGATAAGCGATTAATCTGGGATTTTCCACTTATCCTGGCTCAATTTAGCCCCGACTCGGTTGCATGAAAGTAGGATAAAGCCAGGTAAGGCATGTTACCATGGAGATTTATTCTGAGAAGCTAGCCTGCCCCAGACCAGGCTAACAGCCAGGCTAAGATTAATCCTGGTCCTACATTTTTGTGATTTACAATGATTAAATGGTCATCTGTAAACATCTGGCATCATTTTAATCGTGCAGTAAAATATTAGTATAAAGTTATAATATAACTTTAACGTATAAATATAAATATATGCCATGATAAATAAATATAATTATAAAGTTAAAAAAAATGTTATTTCAGATGTTTGATGAATACATAACATTGCAGGTCTTGAGATTTTAGGAAATGGCTGGTGAAGTTACAAAGGTGATTTAATAGTCCATAAGGAGGTCAATATGTAGAATATATTGGCTACGTGATTTGATTTCCTAACCATGGCATGACCTTTGTTAGATGAAGTTGTGGACGAAGAAGTATTAATACTCAGACAAGATCATTAAAATTTTAGTCGTCTTATACACATACAACATGCAATGAAATGTATTTCTACAATCGTCCAGCATTTAAACATGGAGGGTGGGGGGTGCATACGAGAAAGAAATGCAATAAAAAGATAAGAGATAAAAATACAAATAAATACCAAATAAACAAATAGATAAAGATACATTATAAATTAAAACAAGGAAATGAAGATGAAAAAGACCCAATAGAAATACAATAAATTGAGCAAAATACAAAAAAGGCACTCAAGTGATCCATGTAAAGTAAAGATGTTTAAAGTGTCCAATAACCAGCTGAAAATGGTTAATCATGGTTAATCACTAGTCGGTTTGGAGCTTTTTGATAAAACAAACCATGATTAATACAAAGTTCAGTCTCAATTTTTTTTTACATATACAAAACTGGAACTGAATACTTATGCACACTGCACTTTTTAGTTTTGTTATTTGTACATTTACATTACATTTTAAATTATTTATATAAAAAAAAGAACTCCTTTATTATTTTCTTTCTGCTACACAGTTGTGTGCCACTTTGTCTTGTTTTTTCTTAGACATCCCGTTAAAATATATGATCATGTTTGTGAGAAATGTGAGAAAATGTGGAAAAGTTCAGGGGGTATGAATACTTTTGTAAGCCAATGTATGTTCTTCCATCAAGTCACTTGCCAGCGCGCAAGATGTTCTTGTACTTAAACTTGACTTGCTGTCAGGTCCTTTTTTGGCCAGACAAGCTTGTTCTTTAATAAGGAGGGGAGAATGAAATAAATTACCAAATAATGCACGACACCAAATAATTGCATTAAGTATTAACTAATTATTATTAATTCATTATGAACTAACTATAATGAACTAACATTTAATCGGTCATGAGGAGGCGCTGTTCTGCTGGTAAGAAGTGTCATATCCATTGTCGACTCAGTGATTCTGTGAGCGATTCCATGGTCTGTTTAAGTCTGCCATGAACAAGAACTTATCCCAACTATCTACACCTGGCTTAATTTAGCGGAAAGTATTTATCCAAGCTTAGCGTTTGTGCAACCGAATAACCCAGAATGATCTGACGAAGTTAGTTAAGCGAGGCTTCTTCTGAAATCCTGGCTTTCTTTATTCTACTTTTGTGCAACAGCCCCCTGTTGATAGTGAAACAAAAAAAATAAATGTAAACAAAACGTTTAGTTAATACGTTTGTTCCTCCTTCATACTGTCACTTCACCATGGACTACAAAGCACAGGATTCCCCATGTTCTGTCTTTTCTAATGTTTGTAGTTATATGTTCCATTAGTTTCACCTGTCTCTTCTTTTTATTGTATTTACTTGTCACTGTTCTCCAGTTGTGTTTATATTCCTGTTTCATTCTTTAACTGTTCTTAAATTCTTTTGGTGCTTCCTTATTTATATTTTTCATATAGACAAATGGATTTCAAATAATAATTAATGGATTTGGATTGATTGATTGATTGATTGATTGGTTGATTTATTGATAGATTGATAATACACACTGTTTTGATGGGCAGTGCTTTAACAAAAAACAACAGAGTAAAACTTATTTCCATTGATATATTGACAGTGACACGGATGGGCTGTCACGACGACCAGACTGGTAGGACCTACGTGCACGGCACGGACGAGACGGGATGCCAGGGGTTAATGAACAAAATAAAGGGTTTAATCCAAAATGATTCTAAGGTACAAAGAAAATGAAAAGCCTTAAGAAAACAAAAGCTGTACAGGGCAACACAGGATTTAGCCAGGACAGGACACAACTTGACGGCAAGACAGCCAACACATCTAACGACCTGACAAAGAAATTGTGCACTGAGTGAGAAATAAATACAAGACATAATGACGACAACGACCGGCAGCTGGACACGATAACGAGACAATAACGATAAACGAGTGACTAAACACAAGGCACCTGGGGGCTGTTGCACAAAAGTAGAATAAAGAAAGCCAGGATTTCAGAAGAAGCCTCGCTTAACATAACTTCGTCAGATCATTCTGGGTTATTCGGTTGCACAAACGCTAAGCTTGGATAAATACTTTCCGCTAAATTAAGCCAGGTGTAGATAGTTGGGATAAGTTCTTGTTCATGGCAGACTTAAACAGACCATGGAATCGCTCACAGAATCACTGAGTCGACAATGGATATGACACTTCTTACCAGCAGAACAGCGCCTCCTCATGACCGATTAAATGTTAGTTCATTATAGTTAGTTCATAATGAATTAATAATAATTAGTTAATACTTAATGCAATTATTTGGTGTCGTGCATTATTTGGTAATTTATTTCATTCTCCCCTCCTTATTAAAGAACAAGCTTGTCTGGCCAAAAAAGGACCTGACAGCAAGTCAAGTTTAAGTACAAGAACATCTTGCGCGCTGGCAAGTGACTTGATGGAAGAACATACATTGGCTTACAAAAGTATTCATACCCCCTGAACTTTTCCACATTTTCTCACATTTCTCACAAACATGATCATATATTTTAACGGGATGTCTAATGAAAAAACAAGACAAAGTGGCACACAACTGTGTAGCAGAAAGAAAAAATAAAGGAGTTCTTTTTTTTATATAAATAATTTAAAATGTAATGTAAATGTACAAATAACAAAACTAAAAAGTGCAGTGTGCATAAGTATTCAGTTCCAGTTTTGTATATGTAAAAAAAAATTGAGACTGAACTTTGTATTAATCATGGTTTGTTTTATCAAAAAGCTCCAAACCGACTAGTGATTAACCATGATTAACCATTTTCAGCTGGTTATTGGACACTTTAAACATCTTTACTTTACATGGATCACTTGAGTGCCTTTTTTGTATTTTGCTCAATTTATTGTATTTCTATTGGGTCTTTTTCATCTTCATTTCCTTGTTTTAATTTATAATGTATCTTTATCTATTTGTTTATTTGGTATTTATTTGTATTTTTATCTCTTATCTTTTTATTGCATTTCTTTCTCGTATGCACCCCCCACCCTCCATGTTTAAATGCTGGACGATTGTAGAAATACATTTCATTGCATGTTGTATGTGTATAAGACGACTAAAATTTTAATGATCTTGTCTGAGTATTAATACTTCTTCGTCCACAACTTCATCTAACAAAGGTCATGCCATGGTTAGGAAATCAAATCACGTAGCCAATATATTCTACATATTGACCTCCTTATGGACTATTAAATCACCTTTGTAACTTCACCAGCCATTTCCTAAAATCTCAAGACCTGCAATGTTATGTATTCATCAAACATCTGAAATAACATTTTTTTTTAACTTTATAATTATATTTATTTATCATGGCATATATTTATATTTATACGTTAAAGTTATATTATAACTTTATACTAATATTTTACTGCACGATTAAAATGATGCCAGATGTTTACAGATGACCATTTAATCATTGTAAATCACAAAAATGTAGGACCAGGATTAATCTTAGCCTGGCTGTTAGCCTGGTCTGGGGCAGGCTAGCTTCTCAGAATAAATCTCCATGGTAACATGCCTTACCTGGCTTTATCCTACTTTCATGCAACCGAGTCGGGGCTAAATTGAGCCAGGATAAGTGGAAAATCCCAGATTAATCGCTTATCTCGGTTTTGTGCAACAGCCCTCAGGTGTGTGCGTGTGTGTGTGTGTGGTTGTGTGTAAACACCGGAATTTATCTTCCTGGACCGGTCGAGACATAATTGTGTGCTGTGTGCTCTCTTCGTGCTTGTGTGGTTTTCCTTTGGGTCTCCGTTTTTTTAAGACATTCACAAGCATGAAATATTTGACTTACTTTTGGTATAATACTGATAAAGTTAAGTCTCTTATTTTAAAACCAAACATTTTTTTATTTCATAAATTTCAGTTATGATTACATATATTTTATTTGTATTTTCAATAACAAACATAATTAAAAATGTTTCTTTCATATTCTTCATTTGCAGAACTTTGTGTTCACTTCACACTTACCCTCATCTCAATTACGTTTTCATAGATATACTGTAGTTATGTACATTTCTACGAGATAAAGCATTATGTGCCTTACATAATGACATAACTGTTGGATTAATTAATTAACATAGCATAACAGATATAAAGTGACATATGTATTTTTCTTTGCAAGACCAAAATACCAACGGCATTTTTTCTTGTTATAATTTCATAACTTGACATGAAAATGCCCAATTCACTGTGTGTGTGTGTGTGTGTGCGTGCATGTGTGTGTGTGTGTGTGTGTGTGTGTGTGTGTGTGTGTGTGTTTCCTAGCTAAGAAAATGTTAACAATATTAGTTTCGATCAGAAATGTAGATGTACTTAATAAAAAATTAATTAATTACAATTAAACCCTAAAATGTTCTGTTTTTGAATTAGGACAAAATTGTCATAATTTGATTAGCTATTAATCACACACACATGCACACCAGATTTAAAGAGCAGCGGCTTTGTTTGACGCCACCTCTCGCTCTATTCTGCCCATCAGCTCGGTGCTAATGTAATTTCCCTCCAGGCTCAAGTATGTGAGGGAACATCTTTCCTGTGATTTCAGAGCGTCCAGCAGATAGCTCCCTCCAACATCTCCAAAACCATTATTATCCAAGTCCACCTTCGTCAAGTTCTTGTTTGACCTCAGCACGTCAGCAAACAGTTTGATGCCATCGTCCCCAAGGCCACTTTCATCTAATATGATGTGCGTCAGCATCGTATTTGCTTTTAGACTTTCAAAGAAATCCACCCAAGCGTCTTGGTCCGAGCAAGGTGTCTGCGCAAGGCCCAGATACTCAAGGTTGGAATGATGTCTCATGAAAGTGGCCAGCACTCTCAAACCAATGCTGCCAATGCCATTTCCTCCCAAGTCTAACTCTTTTATCGCTGGAGAATTGTTGCGTTGTTCAGCATTTCCATCCACTGCTGCTGTTTTCTCCTGAATGTCAGCCAATCCAGCAAGCAGAACTTGCGCTCCAAGGTCTCCAAGCTGGTTTCCGAATAATCTGATGGAGAATATAAAAATTCTACTTTATTACTAATGAGCAAGGTTTGAAGGTCTCAAAGCACCTACAGTAGTTGTTCAATCTCTGCTTTGGCCTGCACAAGGTCCAGCAGGACACTGGCTCCTGGTGGCCCTATCTGGTTGAGGTTAAGATTCATCACTTTCACCCTGGATGGGCTTCTTTTTAGAGATTCGGCCAAATTCATCAGCAGCTTGTCCGTCAGCCCGGTGTTCCGCATGATTAGCTGCTCCACTTCATCAGAACTGCTCAGCACTTCACTCACAGCCTCCATCTGTACCAAAGCACAATTCTCAAATAAAAACCGTCAATTTAAAAGTCTTTTAATTTGCTTGCACACAAAACATTATTGTGCTGCATATTGAAATGTTTAAATATTTAAACTTGCTTGTTTTTGTATATCCTGTTGTTTTGCATCATTCTCTGCAAAATGAATACATACAGTACAAGTGTCAGTAAATTATTTTGCATCCAAATTATGTCCCCATGGACTACAGTTCCCATGCCCCTGTGTTTCCAGTTGTGTTTGTAATCAAGTGGTTCATCAGTTTCACCTGCTCCTCGTTTGTACTATTTTAGTCTCACCTGTCCCTATGTTCCTTGACAGTCATTGTCTTCATTGCACTTTCTCTCTAAATTATCATTTTATCAATTATAAATGATCAATTATCATCATTTTGTCATTAAATGTACGTTTTGTGTCAGTACGGGCCCTAGCTCTGCATCTCTGCATCCAGCTCCGAGAGGATCGTAACACAAGTCTCTTAGACCGTCATATCCATCGATTCATTTCAACTTTGTAGGTATTTCCATTGTATTGTATTAATGTTTTTTCTTTATTGTGCATTTATTAATTTTCCATTGTAAATAATTGTTTACCTTTATTTGGGTGTGTGTTGCTCACTTTCATTCTTCTAGCTTCTCCGTGCATCTCATTACTGTCACTTTCCGCACTCAGTTCTACATCTGATGCCGAATCCTTTGCATGATGACCGGAGGTGAGTTGTTCTTTGATTTTATCCCTCTCAAACTCTACATGGATGACAAAAAAACTAGTTATGTCCAGATACAATTCATAACTAAGTAACATTCCTGCTGCCCACTTAGCCAGGCCACTATCAGATCTTATTATCCGTTATATCATTGAATGCATGATATTTTTTCAACAGTTTTATTATTTTAGAACAATTTTTCTTTTATAAAATAAAATGATTGAATCCAGCTTGTGAATCAAGCTAGAGGTCTCCGGGGAAGCCCTGTCTGAGCAAGGAGCTGGATTTCTCCACTCACTGTTTGCTTTGAACCACCTCTGTTGGTCTAGGCCTGATTCCAAACCAGTGCTCATTTCAACACATTCTTCATAGAAGTCCCTCAGTCTTCCCCGGTTTCTGCTGTTTTTGTTCCTCTCCGGCGGATCCACGGCTTTCTGTCCATCAGGCTTAGTTTGAGTCCTTCCTTCCTGCAATAAGCCTTGAGAAATGTAACTGTCCTGAGTCTTTCGCTTAGAAACTGAACACATTTATTTGCAACCTATTTATTTGCAAAACAGTTTTATGTGAATGTCTGTCACTATGTTGTGTTATCTATAGACTTCCCGCTAGCGCAAACATTTTGAAAGCACTGGATTAGCAGTAGCGCTGGATTAGCATTAGCAATCACCTGCGACTTTTGTTTTATCTGTGGATGGTACGTTCTCTTGGTCTTTCGGTGTGTTGAATGTAAGTCTGGCGTCTGCTTCGTTTCCAGGAAATAGTTTTGTCTTTGCTCCTGATTGCTCCACACTTTTGCTCACTTCGCTCTGACTGCGGCGTCTACGACGTCTCTTCTCTTTAGCTTTGTCATTCATGTCTTCACTGTCAGTTGACAAAGCGCCTGCGTCTTTGGAAAGGTTTCTGGTTTTCGGTATTGTTTTATCCATTCCAACAGGGAGAAACAGTGGCGATGAAGCCCGTGACTCGGTGTCACCTGCAAGACCGGAGTAGTAACTAAATGTATCTGTGATGTGTGTATTGTATTTCAGTAGTGAAATTCATGCTCACTTTCGTTAGAAATGGCGGCTGGTTGAAAAACTGGAGCTGGGCTGATGATTGATGGAGTACCAATGCCATGCCGTGAATTTACACATCTGCAAAACAAACACTTTAGGAAGCAACTCCTAAAACGCAAGTTTTAAAGTCTTCTTACGTAGTTTTAGAGAGGAGAAAATCACAATGCTCTACATCTGCCCCATCTAAGTAGTGATGTGCATATACAGTATGTCTCCAAAAGCAACAACGTTGTATTTTACATGTTACAGACTGAGTGTAAAATCAGGCATTGTATAAAATGCCTGAACCAAGGACAAAGCGCATGGAAGTATGAAATGTATCGGATTTAACATATTTTCTAGACATGTCATGCAATGCCTGGAAGGTGACCGAACTCATTGGCAGGAGAAATCAAGAAAGAACGAAAAAAGTGAAAAAACAAATGTGATGTTTATGTTAAGCAATTGTTAGTAAAGGTTTACAACGAGGTGCAAAACTTGTAGTCAGTCGACATGGAAGATTACAAGGACGCCTGATCGAGAAGTAACAATCGTTTCAGATTCTTTTGTTTTCCTGATAGCCTGATAGGCGAAAAGAAAAAAACATTACAACATTTTATGCAAACTTTGATAAATTAATATGAAGAAGCACAGACGTTGGTCAACATCTGAGATTCTGATGACAATTCGAAAAATAAATAAATGTCTGATTGCGAACAAAAAATTATTTGGTCTATAACTGTGCCTCCGTTTTTCTTTCACTTTTAGACGATTCGTCGTCAATGTTTATTCCCGTCCAGACATTTCACAATTGGCGTGAAACGTGTCTGTTGTTCCCTGCAATGATTAGAAAAGATATTCAACAACAATGGAGTTTCACACATTGCCTAAACATTTCAGGCAAAGTATACATTGCTAGTAACATTGCCTGCACTTTTATGATAGAGGTCTTAAGCCGATCAGTGTCGATCAGTGTATTGCTCAAAGACACTTTAGCTGTGGTACCTACCAGCCTGAGATTCAATCCTACAAACATTTAGTCACTTACAACTTAAGATGAAAAACTCTTAATACAACTCTTTACCATTAGGCCACAACTGCCCTAAATCAGATCCTGTCATAACTTCCCACCTGTAGCAAGGTTTCCCTCCATGTAGCCGAGTCATTCTGAAGCAGCTCTTCCGGCCTTGCTGAAACCCCGGGGCATATCGGTACTCGCAGCAAGAACTGATCCGAGCTGCCATGATCCCGTTCACAAACACTGAAGCACTGAATGGGAAACCCAAGTGCCTCTGGGATGTGAACTGGAACTCTTCTGTTGAGCCAAACACAATGTTTTGATAGTGTAAAACTTTGTTAAAAAACTCAAAATATGGCTTCACATGTTGCCTCATTAATGTGGTTGATTCATTTTTGACATTTATTTGTGCTGCAGCTCAGAAATGCAGGAAACAGTAAAGAATTAGGACATCACGAGCAATAAAAATTACTGACAAAAGTAATCTGAAACGTTCTGAAACACACTGGAGATTCTGGGAAGCTGTTGAAAAATGGCATGTGACTTTTTATATATTTAATGTTAATATATTTGCATTGCTTGAGAAATTATAATTAACTATTTGATTAATTATTCTCACAAACTATCTTAAGTGACTTGCATTGCATTACAGTCAAGTTTCATCAGCCGTTACTTTCTTTTGGAATATTAACGCTGGCTCTAGTGATTGAGCCACAGGAAATATCATGTTGTGGAACATTTCCAAGCTTCCCGGGGGGGGGGGAAATCTTCAACAAGATTTCTAATTTGAAATATTCTATAAAGTCTATAAAATCAGAAATAGGTACCTCTGGATTGCACAAGTCCTTTAAAAACACAAATGTTCTCTCCGCCACAGATTTGCTGGAGGACTTTCAGATCATCTTGAGAGTTTGAAGAATATCCTGTTCCCAGGTACATCATTGTCACTGTAACGTTTGACTTTTTGGCCTCTTTCTGCGCTTTAAGTGAGTTCTGGAATGGAGCAAACACAATTAATTCATCTTTTTTTGGTCACAAAAGGCAGAAATGTGCCATGTATCCATATATGCCATGATCTGAGTTCAAGTCTCAGCAGAACTTGCAATCCAGATCAAGGCAGTTGGACCTGCCACCTTGCTGAATCTCGGTGCAGTGGGTTCTACTACTGAGTGACAACGACATGCCCCAACACAAAGGAACTGTCCACTGCTCTGGGATAAGAGTGTAATCTCACACTATTAGAGTGTAGTCTCTCACATTATAAGTGTGTAATCTCTCCTACTATTAGAGTGTAATCTCTCACACTATCAAATTCAGATTATAATCTCTCACACTGTAAGTGTGTAGTCTCTCACATCAGAAGCATGTAATCTCTCAGAAGTGTGTAATACCATTGGAATGTAGTAGACACTGACATTATAAGAGGGTAATCTCTCCTACTATTAGAGTGTAATCTCTCCCACTATCACATTCAGAGTATAATTTCTCACACTAAGATTGTAATTTCTCACACTATAAACGTGTAATCTCTCACACTATAAGCGTGCAATCTCTCCCACTATTAGAGTGTAATCTCACACTATCAAAGTCAGAATATAATCTCTCACACTATTAGAGTGTAGTCTCTCACATCAGAAGCATGTAATCTCTCCAACCTTTAGAGTGGAATCTCTTAGACTATTGGAGTATAGCCTCTCACATTATTAGCGTGTACGTTCTCACACTTTAATTGTGTAATCTCTCACACTACTGTATAAGTGTGTAGTCGCTCACACTATACAAATGTAATCTCCCACACTAGAAGTTTAAATTCTCAGCAGGGTGGTCTGGCTCACCTGTCTGTGGCTGAAGTCGGGGGCTCTGAGAGAGCTGATGGAGGACACAGAACCACGGCGTCGGCTTGTGTAGAGATAAGGACACGAGTGACTCAGCTTGGTTCTGGCCGCCTGCAGGTTTGACATCTTTCCTGCGATGGTCGGCAGGTACAAGTCTCTCGACTGTCCGCTGAGCGCCGCTTGCTTAGAGTCATTGGCCTACAATTTTAGTCGTGATGTGAGAACGCAGAAAAAACACATTAACAGCTCTGCGGCCTTACCCTGCATACTACAGCTCCCCCATTCCCATCAAGGTGAAGAAGACTTCCTTTCCGTGCACTTATGCCGTTTAGAGAAGGATAGCGTAACACTGGACTGAGAGATTTATCACTTCTTCGCCTTCCAGGATGAGATTGCTATCAAAACAGACACATTTGCTAGGAGGGTTCTCATCCTCTTGACCTCTGAGGAACTCACCTCTTGAAGGTCATCTCTGAGACTTTTCAGCAGGTCATGCAGGATACTGTGACTGTGTCTGCGAATGCATTTCTCGTAAGGTTCCATGCTTGTGTCACTCTGTATGCAGTCAGACCATTTTTTTCTTGCTGTTTGTGAGCAAAACACAATTAAAATCCAGAACGCTGAAGCTGTAATTTGAGGGACCAGAGCCATTTCATCAGCCACTCACGATGTCAAAGGGAGAATAGAAGAGGTGCAGCGAAGTGTGTTAATAATGCATGAACACACACAAAAACACCAAATGTGCTTAACCCTGATAACGGTGAACGCAGAGAAGTCTGACGTTTGAGACTTGTGTTCACACTTCTGCAGCACAGATATTTCTTCACCCCGCTAGTTACATACAAATATAGTCAAATGTAAAGTGTATTGAAGAACCTTTTGTCTGTAGTGTTGATGCATATGATCTGAATCTTCATTGTGATGTTGCTTTTCCAAGCGTGATCATTGTGATTGATCCTGACCAGCCAATAAAGAATGGCAAACACTATGTTGCCTCTAGCATTGGCGAGGTTGAATTATCATATAACAAACGTTCCAAACTTCCTTACCTCACAATTCCAGCAGGCTAAGCATGGACGTCTTGGTTTTGTGGTTCACCTGTGGATTCTGTGGTTCCTCACTTGCGTCTGTCGTCGAGCTTCTGCTGTATGCAGGACTTTGACGCCCGGGCTTGACACTCCTCACCAGAATGTTCTACATTATTAATGGACGTCTTCGACTGCCCGGTGACAGTGTGGAGAAGGATTGCATGGTCTCACGTGTCACTGCTAAGGTTGCTCTTTGGAATAACAAAATTAATAATTAGTTGACTCCAGAAGAGTATGGGTTTCTTGATATTTATTGCCAAAAAATCAACCTTGATCTTTTGAAGAAATTCATTTTTTTATTTTTTTTTTTCTAATTTCTTTTTTTCTAATTTCTAATTTATTTTATTGAATACTTTTTATTTTTTAAATTGTTTAATTTTTTTGCTTATTTTTTCATTTCTTTATATTTATACAGTATATCTATATTTGAAATACCGGATCATGGGATCAATTCCCAGGGAAAGCAGGAATAAGTTGAATTGTAAAAACTGTAATGAAATGTAAGTCACTTTCGAGAAAAGCGTCTGCTAAATGACTGTAAATATGTGTATATTTACATTTACATATATATATATATATATATATATATATA
>CM051493.1:289254-389828 GCA_028031935.1 Paedocypris micromegethes
ATATATATAAATGTAAATTAAAAAATGAATATATAAAAAAATATATATATATATATATATTGTGGTGTCCTGAGGAATTATGTACTGGAAGGCAGGTACATTTCACCTAGATGGCGGGGACAAGGTGACATCACAACAAGGACTACAAGTGTCAAAATGGCCACCCAAGGAAAAACTACAAGATGGCCGCCAATGACCGCATGGCTGGGGGAAACAGCTGAACCTAATCAAAGACAATTAAAAGGGACAGTGGGGCTGTGTGGGAGAGCAGCTGAAGAAACAGTTCATGAAGTGTGCTTATGTCTAAATAAAGGACACATTTGGTGTGAAACCAGGGAAAAGACTTTGGATTTTGTCATTGTGTCATCTTCTCAACAATCCTGCTGCTACAATATATATATATATATATATATATATATATATATATATATATATATATATATATATAGCGTCGTTGCTACTGTTTATTTGAGATTTTTCTTGGTCTGCTACATCGGGTCTTAATTTCAGCTGTGCCCGTGGTCATCCCTTTCCTCAAAATGTTCCTAACTATGGAGACGAACAGCTCAAATCTCTGAGACAGTTTTCTTAATCCATCCCCTAAACCAAAATGGTGAACAACCTTTTTTTCATGATTATTTTTTTGAAAACTGTTTTTTTGGTCATTTAAGAGGAGGGAAACTTACAATTTCCAACCCTTAATTACTGTCTCATAATTATTTTTACCTATGTACAGTATGAAGGCTGGGACCGCTGACAATTTCGGGCCCCATGAAATTTTTTGTGATGGGCCCTATTCCTGGTCGTTGGGGGCCCCTATAATTGTCCTAACCTTGGCCCCCTTAACGGTGCCCCTGCACCCGCCTAATATTGTTTAAATAATTATTGCACACTTTCTGTGAATACGTACTATAACCTTTGTTTCACTTTGATGTGTGATACATCCGACTTACCGTGCCGATCTGATCTCATATTGTGGAGCACCGAATGATTGCGTTTTCTTGATGCTCTTTTTTGCCTCACACTCATGTTTAAATCTGGTTTACTTAAAATGTTTCATCTAATTCGACTTTTTTACTAATTGGACTCTTAAAAACAGGGGTTTAGTTTTTTTAGAAATTGAGTTCTGGCTCTTTGCTCTGTATTCTGGTAAAAGCTGAAAAGCTCTTCATCTTCCACATTCACACATGCTTACTTTCAGTGCTGTTAAATTGAATTCTGTACGATTACCCGCGGCCAGAGCGTGCGGTGGTTTGGTAGATATGGAGAGAATGGATGTGCTCGATTACTTCTAAAGAGCCTGTGGAACGGTCTGTCTGCTGCGGTACACTTGTCCACACACATGCCCAATTTTCATATTGTGCTTGGCAAAGCTCTTCTCGCTCTTCTGAAGCAGTTTGTCAATCATCCGGTCCGGCTGACCTCTCTGTGAGAAGTTCTGTTTGTTTTGCAGTTTCACTCTTACGTGTGAGGAGAGTCAAACGTCTGAGTGTTTGCACCTTCCATTAATGTACAAAAACAAGAGCACATGTTAATCATTATTTGTCCATATTCAACCAGCGATGATCACAATTTACTTTCCGCTAGAGTTGCTGTTAAAGATTCAGCACTTTTTCTTGGCATTGATATTAGTGCTGCCACCTATCTCATCCATCCATCCACCCACAAAATTGCCTTGTGTCTGTTTCATTTTTGTGTCTTGTGGAGCTGGAGCCAATCCCAGCAACTCTAGGTCAGTGACACACTAAATTGATGGTCAACCAATCACAGAGCGGGACACACACACACACACACACACACATTTACACTCTCACTCACATTAATGTTCAGTTTTCCCTGTTCTCCAGCATGTTTTTGGAATATTGGAGGAAACCGGAAACCCGAAGTTGGTGAATGATTGCTATTTCTATTCTTCTCTCAGACATTTCAGACCAGCAATATGTATTTTCATTTGTAACAGAATAGTTCTAATTAGATCCAATTTATTTAGCTTTCAATACTAATGACAAGTGGCTGATGCTGTAGACAGTTCGGTGATATTAATGTGATATGCAGATATGACGCAGATAGGATGGAACATTGAGCGCAGAGAAAGTCTCTTCCTGTTAGCGACACATTTTTTGTTTTTCTTTTAAAGAACAAAGGGATATGAATTTGACCACATCTGCAGATCTGCACATCTGTCTTTTCTAGTAATTGTCTATTTGTTCATTGACAAATAATGATTATATAATCAATTGATGAACACATTTTTTCTTTTTTCTAAATAGGCACTGAGTTTGGGGTTGAGTTCCAAATACCAGGTTATGTGGCGTTGTTTTCAGCGAATCCCAGAGACAATATTCCTTCAGCCAATCCCTGCAATTGGAGGTGGGATCGACCAAGTGAATGAGAGAGGAACCAAGAAACACGAGTGTAATGACTTAACAAATACATTTAGAAATTAACAAATAAAACACAACAACACAAAGTGCAGTGCACAAAATGTAACTATTGTGGTGAAGGGGCAGAAGCACTAGGATCCATATGCTACTTGTAACTTTAATGTTACTAAGAACCAAACAGGGCAGAGCAGAATCGTGGTCAGGCAGGCAGAGGGTCAGGGCTGGCGGCAAGGTTCGAGAGATGAGAAAACAGGCAAGGTTGGTATTAGAAAGCTGGTTCAGGAAACGCTCGGTGATGTTGCTAGGGCAAAACAAGACTTCGCACTGGTGATTTCCATAACACTTCCTTAAATAGGTAACAGTGATGATTATCAGCTGGGAATAAATCAGGCTTGGATGAGTTGTGCGTCTATGACCTCTAGCGGCTGGCAGAAGCATAACAGTAACCAGGCAGCTGTCAAAATACAAGTCTTCATCAATTTTTATTATTGTTGTTTCTTTAATGTACAATTTATGTCTACTGCTTGTTTAATGCAGCTGTAACACAGACATTTCTCTTTTGTAGATTTAAAAAAGTTGTATGGTATTCCAAAGAAAAAGCAATCCTTTTATTTTTATCTTTTCAATCTTTTTATAGAACCATTTTCAATAAAAAAGACTCCTTTTGCATTTGTGATGTTGTTGCGAAACGACCAAATTGAATATAGTTTTCTCCATCAGCTGAGTAGTTAGCTAGTTAGCTAGATTATACTATTAAATGATGGCACTTCCCGACACTTTCTAGTTTGTCTGTTTGACAGACTGAGTGAAAAGCTGCGTGCTGACATTTCCATGCGAGGCCAGCAGACGGTGAAAACTGCCTTTGCATGAATCACAGCAATTATGACTCAGACCGTTCATCACGCAAGACTTTAGCATGTCCGCTGCCTACCTTCTGCATCATCAGCTCCTGGCAGAGTTTTTCGTTTGAACCAAATTCGACCATGAATTTGTCTAACAGTTTATGGTAATTTGTACTTTATATATTTTGGTTATTTTTATTCACTTTCTAAATTGTTACAGTTTTGTCTGTGAGAGGGGTGGAGCCGCTTCTGGACCAATCAGGAAAGGGACGATGTTCCTTCAGCCTCCAGAACCATCATCGTCATCACACACAGACTGTGTGTATATAAAGCGAGAGGAGACTGATCGTGATTTGCTGCTTCTCTCCAGATTTATTTCTCTCAGAGAGTTTAGTTTCCTCATCTCTGTCTCTTTTTTTGCTGATCAGTCACATTAAACTGTTCTTCTGTTGGCGTCCTACAGATGCTCTGTGACGACAATTGCAGTCACCGGGTCATAGGATCTGCACATGGCTGTAGGTATCTACCGCTTTCTCACTGATTATAAGAAGACAATTCATCCTTCATAGACAGTTGTGATCTACTGGTATGGAATTGGACCTACCACCAATGTGTTGCAGGTTTGAATCCATCTTCTGCTGGTTTCTCCACAATTTAGATACAGCCCCTAGTGGCCATGTTGAAAAACGCACTGACTTTACTTTAAATAAAAAAAAAAGCAATTATAATGGTAATAGTTGAAACTATTCATAGGATGAAATCTAACAGAGGATCTTTGTCTGTAGAATCAGAGAGAGGGAGAAATCTACTGGGGTCTTTCTGCTCTTTGGCAACACGATATATCAGATTTTTTGATCTGAATATTTCAAGAATTTTTCTTGTAATAAATACAGAGGGTGTCATGAAATATTAATTTTGTAATTTTTGTGTCGCTATGTATAGACTGTACTGGCAGCAGTGATGCATTTTTAAAGAACTTTTCTATATATTAAATAACATTTGAGTGTCACATCAAGTGTCACATTTGCAGTTTCATGTGAGGATTTCGGGTTTTGTTCAAGGCAATCAGTGGATATTGCTGATCATTTCTTTAGAATAATTCTACTCAACCATGAATTTCTCGTGAAGGACATTTCTTTTTTTTTTGTATTGATATTGTGATTACTAAAATTAGGAGCACAACAGCTTTGACCTTTGACGTTGTTTCTGCTTTAAAAGGTCAGCGCTCACCCGCTGCTCAGAAAGCCGCTCTGAAAGCTTGTGTTTTTGTTCAGTGTTGGAGGAAAGCCACTCAGCCCGCCTTTAAATCGATTTGACATTCAGTCTCACACCAGACCACCGCTGTTGTTGCTCAGGACTCAGACCTCTCATGATCTTTATCAATGATGGCTTTTTGCTTTGTTTGTCTTGCATTAGGACATATATTTCAATATCAATGCGTGCACAGTAGTGAGCACAGCACATTCTCGCTTGACTCTAGAAAAATTGGTTAAAATTCAAAACATTATTGTGAATGCATTCGATATCCCTCAATTTTTTCCATTTCTGGGTCATTAGGAGCCAATCAAAGCAACAGATTCTGAATTTTGCTGGCTGACCAATCACACAGTGGAACACATCTACACATTCACGTTGTCTCTCATGTGAGAAAATGTCCTAACATAGCAGAAAAGGATAACATAGCAGAGAACATGCCAACTTCAAGGCAACATTGCTCTACGGCGTACACCAGTGCTCATGTATGATATAAAACATCCAACTGCAGTTTGAAGCAATTGCATGCATGATTTAAATCTGTGATCTGATTGGCCGATGTTGCATTAAATACGTTTTAGCCAGACACGTGTTTGTCTTATTTTTTCCATTTTTTTCCCCCTCATTCACCAGTTGACCTAATTTAAGCTCCATTACAGGAAATCTGAACCACTTCTGTGTTGATGATGCTGCACCTACTTGCTTCTGATGTTGATCTTTCATTCAAAACTTAAAAAAACTAATTATTCATGTTGTTTTTTAATGCTTCTGTGGAATTTCTAGAACGTATAAAACTACAAAAGTACAACCTTGTGTTTTATTCTGTATAAAGGCCTACTTTGTTGATATTAATGATATTAATGACCACAAGTGGGTTTTGAAACACATTGAATATTTGATCTAAAGTACAGCAGCTAACCGCTAGCACATTCCGCGTGTATTTTCAGAGCAGTTGCTCTGGGAAATAAACCAAGCACGGCCAGAAAGCAACATCATTAATTGTCTGCACTCCAACCAAACAGTCAAAAGCAGATTTAAAGCGTATTCAACGCCAGAGCGTGACGTCTGCAGGGAAAGTGCACTCAACACAGCATCAATAAACATGGAACATTGCTGTCAGAAATAAAACTGTGGTAAATTATCAATGTCCAGTGAAGAAACAACAAAGACAGAACAGATGGTAGATGGTTACTGTAAACTAGTAGAAAAAAATACAATGAAACTGTAAGCATATTTATAGCTTTGATAAGCGCAGCGCTTAAGATCTTAGGGAGATAGGGACTGGAACTCTGACAGTTCCCAACTCATGTATGTATGTTTTGTGACTCTCATGCATCACATGACTCTCTGCATCGTTTCCCCTCCTGTCCTCGTCTAACCTGATTCATTTATCTGCTTTTCTACCTGTCGGTCTTGTTGGAAAAAAATGATTCAGAAAAAGGATGGATGAATGTTGTTGTGCATCTGTTGTTTGTATTAGAGAGTAAATTGTACTATGATTTGTTAAGTTTGGGTTGTGCCCTAGTCATGTTTTAATCTTGCCTGCTCTGTGCCCCTCGTGGCAATTTTTGTAGGCTTGTTTTTCCATATACAATACATTTTATTTCTACAAAGGTCTTATACAATTCAAAAGTCTTCACAAGACAATTTGACGTAGGTTCAATCTACATGGATGTTGAAGTGAAATGCCATCAACTTCGGACTATATCTAAACTAATGATGAAAACAGATTCTCCAGACA
This sequence comes from Paedocypris micromegethes, assembly GCA_028031935.1. Taxonomy (NCBI): domain Eukaryota; kingdom Metazoa; phylum Chordata; class Actinopteri; order Cypriniformes; genus Paedocypris; species Paedocypris micromegethes. The sequence continues at coordinate 295,476 of CM051493.1, forward strand.
GAATCTTAATTACAAATAAATTTGCAAAGGGAAATGCTTTCATGGATGCAATTAAACTGAAGTTTCTGTTTTTCCTATAAATTCAATTACATGGCTGTGAAAAACAACGTTAAAAACAGATCTTGGGATCTTGGTGTTGTGTTGCATCTTGTCGTTTAAGGTCCAGAAGTGATGTATACTTAAGTGGGAATTGTATGTTAACAAAAAAGCAGACACAAAAAGCGGTGCTTTTTAATGCATTTATTTATTCATTCATTAAAAAAATCAAAACTGTGCAATGCTATGAAGTTTAAAAAAGTTAAAGGGATTTTTCCGGCTCTGAACCGGGAGGATTATGTTCTTGAAATAAGAGCATCTGACACGTTTAAGCTTAACAAAAACAAATGCATCTGAACATTTACGTCATTATTTAAAGCTGCTTATCCATCAGTGCAACCTAATTAATTTCAATTTAATTAAACTAATCTCAGAGTGTGAAATTGACTTCACATTATATTTACATAATTTTTTTGGACTACACAGGAATCGTTTATATTTGGATTGATCTGAAAACGGAAGATTTACTCGTGAGGAATTACAACGCTCAGATTATTTGTGAAATTCTCTGAATTTATTACTTTCAAGTAATGTTTACACATAACCTGGCTTGGGCTGCTTGATGAAAAGTCAATCTTAAAGTCAAAGTAGACAATTCTAGATTTGTTTTCTCAGTGTGGCTCGCACATATCTGAAAGCTACTGATCCTGCCATATAAAAATTAACCATGAGTGAAAAGCTATTTATTAAATGCTTACCTTTGTTGGTACCCATTTTAGTCTGTGAGAAATGAGAGTCAGACGAACTCCCACAACATTAAGATATTTCAGGAAGAAAAACATCAAGAGGTCAAAAAAAAACGTGCAGGGTAAAAATTATTCTACGTACTTTGACAGGGTAATTCTAATTTGCACACAGTTTAAAGACCTAAAACAATTTGCAAATTTAAAATATTAAAATTAATTTGATGCTCAATGGTTTTGTGTGAGTGATTGAGATATGCCTCTGATTAATGATAATGTAATTTAGCACGGCTGACATTAAAGCAGCCTGCGAAACTGAATGCTTCTGGAAGTTAACGACCTAATCAATATCCGAAATTTGATTGGCCAAACGCCTGTTGTGGCGCTTAATGATTGGCTTACACAGTGTAATTGATCACCACGCGCAGATTTTTTTCAGGTGATCCGGAAGGTGGCGATGTAACGCTAAAGGATGCCTTCGCGAGGATGACTTTACCTAACAGATGCAGAGGTGACAGCATCAGCACCGCTCGCGTTTCGACACACATCCCGTCGTTCCGTTGTTGCCTTCTTGTTCGCCAGATTTGATGCCTTCAAGATGTTCTTAATGTGCGAACTTCTGACGAGGTTAAACGCGAACACGTTATTGACAAACAAGCAACGTCACTGTAGTATGTCATGGATGCAAAGTTGAATATCAGGGGTCTTCTCAGGGAGCGTCTGAGAGAGAAAGCGCGGTCTTAGGATTTGCGCTCGGTGGTCCTCTGGTCCAAGAGGAGGTCGTTATCCGCCCCTTTACACACAAGTGTCCATGGAGGACGGATCTGTCAGGAGGACATTACCGTCGCAACTCCTTCGCGGACACTTCGCTGTGGCTTTTTCTAAAAATGCGTGGCGCTTGGGTCGCCAGCAACACCGCTGTTTACGATGATGGGACCGCGCTGCCAGTCTCCAGCAGGTGAGGATCAAATGTCTCGCATGACTGATTTGCGTTTCATGGTGACTTTCCTCCCGGATGTTTAGCTGATTTTTAAAGATGCTTTTCTCTGTCGTTAGGGACTTACATACGGGAATAACGTAGATTCCATCAAGAGTTGCACGTATAATGAGGCTGTTTTTATTTTTTCGGATCGTTGGTTTTTGCTAATTATTTATTGCATTTTAAAACCATCAACTGCAAGTGTAAATGATTAGTGCATATTAATTTGCGTAAATGAATTTCATTAACGCTTAATTTAAAAAAAAGTGGCGTAAAACATAATATGGTATAGTTGTTTTGCAAGACTATACAAAAGATACTCATTTTGAATAGACATTTTGAAGTATGAAAGCTAAAAATGTTGAAATATTGTTTGGATTAAAAAGGTGCTGTAAAAATTATTTTTTTGTTTTTTGGGGTTGCTTAATTTTTGCTTTCATGTTTTTTTGTGTACATATTATAGGTTTTTTTTATTGTTTTGGAACATTATTAAATGTTTATTATTTCCATATATTATTTATAAATTGTTATAATAGTATAACTAATAGTGCTTAAAGTTACATTTTTTTCTATTCATACCTCTAAAAACAGCAGGTGTTAAATGTTTGAAGGTATTCTTTGCAGATAAAAAATTACTGTAAGTAATCCCTGTATAAAAGTTTTTTTTTTTTTTTTTTTTAAATTATAGTTTCTTGATCATCTAAGCAGTGTTTTCTTCTAAGACAACGAGGTTTAGTCTGTATTTTATGCACTGCACTTCATTTTACCCCTATGACCGACACAATCACCCTACACCCACTCGCGAGCGATTTGCACACTAATGCAGTCGTCCACTCCTGTCATTACATGCTCATGTGTCTCTGACAGTCCTAATCGAAGCCATGCAGAGAATATTCTGGGTAATAATTGTCACCGTGTACAAAATGTGAAAAAGGGAGAATGGCTGAATCGGGCAGTTCATCAACACGGTGATGTTTGAGCGTCAGGGTGAATTATCAGAGAGCTTGCTTGTTATGGTGGGTTTGCCGTTAAAATGTTGCAGTTATCATCTCAGAGAATGAGTTTAACTCTGTTTATTGTGTTTTTTTCCTTCGTTAATCTAATCTGCAAATATTTGATATTTCATTCGTTCTGCCATCTGACATTATTGGTTCTTTTGACTGTTCTCTGCAGAAACAAACATGATTCCACCACAAGGCTCATCCACAACCGCAGACAGGTAAACACATCTTGATATAAATTTCACATTAATAATCATTTTGCTGTTTTTGTGGTTAATTAATTGAACATTTTTCTGATGTTTTTGTTTCCCTAGGCGGACTGCAGAGCCTTTACAACGAAATAACAGCAGCAATACTGGCGTTATTTTGGAAATTTCCAATTTGAAAATGGCTGTAGACACTGAGGTTCCTCCTCTACCTCCACGATATCGCTTCAGAGAACTTCTGCTCGGGGATCAATCATTTCAGAATGATGACAGGTAAAGTTAAGATCCGTTTTCTTGACTGTCTGTCTTGACATTAGGGATTTATGGTCAAAACCTGCAAGGGCAGTGAAACACTTGCATTTGTATTCTCATGTCAAAGGCGCCTCATGCGACTCTCCTTCATGTGGAGAACTCCATGTTCCTTCAGAGTGTCAGAACACCCTGGGAGCTGAGACTGTCACCCAGACGTCCTAAAACACAAAAATAAGCCGCTTGTCCTTCCAACCATGACCCCAAGATCATGACCATAGGTTGGATCGACCGACTGGTTTGACTAGTAAATTTAAAAGCTTTGGCTTTTGGCACAGCTCATTCTTAATCCCAAGTAACTGGTTCATTGACCACATTTCTGCTGCTGATCTGTTGTCAATCTTGCATTCATTTTCTGTCACTCATGAACTAGACTCCAAGATACTTTCTCCCTCCCTGAAGGAAACAAACAACCTTTTTCTAGTTTTGGACTTGCCTAAGATTTTAAAGATTCTCATCTACCCTCTACCACATTTAACTGCAAACTGTCAAGGTCTAGCTCACTTTGCCTTTTTTCGAGTCTGGTCAGGTTGTCTGAGCAGTTCAGCAACCAAATACTTCTTTAGGTGCACCAACAACAAATCTGGTTGTAGGGCCGGTTCCTATGTGCTGCATGTGTTTTGTGTGAGGTTTTAGACTCCTTATCTTTAATTTACTCAATTTCTGGTCATTCAATTTCTGAAGTCGATCGTGCATCGTCCTGTAATGGTCAACAATGAATTATGTTCACATCTTAAAAAAAAATTAAATAAAAACAATTAAAATGTTCTATTTAATATTGTATTTTTTTTTTCATTTATTTTATTTATTTATTATTGTTTTGCCAATATCTATTTATTACAATCCCATGAAAAATAGGCCTTTGATGGGTCCAATTATTGTTTTACATATCAAATATTATATATCATTTTATATTTACTATAGAGATTTCACTGATATTGAAGATGAAAAGGTTTATTTTCCTCATCTTAATGTCTTGTAGTGACTATGCTTTGTGAGAAACTCAAGGCCACTAAAGGCTCTTTTGTTGGAACTGAATCAAGAAAAAAATTCTTCATGTTTGTTTGCATTGCTGCTGTCTTTTAGCCACTTACATATTGCATTCTTCCGCATCTTTATTTCCAGCTTTTCTGCTTCGGTGTTACAAAAGACTATATGTAATTGCGCTCTACAATTTCTTTTTTTTCTTTCTCTTCATTTTTTTACCTTTTTAATGACATTTTATATGTATTTATCATGAATTAATTCTGTGTAATTATTAAAACCCTTCTAGAAAATGACATTACAGCATCAAATCCACATGTCCTATGAGTCTGGAACCTTCACAGATTTAAGTTTTTGAATTTAGATTTTTTTTTAGGCCAGTCCAGGTCATTTAATGGGGGCACTACATTATTCATCCTCGTCCTCGCTTAACTCCTCGCTTAACTTTGAAACAAAAACGCTCAAGCAGCATCTTTGTTGTTTCTACTGTAGACCGCCCACAAGCACAAATAGACGTTTTGTACATCTTACAGTGCAGTTGAATTCCCATTACAGTGGAGTATCTTGTTCCGCAAGATTCCGGAAGCTGTTCCGCAGCGGCGCCTTAGCGATACCGACGCGGTGTGTGTTTGACGCCGAAGCTTTTGCTGTGGAATCTCCACTCTGTCAGTTCCGTTACTGTGTGAGTGGGATGTGTCCTTGTGACTTTTCTAAATCTACTTTCCATTAACGTTCATGCATGTGCTGGTACGAGTTTTTATGAAAAGTTACTCAAAGATTCCTTTTTTTCCCATCTAATATATGCACTCAAAATAATGCACTCAAATAGTTCCATTTGCATTATTGAACTACATTTATTGTGTTTACATTCTCTGTACACAAATATGCATTTACACACACTTTTACTTCTTGATTGGTAGGTTGCTATATCTATAAAGCTGTGAGCATGGCCTGCATCATTGTGGTTCTCCAGTATATATATATATATATATATATATATATATATATATATATATATATATATATATATATATATATATATAAAAATATATATATATATATATAATCTTCAGGTGTGATGAGTCAGTACAGTGTGGAGGTGTTGCACCGGTGGGCTAAGCAGGGGGCTTTCAGGTCAGTTGTTCAGCTGTTATGTGATGCAGTCTAGACTAAAGGCTAAAGTAGAAGCCGCTGCTTCACAGCGAGTGGGCGACTCCGGAATCTGAGCCTTGATTTCTCATGTAAATCACACTTCTTTCCCACTTTTATGCATTTTTTTCATTCCAAAGCCCTTCATGCTTGTTATGTTGAGTGATTTCTGTATACTATAATACCTAGAGAGTACATACCGTACAGTTGTATTTGGTTAATCGGAGACGTGGGGATCATTTTGGTTCTAGTAACCAGCTGGTTTGACATTTGTTTTACTAAAACAAGACATACTAAATGTAACAATGTCATTTCAGTGACCTTTATTGCTGGAAACACACACGTGCATGACAAATGGACAACTCAGAACTGCTGTTGACCTTTTGAACTTTGTTCATTGAAACATAAATTGTTTTTTTTTCTACTGTAGCATTTTCTACTATTTGAACACAATAATCAGCGTTCCAGTGTTTCTTTCATTGCTGTTGTCTTCAGGCCGTTTTTCAGGACAAGACATTAAGTAAAAGAAAAATGCATAATATTTTTAATCTTCTGGTTGAATTTAAAAAGCTTTAGCATCGGAAAAATTGGCTTGGAAGTCAGACGTGATTTGTGGCGTATGAAACCATGTTGTGGACAAAATTAGAAAGCGTTGTGCAAATTATAAAATTTCATTATAATGAATTAATTATAGTAAAGTTTGAGTCTACAATAAAATATAATGTGCTGGGCAAAGTGTGTCCAACATGTGTAAAGACACTCATGGATTGACAAACAAAAGCAAAAATTCATGTTGCTAGGGCAAAGAACCTGCCAATCAGAACCAGGGGGAGGGGCTACTGCACAATAATGGCAATATAACCACTAGGGACCACACTGAATTTGTGTTCCCATCCAAGTGAAGTGCAGTAATCTTTGTTTTTTTTTGCATTACTGCACGTCCAGTAGGGAGTTGAACTTGCAACGAAAGGGTTACAGGTTGCAATCTTGGACCAGTAACTGCAGTGTCCTTCAGATAGACTCTGAGCTTGATCTGCTTTCTAGGCCTTATAGTTTGAGGTCGCCCACTGCTCCTGTGCTGTGTGTGTGTGTGTGTGTGTCTGTGTGTGTGTATCGGCCATTAGAGGAAGTCTGTACTATTCAATAAATTGCGTCTTGGTTCTGGTTATTTTTGCACATAATGAAATGTCTTTGGTACAAAACAAATAAAGCTTTCAAAGCTTCCGGTGCTTTCTGAATGTTTTGTTAGGATGTGTAGACACTTCTTAGTAAGTGATCGCAGCATAGCGACAGATGAGGCCTTGAAATTATTCTTGACATTTCAATCGGCTGACGTTGTCGTTTGTTTCTCGAGGGCAATGTGTCTCCCATGGTGTTGTGTGGAGCCTCAGAGGTTTGTTATAAAGAGCCATTCAGGGAAGGTTAGTGGAGGAGGGAATTTTACAGTAGATGCTTGTGAGGGTCTTTTCCACAAGAGCAGGTAGTTCCATTGCCAGTTTATCTGTAACAAATTGATCAAGTTACAATGTCTTAAGGATTACATTTGCTCGTGGTAAAATATTGAGTCGGACGAGAGTGTGTGTGTCAGTGTTCTGCTCTGTGATAAGTTGGCCACCAATCCGAGGTGTGTCCGTGTGACCCAGAAATGATAAAAGCGATTTCAAGTGCCTCACACTAGCTTGTTCAAACCAGGAACGTAGCAAGAAGAGTGTGTTGGTTGGTCTCTAGAGGAAGAACCTGACTACTTTAACTTCTGGAAATAAATGATTTCATACAAAATAATGCTTTGCTTTTGAAAATTCTGAATGAAGCATTCGGTTTTATGTGCTTCTTTTTAGTGACGCACATCACAAGAAGGAATAGCCCATTGCATTTTATGAGCGTTATTAAACGTGTGGTGTCCATGACAACTTGTGATTACAAAGCTACCTCTTATCTCAGGTTCTACAGTCTCCTGCTTCAGGCTGTTGTGGAAAAAAAAACTCTAAGTACTGTAATAAAAAAAATCTATTTTGTTGTATGCATTTTTAATCTTCTGGGTAAAATAAAAAAAAAGCTAAACACGCACAAAAAAATTCAGATTTACGTATTTTGCTAAGATACAGCACTCAGGGGGAGGAGCCACAACACAATGGTCTGTGAGAGTGGAAGATGAGGAACAATGAAGGCTGTGAAATCTGTGAAATAGACAATTACATTTTCCACCAAGATGCTGGTGATTATTCATTCTCTGTATGTTTTTTGTCAGATTTAATTCGATGAAATTTAGTAAAATCCGTTGACTTCGAGTGACGTCACTTGATAAACAATTATAGCCTACCTGTCCGTAGCCCCTCCTCTTACCCTGATTGGCAGGTCGTGCATCTCGCCACATTTCTGTGCAAATAAAAGTCGCAAGCTTTTTCACATTTTGTCCAGAATATTGTTCCAAAATTTCATAATGGAAAATTAGAGTCTTTGCATCTTTACAGTTTTACACAGACAAAAGTGAACAGGATTCTATTTTGCATCACGTGTTTTGTCCTTGATTTCAAATATACACTCTTTACGTCTCTTACACCTCGTGTTTTTTTTCTGTGCATTTAAATTTTTCATCACATATGTTTTTTTTAAGTGTGCAAAGACATACTGTATTTCAAATCACCCTTTGAAACTCTTCCACATGCTGCAGTACGGAGTAGAAAGACCTAACGCCACAGAGCTCAGTCATTATAACGGATTCTGTCATTATAACAGTTACAGTAGTGTGTGAGTGGCTCTTCGCTCTCCCGCTGGGGTCCCCAGATGACTGTGCCCGGTGGGCACCGGGCAGTGATTCACTGCAGCTCGCTGAAGTGTGTTGATGCTTAGTGACGGAAATCATCTTTGCTCTCAAGGCTTCCATCTGCTGTTCGGTGCGAGGAAATTATTTAGTGATTATCAGGGGTCTGCTGCGAATGTGATGCTTCACTTTAAACAGATTCTGACAAGCCACATTCACTGAGAAGCATCCCAGCAGGCTTAAATGGTAGCGCTTGACTTTGACAGCCAGTCATATGAGTTTGCCCAATTCTTTTGGATTAAAAAAAGAAAATGGTTTGGATACGTATTTACATAATATGCTTTCTGATTTAAATTGTATTATCAAATGACCTGATATAAACAGGGTACAATTAACAAGAGCTCAAATACTTCAAAAAGCTTTTTCTTCATTTGCAGATGTTTTCAAAGGTCTTAGCGAAGTCCGATGAAAAAAAATACCATCCAATTTGAATAGAGCACTTTTTGATCATTTCAGCGGGGGTCTGAAACACAGCACGTTACTCTACCTGCAGCCACACGGTGTCGCTGTGAGAACACTTTGAAACTACTGTAGTGTCTCTACTGTGGTGTAGTGTTACATAATAGTCATAACCAGTGCAGGGAACCCTACGGTGCAGTGCTCGCACCGTCTGTCCAAGTACGTATATGTTTCTGGCATTCACTAATGCATTAGCCTTTTTATGCACCTTTTTCCGATAAAATTATTAAATAAATAAATAAACAAACGAATAGATAAATAAACATATCAGCGATTGCCCTTGTGATTAGGTTGTCACGTGAGCGGAATTCTGTAAATTAATTTGTGCATTGTCAAATGTTTGGTGGTGAAGTAGCAGTTTTATATGAGTGTGATTTTGGCCAAAACCTAACTGGCTTCGTGAATCATCGTGCTCAACACTGCAGAGCAAACGTAAACCGGCTGTTTTATTTATTTTTATATTTGGCCAGGATTGATCTGAATCGCAGCTTTACACTGGCGATGATTTAGATCGCTCACTAGAATCAAGGCGAGCTGTCTCGGTCTGTTTTAGCGAAGTGGATGTGGTAGTGGTTTGCTGTACACTAGTGAGGTTCTGATCTGGACTTGCGCAGTTGAGCCCGTGGACCGGAGCATCTTTAGACCCCACGCGTCTGCGATTACGCGTCCACATCAACGCGAATGACCAGCAGGTGCGTGCACGGACGCGACGCACGCGCAAGAGAGCTCGCACTGACAGCTCTTCCGTTCTCGCTTATAATAACTTGCAAGCTGAAGAATGGCAGGTGCCAAAAGAGCCGAGCAGCCTGCGGAAATCGATCCGGACACGAAAATCGAGGCACGGAAATCCTTCGAGCACATTTGGGTGAATTCCGGGGTGCCGGTTCGGACGATGGGCTCTTTCGAGAGCGATGCGTGTCAGAGGTACCGCAGTCCCGTTTCGGCATTGTGTGTGTGTGTGTGTGTGTGTGTGTGTGTGTGTGTGTGTGTGGATGTGTGTGTATAAACTGTTTGATGACAAACTGCAGCATCCTACATCATCCGTCACCTCCACGTTCACGCAAAAAGTCAGATCAGACGTGTTCAACTGATGATTTATGGACGTTAAACGGACGGTGCGTTGATTGCGATCGCTTTCTGCGGATCGATGCAAGATTATTTTGAATGTGTCGTTTTGGATACTGTAAATACATTCAATATTACATAATTCCACTTAAACGTTAATAATTTAATAGAAGTCAGGGAGGAGGATGCAGCTCTCTCTCTCTCTCTCTCTCTCTCTCTCTCTCTCTCTCTCTCTCTCTCTCCCTCCCTCTTTCTCCTCCTTTTTACACTTCTACCTTTTTTCCTCCGTCCCTTTCTGTCCTGCTCGCTCACTCACTCACTCACTCACTCACTCACTCACTTGACTCACTCTTTCAACAACTTTCTCTTCGACTTTATTTTGACTGTTTGTCCCCTTCTCCAACTCTCCCTCCTTCCTCTCTCTTCCTCTTTGTTCTCTTTTTCTTTCACTCTCCTCTCTCTTTCATTCTATTTCACCCTCTCTCTTTCTCTCACTAACCTTCTTTCTTCTCCTTTCTCACTCTTGATGTCTATATCTCCCATTCTCCCTCTCTTTTCTGTCTCTTTCTCTCTCCCACCTTGTGTTGGTGTGTGCACTCCCTCACTCGCTAATTTGAATTTCCTGGTTGTCAAGGACTCTATCAGATTTGCATTGTCACCTGTGCTCTATATGGTCTTAAGTACGGTTAATAAGTTGGTTTATTTTATATACATGACATATGGGGAAAAGGTAAAAAAAAAAGAGGGAATAAAAACAATGATGAAAATGACTATAACTAATAGTGGTCTCATTAATTAAACGGTCGAGGGTCTTTCCGATCCAGTCTTATTCTACACACAGCACATCACATGACATTCTCGTGATGATTTTTTGTTTGTGTGTTCTGTAATGTTCTCGGCCCTTGGTCCAGCTTCACCTGTCCATTCACTTCATCTCGTGTTCCAGTATAATAGTTTGTAAAGACAATTGTGTTTGCTCTGGAGATTATTAAAAATTACAGTGAGTAGTGTGTGTGTGTGTGTGGTGTGTGTGTGTGGTGTGGGCTCAAGCATACGTGTGTGTGTGTGTGTGATACGTTTCTCTGGCATCCATCTATATCGTCACCATAATGTTCCATCTCACACATGGACCTTTCCCACATTCACCCAGGGAGAACTTTTCAATGATGGTGTAAATGCAGAAGGATCCATGGGCAAATATAATGTGTTTATTAACACCAGAAGGCAAATATAAAGTAATGAAAACACAGGTGATGAGCAGAGCTGTACTGACAATTCAGTAAACAGAGCAATAGCCGAAAGATTATGATCATGTACTGTAAAGGCAACTAATATGGAATCAGATTAGTGGCAAACATATCACATGTACATTTCTGACAAACGAATGAAAATTCTTCATATTTTCAATATTCTACACATGGGGAAACCCTTACTTTGATTGGCTGGGTGAGAATGTAATTGGCAGCAGTTGACCAAGAGGTGTGGGATGAGTTCAGGGAGCGAACACGGTGTCATTCACCGGGTTTTAAATATTAGTGTACAATAAACTGTGATGGACAACCAATCAGAGAGCAGAGGAAATCCCACACAAGCATAAAGAGAACATGCAAACTCCACACACTATGCTTTGACCTTGAGTCTTGGTGGGTCTTTATGGAAAAACAGCTGGAACATGATGGTCAGTCTGCAGGTGCATGATGGGAAATGGTGTTCATTATGTTGTGTGTTTACTTTCGCTGGAAATGTAGATATGCGCACATGTGCACACACACACACACACACACACACACACACACCCACACACACACACACACACACACACACAAACATCCGCAATCAAATATCGTGGTTATAATATATTTCAGTATTTGTGATGCACAACTGTAGTACTAAATAGTGTAATATTGGCAGAGTGTTTTTTCTTTGTTTCGTTTCTTTAACACTTGTTTTCCTCTCTGTGTGTGGAAATGAGCCGGCGTATTGGACTCTAATAGATGAGCCTACTGATGTTTATTGGCAATTCATTATTACTCAGTCACGCTTAAATAATGCAGCCTCTCTCGTTCCCTGTTGCTTCTAAGAAGAAAACCCCTCGAAGTGTGTGTGTGTGTGTGTGTGTGTGTGTGTGTGTGTGGATCTGTTTGTACAGTCTTTTCATGGCACTCACTGCTGCAGCTATAAATGTCTGTTAATCACTCAAACAATCTCTCAGAGAGAACAGGAAACACACCACACAAACAACGGCTAGGATACTTGCAATTACTAGCTAAACGTGTCATTCTGGAATCAGAGAGTTGCTAGCCCTATGAAGAAGCGTGAAGCCGGACCTGTATTGATATTCTACACCATTAAATCAAGCAAAATACCTTGCATGCGGAGAAAAGGTATGTTTGCATGCGGAGAAAACTCCTGACTTAACGGTTTTGATTTACAGAAGTGCAGGATATTTACCTGGAATAGCATCAGCTATTAGCTATAATAAATAGAGATTGTTACATTCAGAGGTGAAAAGTACTTGAGTGGACTTTCATACTTAAGTCTTTTTTGTGGCTAATTAAAATATAAATTACTTATAAATTAAAATATAAGTAATTTTTAATTTTTAAACTCTACTTGACTACATTCATGGTTGAGTATCTGTACTTTTTACTCCTTTACATATGAAAGAACACTTAGCATTACTCGTTACATAGTGATTGGGACCACAGTTTATTTCTTGAGTGGACAAGGTGATATCGCCATCTGCAGGGTGCTGAAGGTACTGGATGTTATTCATGTTAAAGATGTTAAATTTTATTTCTACATTAGGAAATAAAACCTTAACAATAAAGACACTTTTTTGTCCCACAAATGAGAACACGTGATCTCTTCCTTTCTGAAAGCTCTGAAACCTACATATGTTCATGTGGTTCATGTGGCTTTATAAGCTGCAACTTGACACAAACTCAGCATTAAAATCGCTTTTTTTAGTTGATCTAATTCGAGACGTTTCTGTTTGATATTAGAGGTTTGTAGAAAGTGGAGCTGGAGAGATTCATGTACGTCTGAATGTCGGTAGACGAGTGGAGAGCGTCTGGTTCTGCTGAGATGTGCTGCGTGTAGGTGTATCTTCAGATCTGCCTAGCATCACTTCATCTACAGACCGGTGCCATGCTTTTTTTCATCCAAAAGTGCGGAGAAGTACAGCTGCTAGTAGCAAAGGCGGAGTTTCAGCCTGGAATTAAGCGTTATATTTTTATCATTTGATCTTTTCCAATCTTTTTTATCAATTTGCAAAACATTTGCCTTTAGATTGACTGAGACAAAAAGGGCAGTTGTGGCCTAGTGGTAGGAAGTTGGACTTGTAATCAAGAGGTTGCAGGTTCGAACCCTACTCTGGGTGGTTCCACAACTCTTTGAGCAAGACCATGACCCTCATCTGGTCATTCTGTAAGTTACTTTGATAAAACTGTCTGACATCGAATGTAGAATTAAGTAAAATAAAATTGTAAAACACTCGCCAGTCGCCACGCAGTGCTATGTAACGGCAAAATAATTTAACTTTCATCATCATAGAATATGTCATAGAATGTTTGTTCAATGTGCTGTTATTTATTTACATAGTTTATTTATTTTTAGATCACAGTGTAGTTTTGTAATTATGCATTTTAAGGCGTGACAAACTCTTGATTTTGAATGATTTTACGAGAGCAAAGACAACTGATTTAAAGAAAGTCTGTCTGTGCTGCTCTCTCAGTCTATTAACTTTTTGTACTTTACTTGATACAATTACCTTGTTCTAATGCTCGCATTTAACGTTCATCTCGAGAAAGGCACTCACACACTTAAAGAAAATCCATTTATACTGAACATTACTCTTAAGTTTACTTGATTGAGAACGATCAATAACCGAATTGCTTGTGTTTTGTCAAAAGTTCAAGCTTGAACTAGTCTGTACTGCTGGAAGTGTGTGTGTTTGTGTTTGTTTCTGTGTGTGTGTGTGTGTGTGTGTGTGTGTGCGTGTGTGTTCATATACACGGGTCAAGGCACTAAAATTGTTTCAATTCTATAAAATTCTACAACTTTCTATTAACTTTCATAGCAGATCTAACTAAAAGAGACGTTTAATTTCAAAATAAGATGTTTTAATCAAAGTACAGTCTTAAAGGTGGAACATTTTTATTAAACGACCATACAGAGCAAACTGGGACAATGCAAACTGTATTTCTGTATTGTTTGTTCAAGACTTTTTTAGATTGGCATGCTGAGCACATTTTGGAGAATGTGATGATGATGATGGATGCTTATGATTGCTTCCTTTATTATTGATATCTGCTTTGTGTAGGTACACAGAAGAGTACAGTATGGATTCCACCAATGCACAGTAAGTCAGAGAACAATCGTGCCGTACTTACAGATAACTCAAAATGACAGTTATTTAACGTTGCTTATACAAGAATCTATTCACATGTTCAAAACATTAAACAAACACATTGCGTCGATAAGGAAAAACACGGAGAGATTTTGAAAGACGTGTGAAAGAGAAGGGGAAAGACATTGAAACAGTGACGAGATTGTGAGGAAAAGAGAGGTGTTTGTATATATAAAGAGAAAGAGAAAGAAAGGGGGGGGGTAGAGATTGAGAGAAGAGGGAGGGAGAGGGAATGAGAGAAAAAGAGGGAGATGAAAATGTACATAGTGAGAGAAATAAGTAGAACGAGAGAGATTGAGAGGGAGTGCAATAACAGACGTGTTTATTTGCTTGTTGTTTATAAGACAAATAAATAGGTTCCGCCCATTATAAAGTAGGCTGACAGCAGCACGTGCACTGTACAGACATTAATATTTATAATGCTGACTCTAAAAATAGCGTCTGTCTGTTAGAGAAGAAGTATGTCGGGTATAATGAACGTATGCATGAAGCCTCTTCAACAAACAATGAGAGAATGTTCTAGAGAATGTTCTGTAACATAACACAATCAGAATGGCTCTTTTGTTCGCCGGCTCTTCTCTTCTGTTCAATTATCACTTATAAAAAGAAGACGTCGGTTGACAGTCAGGCAGAGCAATTATTTCTGGCACTCTGAAAAGTTTGGATGGTGTATGTCAGCTGATTGGTCTCGGCTGGATTGTGAATCTTCTTTAAACCGACAGAGAAGCGAGAGCTCCAGTCAGATACTGTTTCTAGAAACTTCTTTTTTTTACCATTTTACTGTGCGGTTCATATTGTTCCGTGTAGACTATACAAAACGAGTCCAGCTCGGGTAAACAACTGTATGTGTGGTGCATCTGCCACTGCGTCCAGATCTGAAGGCATCGCCATGGTTACAGGAAACGATGCATTTGCTTAAACACTTATTCTCTGCTTGATGTAGAGCTCGTAATTACTGCCTGCAATCTTTATCATGGCAATCCCTGGACAAAAGCAGAAGACCGCGGCCGGCCATTTCTTTGACGTATGTGTTGAATATGTTGTGAATAAGAATCAATCGAATAGCCGCTTCAAGGGAAATTAAATTCTGGATATCTGCTTTATGTTTTAATAAGCCCTGGATCTGTGTAGTGGGCCTTCCAGAATATCAGTGGAGGAAAATATAAACCATTATGTAAATGACAAAAAAAGTGGTCTCTTTAGCCTTTGGCAAGGTCTTAAGTATATTTATATATACATCCAAATATCCCCTTCCTATCTTAGCTTTTCACATGGCTGTACATGTGGGCATGTTTGTATTTTTTTTTTTTTTTTAAGTGTTTAACTAATCACATTTCAGTCAGTGTTTGTTACCAGGCAGGTTAAAAAAGTCAACTTCAAACATTCAGATTTTGAGCTCTTATCACTAAAGCCTGTTGTACAATATTACTGTATTCAGACCTGCTGATTGGACAGGAACAAGTTGCGTGAGTTATGAATATATGGCTGAAACTTATCAGGGCAGGTTGAACGTTCAGCATTAGCTTTGAATGGAAAATGAAGGAAATTTGTAATGGAACTGAAATGGTTGGATAATCAATTTAAACTAAAGAAATGGAGAAAAGCGATCAGAAGGATTAATTGAGATGATTTTTTTTTTTACTTGAGGTGATGTGGATACTAGGGGCCGAAATTGTGCTTTGCATTTATCCATCCAGTGAAGCCACACACACACACACACACACACACACACACACACACACACACACACACACACACACACAGAAGTGACACACACCCCGGTGAAGTGGGCTGTCTTAAGCTGTGGTGTATATATATTCCATCTGCGCAGCTGCGGATTCTTATACTGTTTTTCTGCGTGTCAAGATGGTTTTAAATAGAATGTGAGTGTTTGTCTCGCTCTGTGATTGTTTGTCCAGCAATCCAGAGGGCGTCCCATCTTCAGGTCCAGACTTGGTTCCAGTTCCCCGTTACCTAGAAATAACTGATTTGTTCCTATGGTTTGAGGGGATGATTTTGCTTTGGGTTTACACGAGTCTGCATGATTCATCAGACTTCAGAGGTTGATCTGTGATTGTGCAGTGTGGAGTGTTTGGACTGGGTTCAGCACT
Source organism: Paedocypris micromegethes (assembly GCA_028031935.1). Classification (NCBI taxonomy): domain Eukaryota; kingdom Metazoa; phylum Chordata; class Actinopteri; order Cypriniformes; genus Paedocypris; species Paedocypris micromegethes. Next base: position 311,750 of record CM051493.1, read on the forward strand.
GCTGCATTCTGGAGCATGAAAGATGCTGCAGAATGTGGATGACGTTTCGAGGAACTCCAGGAAATAATGTTCCGTGAAACATCAAGACACTGATGAGAGGAGCTGAAGTCTGAAGCATCACTGGAGATAATGCTTCCTGTCAGATGTCACCACACATTTGAAGCGCTTGCGTGAATTTCCAGGATAAATCTGCAGATTAAAATTAGTTTGTTCCCGAGTTGGATCTGCTTAAAAAAGATTTTTACCCTTAATATGTCTGAATTTCGGTTGTTAATGACTGTTTTTTTTTGCGGAACACAAAGCTTAAAAACACATCTGTCATCAGTCAGAATGTTCCAGCTTTCCACTCTGTTGCTATGAAGCTGCTGAGATTATCGATTGACAAGCCACATTAGCATTAAACTTCCACAACCAATCTAAATTAGTTTAATTAGTCAATATTACTAGAGTGAAAGTTGCGTTTGTTACTAACACTCTGAAAGCCGTTTCTTGATCACTGTGGAGGTTTAATGTAATGTAATATTTCATTTTATTTATATAATTTGGTTCAGGTTAAGAAAAACACATGTATGTGTAACACATGATGACTAATGCTTCCATTAATTACAGCTAAAGCCGACACACTGATCTTAAGCAAAAAATATACAGTCTTTTAACTTTGATTTTTACTTTCTGATTTCAACTTGATTTAAAATATGTATTATGAAATCTGAAACAGACACAAATTGATTTATTTGTATAATTTTGTTGATGACAGCAGAGCCAGGTGAGTAAAGCGACAGTGACATAGTGAGACGTTGACATAATTGGGTTTTATTCCCTATTATTCCAAAAAAGGCTGAGAAATGTGGTTTTTACCAGTTCAAGTGGCTTTAAAAAATGTGAAGAACTTTTAAGAATTGGGATTAAAAAAATTTCAAAGTTTCAAAAATGTGTGGTCATTTTCTTTTCCCCATTCAAATCTTTATTCTGAAATCCGCAGGGTCCAGGTGGAATTTTATGTCAATGAAAACACATTCAAGGAACGGCTGAAGCTGTTCTTCATCAAAAACCAAAGGTCAAGTAAGTAAAACCTTTCGGGTTCTTTGTGTAGTTTACAAACAGAAATCTCCATTAGGGCCTACAACAATCCCTTTTATGATTCTCACTATCGCTGTGCTCACAGATGTTTCATGGTTTATTGTAAGCGCATGGGAGACTTTGTTTTACTGGCTTGTTGATGTGATCTTTGACTTATCTGAATGAACTCTAAAAGCCATTTTCTGGTCTGAATTTCCATTCCATAATTTACCTTTCACAGGTCTCAGAATACGCCTCTTCAACCTTTCCCTGAAGCTGCTAACATGCCTCCTCTATATAATCCGAGTGTCTCTAGACGATCCAGCCACCCAGGTCGCATGTGCACGGTGAGCGCGCGGCTCTTATATAAGCTGTATCACGCTGCAGGGTTAGCCGGAGTTTTCCCTTTACAAGATAGAGGGGGAAAAAAATACTTTTTACATTGTAAACTATGTACCCAAATCACAATGGTGTAAACTATTTAAGTAAATGGAAATTGTTAAATTACTCTAGCGCAGGGGTGCCCACACTTTTTCGGTTCGCGATCTACTTTTCAAATGACCTAGTCAAAGCGATCTACCGGATATATATATAATATATATATTAGGGATGGGCAAAGATCAAAAGTCTTGATCTAGATTAATCTCACTGTTCTCTAAGAATGTATCTGCATTAATCTATACTTAATATTTATTTGTTTTTATTTTTTGTTTTTATTGGAATAAATGACGAACAAAATCTCGTATTTTTTGCACACAGATTTATTTATTTTTTTATTATTGTTAAACAGTCACTTCGTGTCCTTCCACCAGTCACTCAGGCAGACCAATCTGTTTACGTTTTCCGGTGACAAATTGGCTCTCCTTCTCTGAACAATATGGCCCGCTAGAGAAAAAAGTCTCTCGCACGGGACGTTTGTGGCAGGAGTTCCGAGGTACTTGCGGGCGACTTCGGCCACGCGACGAAATGCGGCCGCGTTTGAAAGCCACCATTTCAGAGGACACTGATCCAGATCAGCAGCAGGCTCTAGACGGTATCGCTCCAGAGTATTGTCCTCCGGGATGTCTTCTGACTCCGAGTCCGAGTCTGACCGTGTGAGCAGCAGGGCTAATTTGTGCCTGGACTCGGGGAACACTGGTGTTGGCAGAGCTGGTTCTTTCTCCTTCACTAGCTCTCTTAGCCTCACCCACACTGGCTTCCTCTCTGCCCGGCTCAGGCATCTTAGGTCTTTGAAACGTGGATCCAAAGCCGTCGCAACCTTGGGTGAATAAACGAGAAGTGAGGAAAAGTGAGAAAAGTACCCATCTTCAATGGATGCACTGGTACGTTTCTAAGAACCTTGAGCCACTCCAGGTTCAAGTTCTTAACCCGCTCGATCAGGTCCTTGAGGAAGGCAGCTTTGAACTGGCCGATGTAGGCGGGATCGTCGTTCAAAATTTCCATGGTGCCCTGAAGGTGGCACAGGGTGGGAAGTGCCACAGAGCAGGAGACGTACTTTTCTCCACCGAGGAGCTCAGTGACGTACCTAGAGGCAGACAGAAGCAGAGCCTTGGTTAACGACCCACTGGTCCGCGTGGCTTTTACGCGGAGCATACCTGCAAGGCTCCAACACTGCTTCCAGCCTGGACAGTCTCTCGTAGTTGGCGCTCGTCGGGAGGGTCAGGCAGTGCTTCTGTTGAGACGGTGTTGCCTGGAGCGCTTCCCTGTTACGGAGCACTCGCCTTATCATCTCTAGCGTCGAGTTCCACCGCGTTGCAACGTCTTGCACGAGGGACTCTTGATCCTGCCCGAGCGAGGCTTGCTGGAGGTTCAGCTCATCCGAGTTGGCCGGACTGTGCCTGAAATGTCCCACAACTTTACGGACTCTAGTCAGTGCAGCCTCGAATCCACCTTCCCGGAGGGCGATGACGACAGCCCTCTGCACGACGTGCGCAACGCAGGGGATGTGCTCGAAGGGCAGGAGCCTCCCCGCGGCCACCATACTCGGGGCGCTGTCCGTGCCAATGGTGCTGACTTTGTCAACGATCCCCCAGTCTTTGGCCACGTCCATGAACTGTTTGGCGCACGCTTCAGCAAAGTGACGCTCCTCCGTCTTCATCACGCCTAATGAACAGACAATCGGTGATAATGTCAATTTGAAAAAAATAAAAAAAATAATAAAAATAAAAAATTACAACACTGAACCTGACTCACCTAATGTGAAGGAATGAAGTTCCCAGCCGGAGTCGATCAGGTGGGCAGTCACGCCAAGGTAGTTGTCGTTGCTTATGGAGGTCCAGTGGTCGCCGGAAAGCGCTACCCAACGTGCCCCTGCAAGCGTCGCGGCTTTGGTGACTCTCTCGGCGGCATGCTGGTCGTGAATTCTCCTCATGATGGTCCGCCTGGCCGGTAGCCTGTAAGTGGGGTCACCCGTGGCCACCTGGACAAGACGCTGGAGGCAGCCGTCGTCCACCACGCTTATGGGCCGGCAGCTGGTGGATATCCACCGGGCCAAAAGGATCGTTAGCTGGGCAGAAAGAGCTGCACTGACCGGCCTCGCTTGAGTGCACTCGGGGATTGTTCTCTGATGCCGGGGGCGACCGCTCTCCGCACAAGTGCTTTGCCTCTCCTCGTCCGCTGGCGCAGTTTGGTGCTTGGCCTTCAGGTGGTATTTCAGACTGGTAGAGCTCCGGCAGTAAGCGAACTCCAAATCGCACAGAGTGCAAATAACCTTTTGCTTGTCGACGGTTCCGTCTGGAAGCAGCTTAAAGTTGAATTTTCCGTGGAGCAAAGAGGATTTTTTTGACGCCACCGCCATCCTGACTCGCACAGGCGTAAAATGACCTTTTGCTTGTCGATGGTTTCGTCTAAAAGCACCTTAAAGTTGCATTTTCCGTGGAGCAAAGAGTGGACAGTTCTTTCTCCGACGCCACCTCCGTCTGACTGCAGTGTTTTCTCGGCGTGCTGATTTGCCTCGGCAGGTGATGGTCATTGGCTCTGGTCAATCATCTGAGCGGACTCCTCTGAAGTAACAGGCAGGAAAGGGGCCAGGCTTGCTGGAGGATTCAGCTATGACTTGGCTGAACAGTGCCTGCATTGAGGGTAGATTACCGGGAGTGCGGGGGTTTTATCGTGCGGTAAAAAATTAGCCGCGGTAACACCGATACCGCTGATACCGGCCCAACCCTAATATATATATATATATATATATATATATATATATATATATATATATATATATATATATATCCGATCCGCTTATAAGTCGATCCGCTTATAAGTCGACCTCCCCCCACTTCAGCTGTGAGATTGTGGTATTCTGTTTAGACCCAGTTGGGTGAAAGAAATGAGAGAAAAGTGAATATATAGAAATGAGTAGAAAACCAATTTTGGGTTTCATATAAAGTCAATTTTGGTTATTTGAGGCCCACGGAGACACTGAAGAGGCACAGGGAAATAATGATAGAACACCTTTAATCTTTCCTATAGAAATAATAAAAGTATTCAGACATCTTTGGTGGTAAAGGTAACATAAAAATCAAGTAACCCTGTTTGTTTATGTTGGAATTAATCTATTTAAGCTATTGTTAATTTATGTTTGGTTGCATTATCATTTTAAAGATTTCTGGGAAAAGTGCCCTGCCCCTTTAAGAGTACGGCTAATGCTAACTTGTGTTTTGGGAATAAATACAATGTTCGAAATCCACCGTGTGGCTCGTTTATTTGTAAAGCCCCGCGCCAAAGAGAGACTAGAGCAGGGGTGGGCAAACTTTTGACTCGCGGGCCATATTGGGTTCTGACATTTGACAAAGGGGCCGGACTGGGCTCGGGGAAAAAATACACATTTTAGGATATACAATTGTTTTGTATATAATTTAGTATTTAACTTTAAATAGTGTTTACTTATAGATTAAAATGCATTCAAGATAAAAAACAAACAAAAAAACAGATATAATACTAAAATACAAATAAAGTGATTTAGAATTTTAACTCACCATGCAGGGAATTATGATATTAGATATATTTTTCTTTTAATATAAAATATCAAAATAATCAATTATATATTATATATTATAATATTTTAATCCTTTTTTAAAAACTTTTTGCAATGACACAATTATAGTTCCTCGTTTATAAGAATGAAGTTCTACTGCTTAGAAAACGAAAAAAGCATGATTATTTCAATAATCATTTTAAAAATCTGAAGCATCTCTTCTTCAGTTCTTCAGCATCACAAGAAACATTGGAAAATCTTCTGAATAGCCGCGCGTCCGAAAAAGAGACACGTTCTTGTTGCGCTGCTAATCATGTTATTACGGTAGTCAACGTGCCAGCAATAATGCGCTGAGCCACTTCACTCTTTTACTGGTTCATAATAAAGCATTTCGACTATATCTAGGACGGTGATAAGTTTGCTTATATACTTTATTAAGAGAAAGTAACAGCTAAAACGTGATGTTTTATTAAACTTTACATTTAGAGAAAATAACCGCTAAAGCGTCAGATTTCAAGCCGTTTGAGCAATTACCGAACTACTCCCTCGATCCCACGCAATGAAGAGAAAGTAAAGCAGACTGTGAAAACGAATGCAATGAATGAAATGTGCAGAAATAATAAATGCGAGAGCAAGGTTTTAAAATAAAATAACAATTGAGCTAATGAAAAAACTATTGTAACACCGTGGCCTTTAACAACCAACGCACTGATTGTGTAGTGTTAGAATGCCGGAGGAGACTGGCACCAGTGAGCCGGGTTCTCCCCAGGGTTTTTCCTCGTTAAAGAGTTTTTTTTTACCTGGCCACTGTTGCGTATGTGCTTGCTCGCTGGTCTTTGTCTTTGTCTTGTCATAACCGCAGCCACTTAGTCAACACCAACAATCCAGACGACAAATTGAATAAAAAGCATCATTTCCCTTACATATTTACATGTGCGCTTTGAGACAGTTAAAACTGTGAAAAGCGCCTTACAAATACTCATTATTATTATTATTATTTATATATGGTTTGTTGAGTGTCATCTTCTGGTTTTAAAACGCAGTAAACACACACACTTCAGAATAAAATCCTTTTTCAGGTACAAAAATGTCCGAGTTGATAGCAGACTTACTTTACCGTTGTGTTTCCTCACTCAATCTCTTTACTTATTGTATGTTTTTTTTAAACTCGACTAGCGCCCGACTCATAGGTAATAAGCGCACGTGACCGCTGCTGCGCACGGAACTCCGCCCCACGCGAGCGTGCACACAGCTGACAGAGAGACGCTCGTCGGAAGTTAGAGTTTGGCAGAATCCTGTAAAGATTGCGGATTAAGATTGCGTGTGGGGTAGAATCGCCATGCTTTAAACTAATTTTTAGCCGATCTCCTACTCGCAAACTTTTCCTCTTCCGGCTGTCGACACGAGCAGACGTGTCTTTCACTCTCTCCTGCTCTGCTTTCGGTTGCTCAAGGCTATTGTCTTTTTTTCCGAAGCTCTGCTGGTTTTGCTTTCAAAGGAATATGAAGTTTTTAAATTGGTCACTGGGCGCTTTTGGAAAATGTATTCCCCAAAGAAGGAACCTCACGGGGAACCGACCTGACCTCACGGGACACTCGCTGCTGGGTGCGTCCGAGACTCAGCGCTTGAGCTGCCTGGAACCGTTGTCCTTTGAGGACGTGGAAGATCAATTTATGTTTTGGCTTTTCACCGGACTGATACAGATTGGCGGAGGTATCACTCTGGTGTATCAGAAGATTGGGAAAAGCCGTGGGAGGCATCATGGCTGCCCGGCCGAACACGGATCTAAAGAAGACCCTGGAGGTGGTGATTGTGCGGACATTGGGATGACATCAGCGGTTTGGCTCGGTCCGATGGACTAAATAGTAACATCTTAGCCACGCCGAGGAAGGACGGAGACGTACGGACAACATCAGGAAGCAGAGTGACCGTCTGCTGGCTCTGACGGTTGGACTTTTTCTGCAGGACTTCAGGAGATGTCCACACTTCTCCACATTGTCAGGAGTGATTGCCCTCAGTGACTGTCATGATTGATTATGATTCTGAAATTAACCATGAATCTGAAATTGTCTTTATTGGCTTTGAATTGTCTGTAATCCACCCCCCACCCCCACCCCAACCGTGGCTGGAGAACGCAGGATCAGCTCGGGCTTCTCTTCAAGGCCATCCTGACAGTCTGTTATGTCTGTTGGGAGACTGACTGCAACATTTGACAAATACTGATAAGTGCACTCACACGGCTGCTCTCAACATTGTCTTTTCTGTCAAATTCCTCGTGTGTCTCAAGAAAAAAGTTTCTAGCGCACCTGTGCGTAACGTAGTCAAATGTAACCTTGTATGTCTGCAACTGTTGGAATGCTCTGCTCTCGCTCTGTTTTCTTCCAAGAAGATAGTGGCGGCGCGCTGCATGTGCTGCGGCCCTCTCTCGTAATTTCGTTACAATGTTGTACCCCAATGCTGTAATGACAATAAACTACTACTACTACTACTACTACTACTACTACTACTAAACTTCCTAGAGTTTTTTATAAAAAAACTTCCTGGACTTTTTTTCCCAATGTCATACGATCTACTCACAATGCCTTTGCTATCGACCAGTCGATCGCGATCGACGTAATGGGCACCCCTGCTCTAGCGTATGTGTACTGAGTATCAAAAATATATTGAATGACTTTTTGTTGTTTTTAAAATCTATTTTGTTGTATTTAAATAATGAGGTGTTACATTTCATTTCTATATTAGAAAATAAAACCTAATAAAAAAGTTTTTGATATTTCTTGTTTTTTGAGCCTAAATTCAGTACGATTAAAATACTTAAGTTCTTTTAAAATTGGATACTTTACGACTTTTACTCAAGTCTTCTTGGAATGAGTGACATAACTCTTAAGGAAGTCATTTTTACAGTAAGGTATCCGTACTTTTCGATGGTCAATTTGCAAAATCAAGCTGCCAATTAGCATCAGAGGGAGGGTCTACAACACGATGACGTCCCTGCGTTTCACGTATGATGGAGAAGTTTTGCTAAATTCAATCTGAACAACATAAATTACCAAAATGTAATTTCTTCTTCTTGGCTCTCCAAGTGACATCACTGCCCAATTTCTCACAGCGCATTGTGCGGTAGCCCCTCCCCCTGATGCTTATTAGCAGGTGTTGTAATCTTTAAAGAGATCGCATAATTTGACCTCATTTTGCCAGCTTCTGGTTTTTCAAGCGAGAGCAAAGTTATTGTAAAGGTAAACTTTTGCTCTGCAGTTTGATTTTTGGCTCACTTAGCACAATTTGTAAACTTTCTAATTTTCTCTGGAATATAATGTTATAATAAACGGTTCCTGGACGTATTATTTCTGAACGTAGAGAAAACTCAGCACACAAACTCAACCCTTTACTTAAAGTCCTTAAAGTCTACCTTTCAAAGAAGACTGCAGTGTCAATTATCTTTGAACATCGCAACAACTCCACTCTTTCCGGCTGAAACTGAAGTGTACAAAGCGTGAGCATGTGTATAAAAGCAGTCGTTCATCTCTGAAGGCTTGTTCTCTAAACTTACTGCTGATGTTGTGCTTTCAGGAAACACTGCGTGAACATCACAGACGCCCTTTGCAGCAAGTCCTGTGCCAACATGACATTAAACACGACAGATCACACGCAAATAAACTGGTAAGACTCACCAGGACTTTTACTTCACATAGATTCGGAATTTGAATCGGTCTGTCTGACTGTCTATCTAAACTGCCAGTCTGTCTGTCTATCTAATCTGTCTGTCCGTCGACTGTCTGTCTATCTGTCTTTTGGTCTGTCTGCTTTTGGTCTTTTTTTCTATCTATGTATGCTGTTTTGTCTGTCTATTTACATGTCTGTCTTGTGTGTCCGTTCATCTGTCAATGGTCTGTCTGTCTATCTGTCTTTGGGCCTGTCTACATGTCTGTCTATGTTGCTGTGGCGATGTTTGTTCTGACATAAGCATTTACTGGTTTGTTTTTTTTGTAGGGAACTGATATTTTGGGTGAACAGGAGAGTTCCTGTATGGGCAATACAGGTAAAACATGGAGTCCCTGTTGAATGTGTGCAGTATTACCTGAAGTTTTGGTCATTACTGTGTCTGTGGATGAGCAGGAAACCATTGATCTCTCTGTTCCATAGGTGACCGTGGCCTTAATTAGCTTTTTGCATGCAATGCTCCTGGTGTATCTCAGCTATAAGGTAAGATACGTCTTCAGGACATCTGTTTGTTCATACTGAGAGTTTGTGCCGGGCTGTGATTTAATTGTGATTTTCATCTAGTCTAGCCTTGTTATAGTTTTACATTCTAGATCTTGGCCCTCAAGGCAGATTTGTTTTCTGGCTCCTTTTAGCTTCTACATTTTCTTAAGAAGCAAAATGTCAGTTTTAGTTCCTGTATTTGTAATTTAGTTCTCTTCTATACCCTGCCAACTAAACCATTTTTGTTTTTAAAAGGTAAAACATAGCTGTTAAAAAAAATGAAATTCGATCCATCTAAAGCAGGGGTCTCAAACTCAATTTACTTGGGGGCCGCTGGAGGCAGAGTCAGGGTGAGGTTGGGCCGCATCAGGTTCTTCCGCATCATTTCCACAATATACGTCGTTTCCGCAATATACGTAATTTCCGCAATGTACGTCATTTCTGCAATATACGTCATCAGTGGCGGTTCTAGGCATGAGTGAACGGGGTAGTCGCCCAGGGCGGCATTTTTTCATGTCACGTGGGGGGCGCCACGAGCGCTCCAAACAAATGTTTTTTTTGTAAAGTATCAATACGTTTGTGACGGCGACCTGTTTGTGTGTCGTGCGCAGAAAACGGAAAAAGTAAAAACGGAGGGAGAGGAAGAGCGTAAAAGGCCATATGTTTGAGTGTCTCTCTCTCAAGAAGGGAGCAGGGAGGATTTACTCGCTTATAAGTCGATCCACTTATTAGTCGACCCCCCAGTTCAGCTATAAGATTGTGGTATTCTGTTTAGACCCCCTTATAAGTCGGGAGAAAGAAGTGAGAGAAAAGTGGAAAGATAGAAATGAGTAGAAACCCAATTTTGTGTTTCACATAAAGTCAATTCTGGTTATTTGGGGCCCATCGGGATACTAAAGCTCCAGGCACGCACCCCCTTCCGAAATAAGACGAGAAGTAACTCTTAAAATATCATCACTTTATTTTTTCACAACTTAATAAACGACCTGTTCAGATGCTCTCTAAGCCTATAGGAATGATAAACTATTCAGACATTCTTGGTGGTAAAAGAATCACAAAATCAAAGTAACCCTGTTTATTTAGGTTTGTATTAATTTATTTAAGTTATTGTTATTTATGTTAAAGGTTTAATTTGTTATTGGTATGGTTACATTATAACTTTAAAGATTTGTGGGAAAAGTGCCCTGCCCTTTTAAGAGCGGACTCGTGTTTTGGGAATACCTTTGAAATCCACCGTGTGAGTGTGACTCGTTCATTTGTGAAGCTCCACGCTTTTACCTTAAAGAGCTGAGCTGAGACCCGCGCGCAGAGAGAGACAGAGAGAAAAGCTGAGCGCGGCACTCGCAGCCTGTGTGTGTGTGTGAGAGAGAGAGAGGCATCACGAGATGTGGAGAGCTTTTGCTTGTGCTGTGCTCGGGACTGTTTTGAGTGAAAAAAAATTTATTTCGGTAGACCTATTATAGATAGATAGATTTTTATAGATTTTCTATTTATAGATTTTTTTATTTTATTATTATTTTTTTTTTCTCGCGGGCCTCACTAACAATAAACTTTAATAATAAGGTGGGGGCCACAAACTATTGGCTCGCGGGCCGCGAGTTTGAGACCCCTGATCTAAAGCAATGTATTTGTTATCATAAAAGGAATCAATAATATTAATTTGGCATTAAGAATATTTTTAGTGGCACATTTGTGGCTTCTATGCTTTTATAGAAATACAGTTACACATGCTACAACTTTTATAAAACTTTTGCAAAAAATGTAAAAAAAATTTAAATAAAAGAAGATTTTTCCAATGATGCAGACCTTTTTATAATATGTTTTTGTTTTAGGGCAACATTTGGGAGCAGATTTTTCAAATCTCTTTCATCATTGAAATGATCAATACTGTGCCATTCATAATTACAGTAAGTGAAATTACTCAGTCAAAGTCAAGTTTTTTTGTCAGTTCAGTTAAAGTGCTGGGCATAAATTTAATTAGATTTGCATTTCTCTTTTAACGTATAACATTGGTATAGATGAAACAAGGACACATTTTAAAAGTACAGTGTACCAAAATAATACAAAAACTGAATATTACACACACAACATGCAAAAGACATATGATATACATATAACTATAAATGGTAGTCAAAAAGTAGTAATAAAGTAAATACTGTACTGCAATAGATACTATAGTGTACAATTGTGTACTAAGTAATCTGAAGAACTACCTATAGTAAAAAGATTATACACATTTGTTGATATAAATATAATTATATATAACAGACATTTAAATGCTAAACAGGAGAGAGAATTATCACATTTTTTATATACAAATGTTTATTTGTAAAAGTTTTGGTCCCTTCATGAGCCTTCAATGGTTAAGCCCCTTTTGAGTAATAGATTATGATTATTATTTAAAAATGTATATATTTTCAAAGGACATTGTTTCTTTTGTAAATAGAAAAAAGTGCCAACATTTCAGCAAACATTAACGTGTAATTTGTGCCACTATAAAGTCAGAACTTCATAACACTCCTGTGAAGACCTCACAAACAGTCTTTCCATTCTTGTTCTTGGGATGTATTCCTGTTTTTCCTTGCATAAGACTTCTCGTTATGGAATATTCTCTGATCGTCTTGCCAGCACAGCAGTCCGGTGTTGTGATCATTGTTTTGTCATAGAAGCAGCTTCTCTTCAGCTTCTTTGATTTGGCGGTATTTATTGGAATCCATTCTTCCCTCCACTCGGGGTTAATAGATCCACCATTATGATTAATAACTGTCTTATAAGTTCAACTTATAAGTATAATAAATAATTCAAATAATAAAGTCTTCGAGTTCAACTTTTTGCACTATGTTTCCAAATTGCATCCGGCTTCTGTAGATTCTGATGCTGCATCAGTTTGCTTTAATGACGTTTGATTTAATGATTGAGATTAGAGATATGGAGACCAAGATAATGTTTTCTTCATTCTATTCTTCGCAAGCATCCCTCCTGCACCACTGCTTCTAAATCTTCTGACAGGCTTTTTGCAGTCTGAAAGAAGCAGCAGTTCCCTCAGTTTTCTTGGTCCTGCATTTCTCCAAAAATTTTAAAGCTTGGATTTTTTCTATTTCCAAGTGAGAATGTGTTATCATATTTTAATTTTTAAAAATTACCAAAATGTGTTTTTTGTTAAAGGGGCCAACATTTTTGACATAGACTTTTACAATATGTGTACATTGAATATTTAGTTAAATAAATGCATTCAATTGTACTTTTGTTTTAGCAAAGTATAAACGTGCTGTACTTCTTGCAGATATTTTGGCCTCCACTGAGGAACATTTTTGTTCCTGTGTTCCTGAACTGTTGGCTTGCCAAATCTGCTTTGGAAAACATGATAGTAAGTAGCATTTGAATCAAGTTTTTTTTTTTTTGCTAATCAAGTGTTTTAAGTCCAATAAAATTACACGTATGTATGTTCAGAATGGGTTTAGTGAAGCACTTGTTTGCTAGAGAGGCTTTAAGTATCGTAGTTAGCCAGCAATTATTCATCAGTTCATCAGTTACAGTAAATTGATGGGGATTAATATTCTGGCTGTACCAGATCCATGTGTGTGTTCAGGTGAAGCATTGTTAAAAACTAAAACAATGCCAATTTAGTCAAAGATTAAACAAATATAAACTCACCAATTAACATTACAATGTCCAGCGAAGGTCAATAGCAAGTCTGCAAAAGACTCTAAAATCAGTGAGAACAGTAAATATGGCTTCCGGATTTTCAGTCTTGTGCGTAATTTACCTTTAGTTGTTGACTATTGGTGGGTGTTGATTATGGACAAGTTGACTATAGACAGGTGTTGATTATCACCAAGCAACAGCTGTTGATGATTGACAGGTGGCAACAATCAATAGGTGTTACAATGAGTTGGTGTTAGCCATCAACAGATGTTGATGATTGACAGTTGATGACGATTGACATGTGTCAGTTACTTGCTGATTAGCTGTTGTCTACTCTCTATTGAGAGTAATTTTGGAATAGCTTACCACAATAAACTGATTTAAAACCCTATTTTTCACATATATGCAAATGCGTTTTTGAGGGCAGTACAGTTATTATTTGCATAATTAAACATTTTTAAATGTTTTCCATATGGGTTTAGTAAACTTTGATTTAAATTTGATTTTATTTGAAAATCCTTTTCTTCTTTTGCTCTTATCTTCTTTTCCAGAATGATCTCCACCGTGCCATTCAGCGCACACACTCTGCCATGTTCAACCAGGTCCTGATTCTGATCTGCACGCTGCTTTGTCTGGTCTTCACCGGGTAAGTTCCAGTGACCTAACAGTGACTAGGCTTGAACATGCTTGCAGTTGACAACGAATATCTAGATTATTCTAGATTTTCTAGAATATCTAGATATCTAGATTCTAGATATCTCATTGAATATTTTCAATAAATGTCCACGGTAAAGTACCAACCGCACATTCTGGTACTTTACTGTTCGCACATCCAGTTGTTTTGACTTCCCTATAAAAGAGAGGGAATTTCTAGGTTGTATTCAGTGACTCCTGGGTTGGGAATGAACAGTGGTTTCTATATTCTTAAGTCACACCAAAATTCTGTTGGTGAAGAGATTTCTCCTTTACGAGAAACACACGCCATTGCAGGAGTAAAAGACGACAATTCAAAAATTCTTCAATCTTGAACATTGGAAACGACCAAAAAGTCTTGATTCATAAGAATTTTTTCCTCATAGTCCTAAAAACATGTTAATGCGATTTGGAGTCAGAAACATTTCCCATTAGTGTGAGTGTGAATGTGTGTCTTTGTGTTCCTCTCTGTGATCACTTGGCCACCACTGCAAAGAGGTGTGTCCCATCTTCAATCCCAGAGTTTATGGAAAAGGAAAAACGCTTCAGAAAAAATGGCTGTATGGATTAAAGAAAATGAGTTCACCTCTTCATCCAGTCTGTGATCTGTGTAAGATCAGAGAATCTGGCCTGCAGCAATGTTTACTGATCCCAGCCAGAACTCATCTACTGATTGCCTGGTCAAGACGTCTTTCATGGCTTCCAAAAATATGAACATGGGTATAAGAATCCACAATTTTTATGTTTTTTTTAGAAAATCTCATTTGTAAAACATCCTTGAACCAGAGCAGCACAGTGGATTTGCTCCATTGTCCAATATTCCAGTGCAATTGCTACGTATTATCACACACTATGACTGCTGATTCTCTGAAGTCCATTTGGAATCTATACTCTCTCGAACCATCAAAGAAAGCCAATAGGCAGTGTGAGAAGCATCTGGTGGCGATCCTCGGCTGACCACTGTAGACTTGATGTTCTCTCCTCGCTGATCAGGGTCAATCCCTACAGCCTGGATGCAACAAGAAGAATTACTTTACTCCATCTTCTCTAAAGTTACTGTACCAAGTGTCCAACTGTAAAGACTCTGGATGAGGGTGCAATCGAAGGTGAAGTTATAGTCCATCAAGAACAAGAGCATGGTTCACTGAAGCGGCTCATGTTTCAACGAGGCTGCCAATCTCCTTGCCCTTCATTCTCCTTCTCCTCTTCTTCCACCTCCATCTCTCTACCTTCCTTTATTTTACTCCTATTTTACACTTATTCTTCATTTTCTCAGTGATTCCATTGTTTCAAATTTCTGTTTGAGAATCTGGTTGATGTTTAGTTTGGAATGTTTTTACCATGGTGACGGTTTGCTAATTGAGTTGAAGCTAAAGTGACATAGTGAAGTGTTTTCTAATGAGCCGAGAATTCTGGGAATTTGAGTTTTGATCTGATTTGGAATTTTCTTGTAATTAGGAGAAATTGGTGGATGCTTCCCAAAACTGGCGTTATGGGTTCTGCATTTTATTTCACTGGTTCTAGTGTTTCATTAGTGCATATAGGAAAAACAAGACTATAGAGCAATCAAGCAAATTCCCAATACGTTTAATTTAGATCAATAATCAAACAAACAACTGTTTCTACTGTAAGATTATTCCAATCAAACTTTCTCCAGTCTCTGAAACTGCTTGAATTCTGAACGATATGTTTGACAATTATGCGTAACAGTGGAGATTGCATGGTTTTTTTGTTTTCTTTTTGGGTTACCCAGAAACATCTAGAAAGGACATTCTACCCAAAAGTGTATACATTTTTTAGCACGTATTCAACCTACAGAGGCTGATATTGGCTTCAGCTTCCAGAAGAACTAAAGAATTAATGTTTGTTAATTGTTTTACTGTTTTTTCTTTTAACGTCACATTCTTGGAGTGGTAGTTCACTGCAGTTCTCTTGTTTCTATGGCAACAGGCACTGCTCTGATTAGTTCTGGCCAAGCTGGAAATTAAAAATAATGTACAGAACTTGTGGTTAGAACTCTTATACAAAAACAAAACCTGAAAGCACAAATAGCAGAGAAAAAAAAAACGGAACAACACGAAAGATGAGGGTTTAGAATTAATAACTTCATATTTAATAGGCATCATTCTTAAAGCTGTAAAAATGTTGTCATAGCTAATTTATAATTATCTAGAATTTATTATAAATAATTATTATTTTAAAAAGGGAAATAAATGTTAGCTATACAACAATATATTAATTACTAAAAAATTATACTGAAACTAACAATCATGCTTAAATTGCTTAACCAATCTTTTGCAGTATAAAGACAAATCACAAGAGTAAATAATGCAGTATAACCATAATTTATAGAAAACAGTATTTTGTTATAATTAATAATAATTCTTATAATATAATTTTCTACATCCCCTATATTATATAGGGCCTATAATATTGTATATCCCCCTTTATACTGCTAATAATAAATACATCAGAATTTCTAAAGTCTGAGTTGATTTTATCTTGTGATTAAAATATTTTTTTTTATAATGAGCTTCTTGTGTCATTTTATATTCAGGAATTAATACAATAATAATTAATAATATTATTAATGTTATTAATGTCACAACGACACTGGGACAAGGCAGGGTGGACTCACATGCACTTCCTGGGCGAGATCACGACACACAAGGCGTTAAATGTCCAATAAGGGTTTAATTCAATATCAAGGTCAGGTCACAGGCAGAGGGTTGGTATACAAGATAATCCAAAAACTCATGAACATGAACAAGACTTGACAAGACTAGAGGCGAGAGCGACAGGTTTCAACGACTGACAAACTGGCAAAGAAACAAAGATGGGCAAACTTAAATACACAGACTAATAACAATGATTGCAGACACAAAACACCTGGTAACCATGACAACAAAGACAGAGACTGGGTACACAACATGGCGGAGTTTCAGGGAACATTCAACATAAAAGTTCGACACGGCTTTGAGCCGGGATCTGTGACAAATAATATTAATGATACAAGTATTATTATTATTAGTATTATTGTTATTGTTATTATTTTATTGTTGTTGTTATTATTATAAATCAATGATATAATCAATGTAAAACTTTGGAAAGCCATGTTCTTGACATGCCATTGCACTCAACTAGCACATTCTGTGTATGGCCACAGATAAAGACTCCACCCCCTTTTACTGTATATGTCCATTCAAATGCAAATGTGAATGTGTGTTCTGCTTTGTGATTGGTTGGCCAGCAGTCCAGGGTATGTCCCGCCTTTAGGAATTAGCCTTAGCTCCCAGTGACCCAGAAATGGACAAGTGGTTAAGAACATAAATTTAGATTTCTGTCTCTGTCTCTATGGAATGCAGCTGGGCAAATAAAATAAATCAATATTTATTTGAATACTAATTGGGAATCAATTGAAAGGGGTCAAACCAAACTAAATTAAGCTTTCTCCTTATCAATATTTCACAAAAATATTTCTATTCACTTGTCCTAGGGCTTGTGGGATCCAGCACCTTGAACGAGCTGGGAAGAACCTTTCCCTGTTTGACTCTTTATATTTCTGCATTGTCACCTTCTCCACGGTCGGTTACGGGGACGTCACACCAAAGATCTGGCCGTCTCAACTTTTGGTGGTCATCATGATCTGCGTGGCGCTGGTGGTTCTGCCATTACAGGTACATAAAAAGCACAACTCACGATATTTCAGTAGCAATTAGAACAGAAGTACTCTTGGTTTTGAAGTTTGAAGAGTTGGCGTATCTATGGATGGAGAGACAGAAGTCTGGAGGAAACTACAGCAGACACCGAGCTCAGACTGAGAAGCACGTGGTCCTCTGTGTCACTTCTCTCAAAATAGATCTGCTCATGGATTTCCTCAACGAGTTTTACGCCCATCCGAGACTTCAGGTTCTTAAGGCTTTGATTTGTCTGAGAGAACCTTTCATTGGCTTGTTTTAATGCTAACTTCTCATATCTCCTAGGATTATTATGTTGTGATTCTGTGCCCCACGGAGATGGATATTCAGGTCCGGCGTATCCTACAGATCCCATTGTGGTCTCAAAGAGTCATCTACCTCCAAGGGTCCGCTCTGAAGGACCAAGACCTGATGAGAGCCAAGTAGGTTTGACGATGTAGTAGATGTGATCCCTCACATGTGTGAAGTTTCAAGTCAAATTCTGGAAACCAAATGCGGGTCAAAATATTGGATTTTAACCAAAAATGATCTTAATCCTAACTTTCTCCTGGATAAGTGAGTTTAAGATGAGATACAGACGTGTGCTCGCTCTGGATGTGGAGATTAATGAGATGAGATGATGGTGAAAGTGTCATTACATAATACTATACAACAAGTTTGTGTGCAAACGTGTGTGCAATTGTTAAAAAAAATGTTTTTGTGATTTAGATGCACTTTTACAAAGCGCGAAAATGTATTTCTGTATCACAGTACAGTTTAGTAAAAAACTAAAAAAACAAAAGCATATAAAGAGTAAAGTCATCATTACTCAATAAAACCAATCACTCAAAAAGCATTAATGGAAAAACTTAAAGATAAACGATATAATGTTATGACTATGATAAAATGTTAATCTTGAACCTCAACTTTGCTGCTTGCATCTGTTTATTAGCTGCCTTTGATTTCAATATTATTGCACTAAATGGTTTTATACAAGCTTTGTCGCTGTCTGCGGGTTATTGATATTCATTAAAAGCCGTCCTTGGAGTAAGATGATTTCTTAAGGTTATTGAAAGATTATTAGATCATAGATTATTGGATAAGACTTCCTACAGTTCATTTGCAGTCTGCAAGACATGATTGATGCATCTTTATATTGGGCGTGCTTTCTCTTTTACAGCGAGCAGCTATGAGCCAAACACTCACAATAAATATCAAATTTCCCTACGTTGGGGAAATGTTTGTGAATCAGCAGCAATATAAATCAAAAAGCAATATTGTTTAATGAACTTAAAAGTTTTAGACTTA
The DNA here is from genome assembly GCA_028031935.1 of Paedocypris micromegethes. Taxonomy (NCBI): domain Eukaryota; kingdom Metazoa; phylum Chordata; class Actinopteri; order Cypriniformes; genus Paedocypris; species Paedocypris micromegethes. Next base: position 330,308 of record CM051493.1, read on the forward strand.
AGTAAATACAAAAAAGTGAAATATTTAATAATGTATTTAGCTACAATAATATAACTACAATGAATGTGAATTTCCATGTGTTATTACCATTTTATTACAACATTTGGAATCAATGTGTGTGTGTGTGTGTGTGTGTGTGTGTGTGTGTGGTCACCACACACTGGCTAATGGAAAATTTTGACAAGCTTCCAAAAACAAAAAAATCTTTCTGTACTGACTGACATTTACACCCGGCCTCGATTACATCTGTTCTGTACTGAACTGGACTTGACATTTAGCAGTAACACAGTTTGCAGACTTTCTCCTTACAGTGGCACTACATCTGAAATCGCAGGAATGTTTTGCTCTATTATGTATGCAGTGTTGTTTAGTGAGCCGCTCACACTGTAAAGTATGAATAATTCATAAAGCTCAGACTGAACAGATATCCTGGTGAATGTGGAATATGTGTTATTGATAAGATTCGGCTTTTCTGAAGCTCACGATAGTCTGTCTTTTTTCACTGGTTTAAAACGTTGTGTGTTTAATAATTCAGTAGTCGAGTTCTCTGCGCTAACTACGGTAGTCGTGTTCCTGAGCCTCATACTGCCTTAAGTTAAATTTGTATTTGTTAGTTTAATTTGTACTTTTTAAGACAAAATGTAACCCAGTTTTATTTGTTACAAAAGGAGTCTTAGTAATAGAGGTGGGCATTGACTGTATACATTTTTAATGCATCATAATCTCACTGTAATCTTAATCTACTGTATTTGCGTGAATATAAGCACCACTTTTCTCCAGTTTTAAAAGTTGAAAAACGTCTAATTTGTCTAATTGTAACAAAATGTCATTTTCAGCGTTTTCAGAGGTGCTTTGCTTTAAAATGATACTTGAAACTGAACATTGCATGTCACGTTGACTCTCAAAAAATGTTGTATTTGTACATTAGTTTGGAATATTTGTAATGAGCACACTTGTATAAAATTATTAGGAAGTAGTTATTCCCACTAAAAAAGTATCTTTTGAGTTATTATAAAGTAAAAATTCTAACTTTGTGTCTCAGAATAGAAAGTAAGAAAGTTAGAATTGTGAGTGACATAGTCAGAATTCCAATCTCAGAATGAAAAGTGTGTGATGATGATGATGTGTGTGGTATTATTTATGATTATGCTTTTTATTTATTTATTAATAGTGTGTGCAATGTTTTTCATGTTTATGTTCATTTATGAACATATGTTCATATTATTAGTTATATAGATGCGTTTATATGCACTGTCTATGGTCTCTATAGGTTCTGTCCGCTGTTGCAATGTCCCCACTGTGAGACATTGGCTTTTTCATTCATAGATTAACACGAATTATACATTTGCGCTATAACCGTATCACTGCGTTAACGCCGTTAACGGCCCACCACTACTGTGTGTGTGTGTGTGTGTGTGTGTGACAGCCAGACACACACATCTTGTGGTCAGTAGATGTTTAGCATCAGTAATATTATATCCACTGCACACGCTGTACTCTGCACCTGAAGGAAACACACTTTGCAATATTAATTGAACCGCTGACAGTGAGAGGCAACAGCAAAGATGAATGTGGCCATTTAAGCCGCAGTGTGACCGTTACTAGAGCCGAGGCTAGTGTAGCATGAAATTGACCCTCCGCTGCAGCGATGTCCATCACAGGTGCTGCACGCTAATTATCGTGTGTATAACGAGCAGAAGTGTCCTGGTCCTCACAGCGCTGAATGTAGAGCGGTCAGTCCCACAGGAAACTGCTCAGACCTGATGCTTTGTGTCCGGCAGGATGGACGACGCGGAAGCCTGCTTTATCCTCAGCAGCAGGAATGAAGTGGACCGCACGGCCGCTGTAAATATACATATCCAGAACATAGCACCTTCCCACAAGCTCAATTATTTCTGCATTAAACATGCTCTGTGTGATGTTGTGAATACTGTGGTGGAGTTTTAACAGTTTTATTCTTTTTACGACCATTGTATTGTATTGTATTGTTTTTTTTTTTACTTTTTCCACATAAATAACATTATAAATGTTTCACGTAAAGATTCAAAGAGATGTTGAGCTGAATATTCGTTTTTTTATATTAAGTAGATTTTAGGCTTTTTTAAATGAAATACTTAAATATTTTTATTATGTTTTATTATTATTATTATTAATATTTTTAATATAATATTTTTGTAGTATTACCAGTTTTGTTACTCATCTGATTACTACTTTTTGGTTTACTTTTATATCATGTTTTATGTGTATACATAATGTATTTATTATGTGTATGCATACACACATGCAAGAACACAAACACACACACACACACACACACACACACACACACACACACACTGACACAAGTATAATCTAAAAGTTTGTAAATTTATGCAAACATGGATAGAAATGTTAAATTGATTATTTCTTTGTTTTACTATCATTAAACAAAATCTAAAATAATCACATTTGTAGTAATATGTGACATTGATTATTATATTAATTAAAATTAATTAATTATATTCTAGAATTAACTTTTATATTAATAATTCAAAATTAATCACTCAAAAATTATAATGGAATTAATTATATACTTTTGTTTACTTTTTCATTACATTTTCTCAAAGAAAATCTAAAATATTCAGATAAATATTTAAATTGATATTTAATTATGAGCTGATTATTATAATTTTAGGGTTTCCTTATACGCGGTTAATTAATAAAGCAGTTAAGATTTCAGGAATTGTCAGTACAGTAACATTACTTTGTGAGATCTTCTGCAAGTATGTTTTTCCTGTTTTCCCAGGATCATCAGACCATTCTGAGAGCCTGGGCTGTTAAGGACTTTGCTCCAAACTGTCCTTTGTACGTCCAGATACTTAAACCAGAGAACAAATTCCACGTCAAGTTTGCTGGTGAGTTAGTTTTCCCACAAGCATCAGTTTGACTTCATTTAGACTCTGGTAAATGAATCAGATGCACACTAAAAAGTATATTGTCATATTTGCGATGGTCCTCATTATGCTATCAAGTTCATTACCCACAATTTTTGTCAAATCTCATTATTTTCAGCTGTTTTTTGTCAATAGTTTCAGATTGCATACACTTGTATTTCTTTCTGACATTGTGTGTTAAAAAGAGTGTTTTTGTTTAAATTATTAAAACATTATTAGCAGCATGTTTGCGCGGTGAGTAGGCCCTGTCATTGTGCATACAGTGTTTCTAACTGGTGTGTGGGGAAAATGCCCCTATATTTGAGTAAGAGAGTGTGTGTGTTCTGTGATTGGTCGACTAATCCATGGTGTCCCGTCCAGAGGCACACAGCTGGGATTGGCTGCTATCCCCCATGACCCAGAAAAACAAAGAGCAAAAACGATTCAGAAAATGCATGGATTGACTATTCTGTGTGATCATGTCACAGTCATTATCATTGCCATCTGTATGGAAAATAACTGTAGTTTTCCTATCCTTTTTTTTATATGTGTATTGTAGATTTGAATTTCTTTTTACAAGTGTGTGTGTATGTGTCTGTGTGTCTGTGTGCGTGTGTACTGTATTTGCGTGTGTAAGGGAAAGTGATGTGTTTCCATTAGCAGTGTACAGTCTGGTTTTGTAAAGTATAAAGTGTTTGCTGAATAATATGATTAGTATCAAGCAGAAGAATGAGAGTTTGTCTGTCCACAGCACCGCTCCGTTTCTGTCTGACGCTTTCTTTTTTTTGTCAAAATGTACAAAGACATCCTTTTGATTTTTTTATAGGTTTAATTTGATTGATTTTGTGAAAGAAAAAAGAATCCCATTTTCCCCACACTGCTGTGTCGGTCTCATGTGCAGCTGTGTTTTGTTCAGATCACGTGGTGTGTGAGGAAGAGTTTAAATACGCCATGCTGGCGCTCAACTGTGTGTGTCCGGCCACGTCCACGCTGGTTACGCTTCTGGTTCACACATCACGCGGACAGTGAGTACATTGATTCACCTCGGCTGATAGTTTTATTTATAAAGTCTCTATTATTACTGTTATTATTATTTTTATCATGTGTATGTGGGTTTGTTCGTGTAAATGAGTATTTATGTGTGTATTTGTGCTGTCCATCTATCCATCTATCTGTCAGTCCATCCATCTGTTTGTCCATCCATCCATCTTTTCACTTATTCATCCAACTATCTGTCTGTTCATCCATGCGATCATCTGCTCATCCCCCTGTATGTTTGTCCATCCAGCCGTATGTCTGTTAATCCACCTGTCTGTTCATCCATCTGCCTGTTTGTCCATCCATCCATCCACCCATCTGTCTGTCTGTCTGTCTGTCTGTCTGTCTGTCTGTCTATTGATCGTCTTTGGGCAATGACATGCCAATTATAATCTTAAATATAAGCTTACCGTATATATATATTTCATACAATTTTCCATATTTTATTATACAGTTACAGTTATTATACCGTTATTGTTACAGTCTTCCTATGATTCATTGTAAACAACAACTTGCTGTTATGTATTATTCAAAAATGCATTATGTTGTAAAATATTGATGGACATTTACAGAGGCGTAAGTCTAAATGTTGCTTTGCTTCACAGCCATTTCAATAAATCATTCTATTTTAAATAAAAGTAAGTAATCCTAAACCATCTAAACAGAAAACTGTCACGGAATAAAGCAATTACATTCCCCATTGACAGTTCACAATATATGTCACAATATGCGTTTTGAGACGAAAAGTCCCTGAATCAAGCGTTGTGTGTAAGTCGGACCGCGGTGTGCTGTGTTATGCAGGGAGGGTCAGCTCTCCCCGGAGCAGTGGCAGAGAACCTACGGACGCTGTTCTGGGAACGAGGTTTATCACATCCGCTTGATGGACAGCAATTTTTTTGGCGAATATGATGGGAAGAGCTTCACGTATGCCTCATTTCATGCACATAAAAAGTAAGTTATTATTGCTTTATTATTGGAATGATGATGATTTGTATGAGGTTGGCTCAGTGGTGTAGTGTATCAGTCACGCATTTGCCTGAAGGAGCCTTTCCAGACTTGAGTCAGAGGTGTGATTGAAAGTGTGTGTGTGTGCGCGTGTCAAATTCAATTTTAAATGTTCACACATATGCTCATTCCCACCGTGAAACATGGTGAAATTTGCTTAGCACAACAACTCCGAGGCAGCACTAAAAACAATACTGATTCTATAAAACTCTAAAATTAAATGTTTACAAAAGAGTATTTGTACGTAAATATAATATATACAAAAACTAAAAAAATATATAAAATGGAACTTGTGTAAGAACAAACAAAAGTGTCCCAATTATAAAAAAGCGGTTAAGAAAGAAGACAAATGGATGGACGTTAATTTGTAAACTTGTGCGTGTTGACAGGAGTCCTATTAGTAATGAATTGCTAGACGTATACAAACGTATACATTTTTATTTAGATATGGTGTTTGCCTCATCGGCACCAAAAAAGAAGACAACAAAAGCATCCTCCTGAACCCAGGTCCTCGCCACATCATGGCTGCCACGGACACGTGCTACTACATCAACATCACTAAGGAAGAGAACTCAGCCTTCATCTTTAAGCAGGAAGAAAAACACAGCAAAGGTCTGACGGCTGGCGGCATATACGACGCTCCATCTCGTCTGCCCGTGCAGAGCATCATCGCCAGCATGGGTGAGGGGATCCGGTCCTCAGGCTTCACAAATTCAAGACGTCGGAGCAATGTGTCAAATCAGGCATTCTGTAGAGCGGCTGAAAAAGTTTCTGTAGAAACTTTCAAAAACTTTTATCAAATTTCACACTTTTCCTAGGTATTCTATACAATGGCTCAGGAAATAGACAAAGCGAGAAAAAATCTAGTGTCTCTAGTAGTGTTGGCGCTACCTCACATCTGGATCGGGACTGAATGGTTTCTTTCGACCTGTTTTCCATCACACTTGTAATTGTAAAAAAAACAAGTTCAGAAAAGGGTTAAGTAGAAGAGTAGAACTTGAAGTTGGTGGTCGTCCGAGGTCACAATGACACCCTGGGAAAGAATTAATGAGTAACTGATTCTTTCATTTTTCTTAGTCATAATACACCTCAAATTGCAAAAAAGTGTTCTGTTCCATTTGTCAAACATTAATACGTATATGATGACAACATTAAATCAGAAGTCGGTCGGCATCCAGGATTATGACAGACAGAAGTAACGAGGCGTCTCACTTCTTCGTTTTCTTGATAAGCCTGAAATTTGAAAGAAACAACAACACCTTCCGTGTACGCAATATGTACGCAAACAAGGTGTTTGAAGGTTTACGAAGAAATTGAAACAGAGTCAATCAAAATAATATTCATAATATTGACAACGCCTTGATAAAGAAAAATGATGCCTCAGAAACGTTTGTTTTCCCATTGAGCCTGAAATTGCGAAAAGCATGTTCCGTTATATTAGGTAAGTGTTGATAAAGCGCTAGGTAGAAGCGAGGAAGTGGATTGACATCTGAGATTGACTACGGCTTGAGAAAGAAGTAACAACACTTCTGATTATTTAGGTTTTTTGTGAATTGTTTCGCAGTTTATTGGCGGTTTGTCATCTTTATGACTCGAAAAAGTCCTACTTGGCATGGCCAGTCATTCTATAGAATGCCTGGACAATATTTGCAATAAAGTGGATGCTTCAAGCTTTGCCTAAAATGCCAGACATTTCACACATTGCTGGAAACATATATGAATTATATTAACTATATAAATTTTAATATGTACAAACATCGTTCATTTATTCAGTAGAATGATCATACACATCTTACACAGTGGCTTTAACGTATAGCGTTGATTTTTAAGACGAAAGAGTTTTATTCGTTAGATTGAAAGAGTCTGTTTAATGAATGTTTGGAGGAAAATGGCCAGAATCTTGAGCAATGGCGATTCAGAGGCGATGCTCATGGTAATGTCACTGTTTTTCTTTGTTGAAGTTGATCAGTCTGCTTCGTTCGGTAAGTTCCAGCATGTGATTGGAGACGGTTAAATTACCGGACATCGTTGGCTGATGTCTGGGTAAATGTTAACATTTACAGAGCCGATTCGTCTCCACCTCACTTTGTATGCTAATTTAAAGCAGCTCAGAATTAGAAACCTGTCCTCTGAGATGTTTTATCCAGTTTTTGTTGTTTTTTGGTTCCAGCGCACTTGCATGTGTGAACCTGACATGACCCGAGGAACGTCGACAGTCATTTCTTTGTTTTATTTCTAAACTTTTTTTGGATTAATTTCAATTATAATTCCAGTGGGTTTTCCTTTCTTAAGTGTTTTCTTCTCATTATTTGATCGAATTTTGAAACCACCTTAAGGTGCTTAAAGATTTCAGTTGCAACACATCATTTTGAAATGCACTCAAATATATGTTGACGCCGCAAAAAAAAAAAGAAAAATGAAAAAAGCACAGCGATCCAAAGTTGAAGTCCAACTTCAGGGTCAAAGAAAATGTGCTGAAATTTAGCATAAATTCAGATGGAAAAGTTTCCCTTAACATTCATAATTTACAGCATGGACCATAAAACACTTTTACTACAAGGCACTAATGGAAATGAACTGGAATTCACTTAAATCTTAAAAAAAAAAAGATTTAAGAAAACGTTAAAAACCTTTTTGCATATTTTGCATTTTCTGGTAAGAAATTATCTAAATATCAAGTACTTTTGACCAGACTGTTCAATAGCTGACTTAATAGCTTCTTTTCCTTAGCCTGAAGAGAAACTGTCATTTGTGAATCGGTGCAGGAACCGTGGCGATTGACCTCCAGAACTCTGACCCCCCGGTGGACAGCAGTAAGCTGGTGGTGCCCACCGAGAACGGAGCGGGCAGTCGCAGGCCCAGCATCGCCCCCGTCCTGGAAATCGCAGACTCCTCTGCCATTCTGCCTTGTGACCTTCTCAGTGACCCGACTGAATATGAGACCAACCAAAACGACGAAGAAGGAGCACCAACCATAGAGTAAAAAAATCATCTGTGTTTTATAATAATAGATCATATGTTGTATTACTACTTTTTTAGAGTCAGTTTCAACACAGCTGCTTGCTGTTCCGTTTGCTCACATCGCCCTCTACTGTTCATGTCATGTATAACACTACCTTAGACATGTCTTTGTGTATTAATTATTAGGCATGTGAAAGGTTATGTTCAATTCTATATATTTTACAGGTGTATTAAAGGTTATCCACCAAATTCTCCATATATTGGAAGCTCCCCAACACTTTGTCACCTTCTGCAACAAAAAGCCCCATTTTGTTGCCTTCGACTGGATAAGGTAATTGCAACAATGTTACATGATATTATACAAAAATACGACGTATAGGAATTTATATATATAAATTGAGTTTTTGGCCTTGAAGATTTATTTGTTTATAAAAAAACGCAATATGTTTATATTATCCCCTAAAATGTTTTATTTCATATACTGTCAATTACATGTACATGAAATATATATTTTACTTAGATTTATCATATACATTTAATTGTATACACACTTAAGTATACACACACACACACACACACACACACACACACACACACACATGTATACAATATAAACCACAAAATATTTTTCATTTTTACTTTTGTGAAAATCAACAGTTGTAAACCTTTGATTATCTCACATTAGAAAATGTATTCAAATTATTAAAATTTTCATTGCAGAGTAAAATTTACTGTAAAGTAACTAAACTGTAAGAAAAATAAAATAATAATAATAATAATAAAAAGAAGAATTATCACGGGATATATTTGTAAAAATATAATAATTATTATTTTGTATTAGTATTATACATATATTACTTAATATTATTTGCTTTATATATTATGTAAATGTTAAAACTAAAACCATGCAATGCATGTTTGATTGTTTAAATCTCTAGGGCTGTCGGCACAACAGTTTTGAAGACGCCAAAGCTTATGGATTTAAGAACAAGCTGATCATTGTTTCTGCTGAGATGGCTGGAAACGGCTTGTACAACTTCATAGTTCCGCTGCGAGCTTACTACAGACCCCGCAAAGAGCTGAACCCCATCGTTCTGCTGCTGGACAATCCGTGAGTCGGACCTCTCACCGCGCGTTATTCATTTATTGCATTACTTCACTTTACATCCACAAGGCAGACTCTTTTATCCAAATTAGGAACATTGGAAGCAATTTGTCTATAAAGGAAAAGTAAATGATATACACTAGACTTCAGTGGACATATGCAGATACGTTTTTGTTTTTTCTTCAGTGTTGAGGTGCTGGCGAGAGAGCTCAGTCTGCAGTGCTTTTTAAATGTCGTGTATGTGCTAGAAATTCTAGCTGGAATGGATCTGTACGAGAGAAAGTTCTCATAAGAGACATTAATGAGATTTCCTCTTTGCAGAAGAACAACTAAGCTCATTCTATGATGGTAGATGATGTGAAGAAGAAGATTCCTGTACCAGAGAGTTGAGGTTGATGAGGATGATTATGTATCAGTAAAAGTTCTAATGGTCAGCGCTATCTGGTTTGACTGGTTTTAGTCTTGTAGTCTGCTTTTACTCCCATCCTTGTCTGAAGAAGCATTTCATTTATTTGTGGATGATTCTCCAGTTGTCGTTATGGCCATGGTTACTTTTTGTAACACTTTGTTTGCATTTCAGCATCGGAACTCAGATCAGTTCTAATTATTCTACTAAACTTCTTGTCTCCATCTTCAGACCAGAGAATCACTTCCTCGAGGCCATCTGCTGCTTCCCTATGGTTTACTACATGGCTGGCACCATCGATAAGTGGGTGATTAAAGTCCTACATGGAGAAACTATACGACGGGCCAGTCCGAGTGAAAGGCTTGTGGCTCTCTGTCTCAGTTTAGATAACCTGCTGCAGTGCGGCATCATCTACGCTGATAACCTGGTGGTGGTGGATAAGGAGAGCACCATGAGCGCCGAGGAAGACTACATGGCTGACGCTAAAACTATAGTCAATGTGCAGACCATGTTCAGGTACACAGTCATTGTTTGTCTTCTTAAGCCAATAACACTAGTTGTGGTGTTGGTGAAGTGCTTCCTGGAGGCTTCATTTGAACCTGTTGTGTCTGCCAGGCTATTTCCTAGTCTCAGCATCATCACGGAACTCACTCATCCTTCGAACATGAGATTCATGCAGTTCCGGGCCAAAGACTGCTACTCCCTGGCTCTCTCCAAGCTCGAAAAGGTCCGATAATTTCTACCATCACAGACACTGACAGAGCCAGCAAAGATGACTTTCCTGTGGAGCTTACCATGGGACATAAGACATTATTCAGTTTATTATTCAGTTATGTTCAGTTATGTCATGTAATGATGATGGATGGATGGATGGACAGACATATAATGGGTGAAAAATAGTCAGACGTAGAGGCAAACATACTGAGAGAGTGAGACAGGCTCGATAGATACGATAGATAGATGTATATTGAAGTATTGACAGACTTGGAGACAGAAAGATATTGGGAGAGAGAGGGATAGATATTGGGAACGAGAGAAAGACAGACTTAGAGACAGATACTTAGTAGGAGAGCTTGACAGACAGACAGAATTAGTGACTGACAGGTATTGGGAGAGAAGGAGAGAGTGAGAAACGGACAGATATTTAGAAATAGACAACCTTATGCTTCTCAGATGTTGTACAGATGTTGGAGTGGTGGGACGCTACATGTTGAATGATTTAGAGACAGACAGATTATGGGGGGCAGACAATTAGAGGCAGACACTAAGTAGGAGGTTGAGAGACAGACTGACTGTTAGAGAGATATTAAAACATAGACAGATCTAATGAGAGAGAGAGAGAGAGAGAGAGAGAGAGAGAGAGAGAGAGAGATAAATAGCCAGATAGTTTGTTTATCCCAGCAAAAGCTACATTGCGACATATGATTATGCATATGATGATACGTAGAATTGACATTATTTTCCAGATCGAGAGAGATAAGGGCTCTAATCTGGCCTTCATGTTCCGCCTGCCGTTCGCTGCAGGCCGAGTGTTCAGTATCAGCATGCTGGACACGCTGCTCTACCAGGTGAGTTAGCGCAGATGCTAGTTTACACGATCCGCTAGTGAAGCTGTTTTAGTTATTCGTTCTTTTCTCAAAAGAGTTTCACAAGAGATTAAATGTTTTGTGAAATGCTTTTTTCTAATGTGGCTGAAATTATTTTTATTTTTTTAATCAAACAAATATTTTGTATCACTGTATATTTTCAAACATTGTTTTTTTTTTTTTATTAAATTGTTCTTGCTCTGTTGTGAAGTCTATTCGTTGATATAATTAATATTATATTTAATTGATAATGTCCTAATTGAAGACCCGTATTTTTCACTCCATAAGAGGCATTTTCCTTCTCAAAAATTGTGTGTAGACTGTGTACTTATGGAGCAGTTGGGAATCTTAATGTTGTGGGGAAGCTGCAGCCACATCGGAATTAGAGTATAAAGTGTAAAACAGTTAATCTAAATTATAATCTGAGTGGATCATAAACACAGCGCAGTTCTTGGCTCCGCCTCTCTCGCCAAGTGAAACCAGGAAGTCCAGCAAGGACTTCAGTGTGGGTCTTGAGGTCACACCTGACCTTCTCTCTTCTCCTTCATTCTCAGTCATTTGTGAAAGACTACATGATTCTCATCGCCAGGCTTCTTCTGGGTCTAGACACGACTCCTGGCTCCGGTTACCTCTGCGCTGTAAGTGTAACCAGCCCTATCTTCTCCGGACTGTTTGCGGTGGAATCACACCTTCAACCGTTCTGAACAGATGAAGGTAACAGAAGAGGACCTGTGGATCCGGACGTATGGAAGACTGTTCCAGAAACTCTGCTCATCCAGTGCAGAAATTCCCATTGGTATTTACCGCACTGAGTCGCACATCTTCTCGTCTTCAGAGGTAAGCTTGTGCTGATCATTTCACACCGTGATCACTCGTAACCATTGCATTTCAACGTTTGTTTACACGTACATTTAGCCTTCATATCTTCACTAACCTCTTGAAAAAGGGTCTCTTACTAATTCCTGCTTAAGTAACGTAGAGGATGATAAAGCATATTAGATTTGAAAATGTAATGAATGGAATGATTCAATGATTCATGATACTGTACCTGTCTGACATTAAGGTGCTATTACACTACAGTATAAAACTTTATATTGCCAATTAGAACCAGTAACAAAGGCGAGTGTTTGGTAAGTGAAGCTTTAAAGCCGATAGACAATCAGGGTCACGTCCTCTTGGCCTGAAGAAACTGAGCCATCTGTGAACCATCTGTGAACCTTTTCACTCACGTTTTTGCTCCTGACAAACTGAAAGTCATGATGGTATTTTTTATTCCCTCATTTTGAGCTGACAATCAGTTAGAAATCACTACTTTGGTTAAATTTGTAACCTGGAAAATGTGAAACTTCCAAAAATAAGACCTAGTGGTTTCTTAGTCAAAAAATATGAAAACTTGTTTTTTTTTTTTTTTATTTTATGAATCAAACATACTCAATCCATGGATATGGAACTTATTCTTATCTCTTGGTTCGTTTAATGATACATTTCAATTTTTAATATAAAAAACTATTGTGAAAAATGGTAAAAGAAATTTAATTTTAAATACCTCCCAACATTTTTTGCAGATCTGAGAAAAAAAATGTATACTGTACGTACGTACTTAGGTGAATATGGGTATTAGTTTTACCACTTGTTTTGGTAGTTTACTTGAACGAACCATTTTAAAAAATTATTTTCCTAAAATGGATTTAAATCACTGAAATGACCAAATGTCTTCGGGTTCTTTTTGCCGCATTCTAATGTGTTTTTTTGACGAGTAATTTTTTCATCTTCTCTTCCTGCTCACTTCAGTCTCAGATGTCCGTGGAGGAATGTGAGGACACGCGGGACCGGAGGGAATCCTGGAAAGAAAAAGCATCCCACAGAAACTCCACTGGGAGTGACCAGTCCGAGCACCCTCTCCTGCGGAAGAAGAGCATGCAGTGGGCCAGACGCCTGAGCAGGAAGAGCGTCAAACCGCCCAGTCGAGTGGAGCGGATCCATCAGCAGCGCCTGAACCTCTACCAGCGCTCGGAGAGACAGGAGCTGTCTGAGCTGGTGAAGAACCGCATGAAGCACCTGGGGCTGCCCACTGTGGGATACGGTGAGATTCCTGTTTGGACTTGGAGCCACAGTCTAAAGGATTTAAGGACATATTTAATATTTGTCTGCTGAAAAGTATAGAAAAGTACTTTTTGCTGAAAGTGTATACTGTACAACCTCTAGTAGAAGGCCAACATGGCAGAAGAGTTGATAAACAGAAGGCCATGGCCTTCTAATAGAGGTTTAAATGTGTGTGTATGTGTGCGTGTGTGTGTGTGTGTGTGTGTGTGTGTATTACACATACATTTGCAGTAACTTAGCTAACCGTTTCTAGTTTCCGTGAAAACAAATGTGATTTGTAATGACATGCGATTGGTAAATTACACTGTCTTGAGTTTGGTTCTAGTTTTTTTTCCTCATAAACAAATTCTGAAACATGGTTTGCTTCTGTTATGTCTCTGTGATTTTAGCAGATATTGATTTAATTTTAAACATATTTATGAACATCAGGATGAATATTTGGAAATGTTGTTTGCTGTTACTTTGTCATTTCCCTGAGTGAAGACTTGCTAAACCTTCTGTACTTTTTAATGACGCTGTTAAGTCTTTGGCATGCTTTTCCTGTATTTATTCACATTTTTTTTCTCCTCTGCCTTCTCCCCTGCTCACCTTAGAGGACGTAGCTAATTTAACCGCAAGCGACGTGATGAATCGAGTAAATCTAGGATATTTACAAGGTAAATCCATCTACTAACATTGTTCATTCTAGCGTTGGATTGTTTGTGTCAGATTCAAAACTCTGACCTGGTTTGTCCAGTGACGTCTCTTGAGAATCTGACCATTTCAGAAGCTTGTCTTTCTTCGCTCTTGCTCAAGTTGCCATTTTAGATTGAGAAGATATTTCTGTAAATAAATAGTGTTGAGATTCTCGTGGAGTAGTAGAAACAACGTCAACTTGATCGTTCCCATTTCTGCGTTTTTTCTTGACACTTGATTAAAGGATTAAAGGATACTTCACTTGATTTGACAGTCACCGTTAGAAAACTAATATTTGTGGAAAAAATGTGAGACCTCTGAAAATAAGACCTAGTGGTTTAATAGACACAAAATGCACAATGTAGCCTATCTTTGCAGGTCTGATTTTAAGATGCTATAGTTTTGGTAGTTTTACCAGTGCAACGTTTTTTCTGAAGGCGATTCCTCTCATGTTGGGGACTGTTAAGCTCACGGCGCAGTCGTTAATCAGTCGTCGTCTTTCGCAATGATGCACTTTTTTTTTAAAAGTGGTGGTGATGCAGCTGTTTTTTGTCTCCTCTGGTACCTTCGGAAGAGAGTTCTTACATGACAGAGGGTACGACAGGTACTCGCTGGCATTTGAGCATCGGTTTCAGACAGAATGAGCGAGGGCTTTGGATTCAGGGAGAGAGTGGAGTAGAAAACATTTATTCTGTTGGAATCGTTGATCAGAAGTTGACAAGTGTCCTACATGCTTGAATCCTTAACAATCCAGATAGAAATTCACAGTTTGATTCTTCTGTACACGGAAACATTAAAGACGTGGGTCTTACTCTCTGACTAAAGACCATTTGCCGTTTCATGAGCGGTGACCCAATCCCACACAACTAATGTTCTTTGCTCCACTCTGATTGGTTGAGTTACTTGGGCGTGGCTAAACAATTCTGCATGCACGCTTACGTCTGTGTGTGGCGGTCTCACTGTTCGCTGACAATGGGCTGCTTGTTGGCATGGCAACCAATCGACGCTGATGAGGAATCGCTAGAATGGAAAAATGGAACGTTTGAGAGAATGCGTCTGCGCACGCGTGCATGGGTGATGCGTAATTGCAGCCATGCCTTGTCAGTAACGGTCAGCCCTTCTCTCTCTTTCACCCGGCCTGGCGCTTTAAGTGGCTCAAACAGGTGGGTTTGGAGAAGCAGAGGCACTCTGTCCCAGTCTCGAACCCCTTATTCCCAAACGTTCCCACCTCTCAGTCATGTACAAGCAGGTAAAACGCAACAAAGTTTCAGAAACCACCCAGTCATGAAATTCCAACACTGAGGTTTTACACACACACACACACACACACACACACACACACACACACACACACACGACTAACACACTCTCTTCTTCATTTTTGAAAAGACACCAGCACACTCCAACACTTCTTATATTAGCTGGGATTTCTAGTATCTTAGCCTTGAATATACATTCTATATAGTAATAATTTTAAGGATCTGTTGTCACAGTAACGGTATATGGTTTGTTCTTTTTACAGACGAAATGAATGATAATCAGAACACGCTGTCATACGTACTGATAAACCCTCCGCCGGACACCGTTCTTGAGCTCAACGACGTTGTGTGAGTACCACTTTTACATTTGTGTAACAAACTCGTGTGTAGCAGTTACAGATTGAAACAATATTCAAATTGATGACATAGCGTAGTTTGTTCAAAACAATTAAAATAAGTCCTAGGAGCGAGAAATGCACTGAAAATATTCTAGGCAAATTGCTCAAAAAACGAACAAAACTACTTTTGTCAGTTTATTTTTTTTATGTGTTTTCCATTTCCATTTTAAATCAATCTATTTTTTTTCATCTAGTTTGCTTTAACAAGTGCCATTCTCAAAAGCGAAACAAAGTCTGATTAAATCTGATCCCAGAGCGTGCAGATTTATACGTGAAGAAACTATTTGTTGCATCAGACCACTTCAGAACAGTAGTCAGGTCTCTTCTCATTTGCAGTTTGGTTAACAGTGGTTAACAGTTACTGTACAACAAACTGTACTGTACGTACTGTTTGCTAACTCCTGTAGAGTATAAGCCTGAAGTGGTCTAGCAGTAAAATTCTTTAAAATATGCAACAACGAGACAATTCGTAAACAATATACCGTATTTACTCGCTTATAAGTCGACCCCCCCACTTCAGCTGTGAGATTGTGGTATTTTGTTTAGACCCCCTTATAAGTCGGGGGAAAGAAATGAGAGAAAAGTGAAAAAATAGTTGACTTTATATGAAACCCAAAATTGGGATTCTACTCATCTCTGTGGTTATTTGGGGCCCATCTGGATTCTAAAGCGGCGCTGGGAAAAAATGATAGAACACCTGTTCAGATTCTCTTTAATCCAATAGAAATAATAAAACTATTCAGACATCCTTGGTGGTAAAGGAAACTTAAAAATCAAGTAACCCTGTTTGTTTATGTTGGTATTAATCTATTTAAGTTATTGTTAATTTATGTTTAAGGTTTAAATTGTAATTGGTATGGCTGCATTATAATTTTAAAGAATTGTGGGAAAGTGCCCTGCCCCTTTAAGGGGAAAGATGTGACGGCTAATCCTAACTCTTGGTTTGGGAATAAGTACTACGTTCGAAATCCATTGTGTGACTCGTTTATTTGTGAAGCATCACGCCAAATAGAGACTGGAGTCAGAAGAGTCGCTCTATATGAGGTCTGAGACGAAAGTGTGTGCGAGTCTGCGCATCCGCGTGTGTGTGAGCGGAGCAGCCAGCATGAGACGAGCGGCGAGGAGCTACTCATTTGTCCGGCTTGTGCCGATTTCTATGAGATTTATTTAGTTCACATCATAAATGTTAATTTAATTACCGTGCTTGTGTCTCTGCTGCTTATTTTTGTGAAATATCTGCGCACTGTTCTGAGTAAAATATTTTCTATTTCGGTAGACCGCGCGTATAAGTCGAGCTCCCACTTTTAGGCCGAAATTTTAAGGAAAAATCCTCGACTTATAGTCGAGTAAATACGGTAATTATTATTCTTTACTTTTTATATATTTAACAACAATAAGTACTACACAACATTGTAACGTGAAGAAAAAAAAATCAGCTGACCTCAAAGAGACTCAACTGAATCCTTTCCTTGAAAATATATTCTTTGTGAACTTTGGTGTTCTCAGAGTTTAAAAAAAAAAAAAAATGAGAATCAGACAAATTATTAATGGCTAGATTGTTTTTTTTTTTCTTTTTCTTAAATCGCTGCTGCTCGTTGGAAAGCACCACCATGAAAACACTTGTGAAGTCCATGTTTCTCAGAATATTGTGGTATTTCCTAATTAATTCCAGTAAATAAAATAAATGGTCTGAAACCATTGACCTTGGCTTGGTGGGAAATAGAATAACTTCTGGTTTTGTTCCAGCTATATCATCCGTTCGGACCCGCTGGCACACGTTCCTGAGAATGTGCCCGGACCCCCGGCAGCAGCCAAGCCACGACAGAACTACGACACCAGAAGCGAGACCCACTTATAGAACCCGGGGGTCTTTTATCACCCCCTTACAGTACATTGAGTTGTAATCAGACAACAAACCCACCCGTCACATGATGCTACTCGTGCCAACAAACCCGATCAGACCTTAAACGGGAAAATCCTTTTTGACTCATTTTGTAGACTGGTTCTGAGACTGGTTTTGTACTGGAGTGTTGGCTGAAAAAGTGCCAAATCGTTCTGGAACAGACGTGTTCTGAGTGAGTGTTGGAAAACACTAGATGGAATAGTATTTATGTGAGTGGTGTCGGATCAGTCCAAAACGCTGGAAAAGACTGAGGAGAATTCGTTTACATCAGTGCTACATTTTATACATGTATAAATGTAGTGCATATGTATATTTGTACATGTTCTGTTGGTTTACATGCTCAGTGAATATCTTATTATCCTCAGTATTTATTTGTAACTTTTGTCTTTAAAGCACAAAGAGTTAAACGTGTCAAATGGGAATCGATAAACCAGGGCAGCGGGTTTTTAAACGAGTAGAGTAACAAACGTTTTAAAGCGGTTTTATATTTAGATTTGAACCAAATGAAACTGAATTTTGCCCAGTGCTTGAGGAAGAACTATGGCATTCAACTACCTTTATGAGCCGTTGTTGTGTTTCAAGAGTTTTATTGCCGTCACATCAATTTTAGTTGGAATTTTTCGCTCCCATCACCAGTGTTTAGAGCCAGACTTGCCAACTGTTTGCACTAAGATTGGAAGGACAAGAACATCTGAACCCTTTAATTCACCAAGCGAAGCCCATATGTAGACGGTAGATTGCGCATGTGTGAGATTTAGATTTTTATAAAACTAAACGTGAGCTTAGGATGAGATGCCCTGATGGTGAAACGCCTGAAGAATTCTTACAGTTTTCAGACTTTTCAAAATATTTGAAGAGTTTTAAAAATTCAGTCTAAACTGCAGCAGTGCCAAAAGTTTTGGATTTGAGAATTACTTTGTTGATGAAACCTTCACAGCCTTTGTTTAAGAAAGATGCATGTTATATTTTTACTATTTCATAAAATCAACTGATTATAGTTGTTGTGATTTACAAGTACAATCAACTCCGCTTAACTGGGCCGCCGGTTGAAGGGATTAAAGGGGCTGCTTTATTGGGACACATCCTAACGTTTCCAAATCCTAAATCATATCTCATAACGCAAATTTGTGCAGCTTTATTAGCCCCTTTTACACATACAGAGCTTGCCGGGAAATTACTGGAAATTAATTTATAATTAAACATACCGGGAAAAATGCCGGCATGCAGTCATGAGTGAAAAGACAAATTCCGGCAATTTCATGCCGGCATTTTTCCACCAAGGGTACCTGTAATGATGCCGGTAAATTACCGGACAAATAACCTGCCCAGTGTGAAAGCAGAACAAAGAATGCCGGAATAAGCATGCAGAAGTTTAGTACACGCTGACATATGACCGTTCGGAGCCAATCAGAACATTCTGATGAGGGTGTCGCGCACATTTCTCACATGCTTGTTTCACGCTTACGCAGGTCCAGCTGTTTAAAAGATGTCGCCAGTTGATGTCAGAATATTCACTTCTCGCTGTTTACAGAAATCAAAGCTGGAAATGTCCTCTAACTGGAACGACAGCGAAATCAAAGCACTTCTAATAATTCGGCAGATGAAGACATTTGTCATCACATGAAAGGAACAGTTGGTGACACCATCATATATGAAACAATTATCATGTATACAAAGGTGCAGCTGTTTAAAGAGTGTCGCCAGTTGATGATGTCACAAAAAATACAGGTATTTTGAAAATGCTGTGCGAATAGTTCTTTACGGGTAAATACTATTCACACAAGCTCTGTTATTCCCGCATTTTACAGCTAAAGTCGATCTGATAATTTTCCAGCATTTTTCCGGCACGTCTGAAAGTGGCTATTGGGGCAAAATGGTCGCGTCCCAATTAACAGGAGTCGACTGTATAGATTTAGTATCTTATCCCAGTAGGAACACAGAATCCAAGCATGTCCGAACCCAGACAGACTCGCACGACAGGAAGACCACATTTTTTGTACGGTTTCTTCTAAATATACGTGAGATTGAGTTGAGAAATGCTGCATGCAGCCAGACACAATCCTTGTAGTTTTCAAACTCCAAATGTGGGTTTTTAACATCTTCATGCATGAAGAGCAGCTCTTTTTAAAAACTCTGGGTTTTATTTTCTTCCAAAAACACGTTTCACTGTTTGAAAATAAAAGCTAAGGATGGCACAGTGATGTCTTGTGTGAAGTGTGAAGGTCATGGTGGTCCACCTCTGAACGTCCGCTTGTGTTGTTGGGTCTGTTTCCATCGTTCTCTGGTCCATCGTCCATGGTTCTCCACCACCTCATGCAGCAGGTCTTTACTGCTCACCAACAGGCCATCATCTCCGGAAGGTTCTGAAGAACGAGCTCTGGAGGCGCCGCTGTGGCTGACCGGACCTTTCTGCTCCTCGGTGCTCCGGCAACGCTTCAACTCTGACTTCGTGTGTTTACGCTTCAGTGTTTTCTTCAGTTTATCTTCCTTTTTCATTTTAGCTGCACCAAACGAAATCTTGGATTTGTTGGCAAAAGAAGATGGGTGAAAAATGCTGAACAGTTCCGAGGCGACCTCACTTTCATCCATGGGTGAGTTAGTAGATGATTCATCAGAGAGGACGTTTGACTCCAGAGCTGACGTCCAGGTGTCAGGAGGTTTAGCATCACTCATGTGTGACTTGTTCCAGCTTTCTCGTGGAATAAAATGGGTTGACGGCTGAAGATACGGCCGATGGTTAGCCTCGTCAACCCTGATGCCCAGATCTTCTCGTGAAAGCACATTGTCTTGCACACACAGAAGTGTAGCCATTTGTGAGGATGGTGGGAATCTCAAAGGAGCATTGCTGGACCTTATTGTTCCGCTTTCATGTCTGCAACCAGTGACAAAAATAAAATTTGGAAAGACGTTAAGAACCTGTTGATTTGGAGCGCAATGCTTCTTCCACTGAGTCACTGTCGGGGGCCACGTTAGAACACGCTGCAGGGGTCTCGACCACACAGTGGTCCGCTGGCTCACAGGAGACTGGTTTTCTGTATTGGTGCCGATGGTGAGATACTGCAGGTTTTCTGAATCCTTGGTAGACTGGACCGAGGGCTCCTGGGAACCACAGTCACTCTGTCCAGCGGTGGGAATCTTCAGACCTTCTGCATCACTGATTGTGGACTGGCCGATATCCCGGTTCTCGGTGAGCATCTCCTCACACGGCCTGAGTGTCGTGTCTGCTTCGATGCGGAGTTCCTCTCCATCCTTTTGGTTTCCAACAATTTTCTCTGCATCCATGGCTTCATTTCGTGTCTCTGATGTCATCCATCCATCATAATACTCCACAATCCTCATCGACTCATCTTCCTCACAACTGAGTGCATTTTCAGGAGACCTTCCTGACTTACAGAGGATTGGTCCGGCAGACTGAACCCTCTTCATTGTATTTCCGTATTCACAGATCCCAGATGAATAAATACTGTAAATCTGTGACATGGGTTGTTCTGCAAGGGCCGGTGGCTGTTTCCTCAGGAGGTCTTCTGCTGTGGTGGTGGTCAGTCTGTGGCTCCAGACACTCGTCCGGGCAGCGTCTGGATGGTCTTGAACCGGTTTGACCGCTAGTAAACGTCTCCTCTGGTGTTTCCTGTGGTACAGTACTGACAGAACAGCAATGACCAGCACCAGGACACACAGAAGCACTGGATATAAAATAATTAAATACAATAAATGACTAATTAAGTAGTTACCACCTCAACCAAAAAAGCTTCTCCACTTACCGATTAAAGCGAGTAGCGTGGAGTTTGGCAGTGCACGCGGCTTAGATTGTGCTGGTGCTGTACTGGTCTGAACGCTGGTGGAGGGGCTTGAAGTGAAGTTTCTGGTGGTGGGAGGCAAGGTGGTCCGTATTTCACACTCGGGGGTTTGTAACACGGGCCGGTTCTTCAACTCAAGAGGAGTTTGACAGATCAGCTGATCCGGCTTCTTCAGCAGAGAAGAGTTCACCAGACCTGGAGAAAGAAGCACGTTCTTGTGTAAATGAGGAATAAAGGCTATTACGGTTGGCATAAAGAAATCTTCATATAGAATAATAAAAAAAAAAAGATGTCAGTTTCACTCAGTCTTCTCACACGGATGAAAAAAATATTAGATTTTACTAGTGCTGTCAAACGATTTATTTTTAAAAACGAATTCATTACACTTCCCCAAACAAATTAATCACAGTATTAAAATGCTGTACACTATACTTTTGTCCTATCTATCTATACAAAGTTTTAAAGTGAAACTCTCCATCTAAACATCCTTCCTTGCTCTTATTCAATGCACGTTCAATCGGCCTATACACATGAATAAAACTAACTACGTTAACGTGCATAAAAAAAGGTATTGCATGCGTTAATGCGTTAAATTTGACAGTCCTAGATTCTACAGAAATGTTCTTGACAATTATTCAAATACGGCGCCACGTAATACAGAAGTTCGTTTTTGACACAAGGCTTTAAAACTGTACAGTACATACATTCAAATTATAGCCAGTTTCAGCTGTTGTGAAATGTAAAAGCTCATGTAATTGCAAACAATACCTTTCAAAAACCAGACAAAGTCCTTTACAGAGCAGGAACAGTCCCAAGGGTTTTCGTACAGACGGATCTTCGTGCCGTTCAGTGGAGACAGCACATCCACGCTTAAATACGTGAGCTGATTGTTGGACAAGTTGAGATATCTCAGACTCTTGAGACTGTGGAAAGTACTGAAGTGTATGTTCTGAATCTGGTTCTGCGACAGGTCCAGCGTCAGCAGGTTTCTCAGACCACTAAAAGAACCACCATCCAAAGCAGTTATTTGATTTCTCGACAGGGTAAGGACCTCCAGAGCGTGATGGACAAACCACCCCGAGGAGACTTGAGTAAGAGCGTTCCTGTCTAGGTTTAGAGATGTGAGGTTCTGGAAGTGCATAAAAGTTTGTGGCGTGACTTCTGTGATGCCGTTCTGCGTCATGGTCAGGCTGATGACCGAGTTCAGGGATGTGCTGTTAAACATGGACACACTGATTTTCCCTAAGTTGTGCATGAAAATGAACAACGAGGTCAAACCAGAAGGGTACTCTACAAAAGAAAAAAAACATTAAATCAAAACCGTTCTACTGTAGTTTTCAGACTAATATGATGCACTTGAAATCTTGTAAATCTGTCAGAATGTTTCAGTCTATGAAGCGACTAGCAAAGTAATACTTAACACAGAAGAGTGACACTAACATTTAAACTAAAGGAGGTCAGACTATAATAATAATAATAATAATAATAATAATAATAATAATAATGAGTATTTGTAAGGCGCTTTTCACAGTTTTAACTGTCTCAAAGCGCACATGTAAATATGTAAGGGAAATGTTGCTTTTAATTCAATTTGTCATCTGGGTTGTTGGTGTTAACTAAGTGGCTGCGGTTATGACAAGACAAAGACCAGCGAGCAAGCACATACGCGACGGTGGCCAGGTAAAAAAAACCTCTTTAACGAGGAAGACTAGTCACTATAACTACAGTGAGTTTGTTACCGACAACGTGTCACACACCAGAAAGCCACAGTGTTTCATGGAGTCATCACAGTTTAATGTTAATGTGGCTTGCCATAGTTTTTGTACAAATCTCTGTCTCGGCGTCTCCATCCGCGTCTCACTGATAAATCGTTTGTACTGACAAACCACCTGAAGCTAAATAATCAGAGCTCAATCCAGTGGATTAACCAAATAATTCCGTCCGCTAGATTAACACTAGTTTGGTTTTATTGGAAACTGATTGGACGATAGAAAGCAACACACTCTCTCCCAGACAAAGAATAAACAAAAATCAAACATAAATGGAAGAATTTATTGGATTAGTTTGGATTCAGTTTGTGTACGTGTTACAATGTTGAGGTATTGTAATTTATTTTATAACATTTAGTGTTGCTGCTTTTGTCTTATAATCCAGAGCCAGAATGGAAAAACATCAGGAACTAGATATATATTGACGGTAAAATCCTATATAGTCCTACACACACACACACACACACACACATATATATATATATATATATATATTATATATATATATATAAAATCCCATAGTCCAAAACGTACAGCTATTTGCAGGCTAGACGGTTGTTCCAGCTCAACTCACCAATCAAGAAATCCTACAAACTATTTCCCCCTTAACACAGAAGATGCTCCTACCTGGTGGAATGTCCTTACACACATACTCTGTTAAAGTGGGCACACAGGGCTGACCCCAGGCCACACGCCAACACTCCAGCAGAACGACGACACGCAGCGCTAAAGAGAAACCACAAATAAAGATGATAACAGCTCACCACCGCTGCAGCGCACAAAACCTACCGTGCATGGTGGACATTGTGGTAGAAGTTCAGCCGAGCACTATGAGACCCGCTATAAACACGCTGTTGCCCAGAGACACGCGTCTCAAGGATACGACTCGTGTTGATGTTTCAGTTGACTGAGGACTAGACCACCACAAAACCTACCGCAAAGATCATTTATCAAAGAAATGTGCAATGCAAGAAAAACAGTTCAGCAATGCGGGAACCAAAACAGAAGAATGAGAATGAACTGGTCTTAAATTACGATATTTATTAATGCTCAGGGTAAAAATAAATAACGGTGTGGTGACGGAAAGTGAAAGAAAAATAGCATGACGGGTGTAATAAACGAAAAAATGGTGACAAACTTTAATACAATCGTCTATTTGGTATATAAAAAGGTACAAAACTAGTAAAATCCGAAAAGGCCGCTGTACGCACGAATCCAACAGCTAAAGTTTGCCAACAGTAGTGCGCCGATAATGTCAATCGCGCTCGCTAAGGCGCTTCGGAGTGTCCTTGCAACGCACCGACCAGATTTGAATTTCTTCAGGATTTGATTCAAAGATCCAAATACGACCCCCAAAACGAATAAAGTGCACGTGCGACACAACAGCGCGTTTGAGTCAGTGATTAGACAGCAACCGGTAACCGATTCTGAATATATTAAATACAGCCATTCCAATCATTTACAGCCACACTCTTCAGAGCGCAGCGCCAAACACACTCCGCGGTTACAGAGGAAGTGCACATCCGCATCCCAGCTCAGATTCCACCGGACTCTTGAAGCAAGGTTTAAACGGACACGGTACCGTAAGGCAAAGCTTCATTAGAACAAACTAGGGTGACAAAAGGCGGCGACATCAAATGCGTTTGAAAGCCAAGCTAACGTCTCTTCAGACGACAGAATGCGGCCATTTGCAAACCAATGTGAGAAGTTCCTTCAATGACAAACCGGTGAAATGCAACTAAACATGTGGTTAAAAGTACAGTCACTTCCCACTCTTCTTTGCTACAGCAGATCTCTTGACCTGCCACAAGTGGCTGTGGATGGTCAGTGCATCTACGCTGACCGACACGGTCTTGGCTGGGATTATGGTGAACTGCTTGCGGTCCGAGCTGTACTTGTAGAGTTTGTCTATCATCTTCTTGGTGATGCTCCTGGGCCCGGTTCCTGAGAGCTTTTGGATCTCCTCCGTGTCGGTGAAGTAGGAGTAAAGCGCTCTGAACTGGCAGCCGCCATCCCGGAACAGGATCATCAAGTGATTGCACTCACACTTCTCTAGTTCCTGTGGGAGGAGAAGTGACACGAGGGTTAGATCTACGCTCTCGGCGAATCTGACGTCTGACGTGCCACCCACCTCAAGGATGGAGTTCTTCAGCGGTTCGTTCACTTTCCCCGCTAGACAGCAGTGAGAGATTGCGTTGTGGATTATTGACTTGTTGGACTTGGCACTGGGTTCCTTAAAGAGCTTGGGTCCTGTGAGGACACAAACGTGCAGTTTGGAAAACAGGCCGTAATGAAGGAAATCTGCCTGCCTGCCTGCATCTGCCTGCTTAAGAAGGAATATTATCTTCTTCAATTTGGGGTTTGATATTTATGGACAAGTAGAAAAAAGTGTGGAAGTTTCTCGAGTTTGTGTGGCAAACAGAAGTGAACTTTAGTGACGTCAGAGAGAAAGATTTGAAAGTCGGTGAGAGAGATCAGGCCCAAAGACGTTTGACGCCATAATCAAGCATTCGACTTTTCTTCAGACTTTTCAAGCTATATTTTATATACATTTATGTAGATTTATATACACTACCGTTCAAAAGTTTGGAGTCACCTAGACAATTTTGTGTGTTCCATGAAAAGTCACACTTTATGTTCTAAAAACAAGGATAGACTGTCAAGTTTAACATAAAAGTTCTCAATGTTGGGTAATTTCGGGTCAAGTTTGATACTGAACATATAAATATGTAATAAGTATACAAATTAAGCTGTGTTCTTGTAATTAAAACTTGACAGTACAATCTAATTAATTCACTACATTTTGACAAATGAAAAACCTTTTGACACATGCTTTGCAATGCTGAACTGAGCGGGGTGAATTAAAGCCCCAAATGAAAATAAAAATGTTCAAATAAAGTGCTGAACTTTATATACTGAATATATATATATATATATATATATATATATATATAAATATATTAGGGCTGTCAAAGTTAACGCGGCAACTCATGCGATTAAATACATTTGTTTAATCGCGTCAAATTTTATTAACGCTATTAATCGCACTTCCTGTTTTTCCGGCACTTCTGGTATTTCCAGTTTTTGAGTTTCACTTCAAAACCATTCAGTATTATTTGTACAGTTTTTTGCAAAGCTGAAATCACAGCCCACTTATAGAAAGAATAGAGTGCAATTCAATTATTTGCAGTCTCTCAGACGACTGCGTGCACATGCGCACTGCGCACAGACCATATGTCGGACTTTTGTTCCTTTAGATAAAAATGTGTGATCAGTCTTTTCAGCTAGACTAATTATCAGTGCCATACTTTTGCCACACAAATATACAAATACATATCCGTTGTCTCTTCTCCTCAAAATAAATTACTTATTTCTTTTTTAATTATTATGACCGGCTTACCCATTGTTTTATTTAGTCAAAACGGTTCATTACAGTATTAATACTAGTGTTTATTTTGCATTGATTCATGTTATTAATAATTGTTAATACTAAAGAATTATTAATAATAAATTATTATTATTATTTGTGATTTAATCGCGATTAATTTGGTTGAGGAATTGTGATTAACTAGTTAAAAGAATATATATATATATATATATATATATATATATATATATATATTCAAGTATATACAAGTATAATAATAATAAATTAGTAACATTTGAAAAAGTGAAAAAAAATGATTGACGGCATTAATAAAATTTGACGCGATAATTTATTTTATTAATTGCTATATATATATATATATATATATATATATATATAAATTATCTGAACATGTCCTAGTAATTACAACTAAAAGAGACTCCGTAAATGTATTCCTCCACTGTGTTGCTCGGGGAAGACAATGACACACACGGTCCACTTTTCTCTTTTTGGACAGAGACATATTTATGTTCATCTCGCTTTATAATCTTCTTGGTAGATTTACAGTGAAAACTCACCAGTATATTCAGCCATGGATGTGGATGTAATTGACGAAGTAGTAGAACCGTTGTCCCAGTCTTTCTCTGTGGTCCGGTTTGATTGGCAACTGAGAGCAGAAATGGACTCTACCGATTCCCCTCTGTCCGTGTGAGAAGACAAGCCTCATCACGGTCAGGAATGATCGACTTACGTTTAGACAAACAATTAAATCTTCCTGCTATTGGACAGAGACACTTACTTTTGAGACCCAGCCCCTCCGGAGTAGACACTGTCTGGCTCAGTGGTGGTCACGGAGGCCAGCGAGAGACTGGAACCAGACTGGCCACTGCTCAGATTCTCGTCTGTTCAGAGGAGGTTCGCCATTACAAACACAGCAAAACAAAGAACAGACAGAGACAGAGAAAGGAAGTGGAATATTTACTGATTGGAGACTTTGAAAAGGCTTCATTTGAAGATTCTTCCTTTAAAACGGTCGTCGCTAATAGTTTCTTTGACTTGATCTTGGGTTTTGGATCCTTTTGTTGCTGCTTTCTTCTCAGATACT
Source organism: Paedocypris micromegethes (assembly GCA_028031935.1). Lineage (NCBI taxonomy): Eukaryota > Metazoa > Chordata > Actinopteri > Cypriniformes > Paedocypris > Paedocypris micromegethes. The sequence continues at coordinate 357,697 of CM051493.1, forward strand.
CCTGTTTGATCAGTTCTTTCCTGGCTTTCTCCTCCTCTTTTCGGATCCTTTCCTCTTCAGCTTTGCGTCTTGAAGTGTAGAAAAAAAAACCTTAAATTAAATTCTTTCTCAATAGGCAACGTTTTGAAAGCCATTACCTGGCATCATCTCGCTTCAGCTCACTCTCCACCTCCAGCTGCTGCTTGCGAAGTCGAGCTTCCTCCGCTTTCCTCTGCTGTTTCAGCAGAAAGGCTGTTTGCTTTTTGGCCAATTCATCTTCGGTTTTCTGGTCATCCTGCAAACATTACGATAGTCAATATACAACAAAACCTCTTTTTGAACCCCACCTTGACGAAAGGATTGACAAATAGAGTGCCACCCTCTATTTGTACATCCCTTTATACAAATATATATGCATTCAGGACCGGCCCAAGCCTTCAGGGGGCCCTAGGCAGAATTAGCTTGGGTGCCCCTTGCTAACTGGACAAAGCACATAATAATAATAATAATAATAATAATAATAATAATAATAATAATAATAATAACAATAATAATAATAACAATAATACAATAATTGTATTTATTATTGTTGTTATTATTATTATTATTATTATTATTATTATTATTATTACAACAACAACAACAACAGTAGAGTGAAGTCTGAAGGTTTTTTTTTTATGACAAAAGCAGCTTATAACAGCCGGGCCTGCACCTTTTTTGACCCACAAGATTATCACCTACAGTCCAGAAAAGATGAGTTCAATTATTTTAGTTAATTCTTCCGCTTGTTGTTTTTTCATAGAACAATGGATTTCAATACTAATATGATATTTATTGAAATATTTTGCATGCACAGTTGAGGACAAAATTATTACCCCTCTCTACAAAATGGTTATTGTTTTAAAGGATTTGCAAAACTGCTTTTAATCAGAGAAAAACAATAAAATGTAAACAGCTTTATTAGACATTTAACTGTCTAAAAAACGGATTTGCTTCGCAGGAATACTAGCGGCTGTATTAACCAACATGTCATTCCAAGTATTTTTGGCATTTTTTGTCATATTAATTAATAAATTAATATTGTATTGGTTTAATTTAACATTGTATTAATTATTTTGATCGAATTATGACTGTATTCAGTCAAAGAACAATCATATACTAAGATAACAATTATTTTAGTTGTAAATTGTTTAATCTCAACAGAACAACAAACTCTTAAAGAAACTGTAATATTTCTCTCTCTCTCTCTCTCTCTCTCTCTCTCTCTCTCTCTCTCTCTCTCTCTCGAGAACGTCACAGCTTTAATTGTTTTGAACGAGCGCAAAGGCGTTTCTAACTTTCAAATATGATCTGACGCGCACCAGATGGATTGTACCACATTGTTAACTAGAGGAGGGGTGTCGAATTCTCGGAAAAGCTGTGTTTATGATGCTTGCGGGCTCCTAAAAGCTTTCTAATTTTCGCCCGCTTAACGACGTCCTGCATATAGAATAATATTTAAAATGAAAAGATCTCCGATATATTTATTGTACTCTTGGCACAATCGCGTATGCCTCGGGCCGGCTCTGTATGCATTGCAATTTCCGCGGAGACGACGGAGACAGAGGGAAGAAGAGAGAAAGAAAAGAGAAAGGGGGAGAGAGAGTAAAATAAAGATGTTGTTAAATATTTAACTGTAAAGTAACTTTAATTTTACTTTAAATGTTATGATAAAAGTTTGTCTGTCCACTCTTTTCTAGGCAAAGTTTTAGCATTCAACTACTAGTTACCTTAAAAAAGAAGCCCATGCCCGACTTTTTCTCTCCGTCAGTGATATCAGTAGTAACATTCAACATGTCAGAACTTTCATCTTCTGGGTTGACAGCCATGTCAGGCAATCCGACTTCGATAAGACTGACTTTCCCTCTCAAGTTGTCCTCAGAAGAAATGGCCTCGTCTTCCTGTAGAGCAGATTCTTCGAAAGTGACTCCAAGAGGCACAGAACTCGGTTCCTTTGAAACAACCCTCAAGTTGGCTTCATTAGTTGCCTTTTCCTGAAGTTCTTTGTCTTTGCTGAGACCATCTACCAGTCTTACAGGGCTTTGCACAGAAAGCTCTGCTCTGGAAGTCCTTTCTCCATCACGATATCTGGAGTCTTTAGACGTATGGCTGGAACTCAGACACTTTCCTTGCTCTTCTGGTAAAAACTTTGAAGGTTTGGAACGAGATAGGGCTGAACTCAGTTTGGGTGGTTTGCGTACCACTGGGCTTCCACTTGGTTCAACATAATGGACAGAAGAGCTGATCCTCTTGGGTTCTTTACTCTGGCCTTTAAAAGATTGAGGCACTGCCTGATTGGAGCGGTGGCACTTATTTAGATCCATTTCCTCGTCTGTGTCAAAGGCACCAGAGGTGAAATTGCCCCTTCCTGCCCACTCCGGTGGCACCTTCTCCATGTCTCCTCGCTCTTTCAACCCATCTCGAAGAGAATGTAGACACAGGTCGTCCTTTGAAGTCTGTTTGTCAAGTCTTTGGTCATCGTTTACACTGTACTCTGATTTTGTCGGCTGAGGAAGAGTGTCACTTTTTCCCTTCTGTACGATGTGTAGGAAAGCGGCTTGTCCGAGCTTCAGCCTCTGTCTAGCTGTCAGCACCTCCTTCATCTTCTTCTGGGATTCGATGGCATGACGCGTTTCTTCAAGTTGCATACGGAGTTGAACATATTCAGATCCAAGCAGGTTGGCACCCTCCTTGTTCTGTTGAGTGGGGCTTTGGTCTCTTTCCATCCTGCATGAAGCTGGAGGAAACGAGCAACTCTCGGAACCATCAGGCGTGGTCCGCTGGGAGCTGCTCGCACTGGAACGGATGTCTTGGTTGCTCCCGAACCGCTGCAGCTTGCGTTCTGCAAAGCTGGTCATTCGCGCACTGCTGCTTGCCACGCTACTAACCTGGGACTGCAGACCTGGACTCGAACATCTACTCCCGCCGTCCTTGTCATCATGCTCCTTCACATTCATGTCCTCCTGCAGTTTAGCGGACTCTTCGTCTTCCTCATACAACAGCTTCTTGTCTGGATGAAGTTCCTTCGTGAGCTCTGCATCTTGCTCCTCTATCGTTTCCACACTCTCTATATCAGACTCGGACTGAATGTCCCACGCTCGGACAGGTCTCTTGTCTTCAGGCACTGTAGAATGAAGGTAAAAGCCGTTCTGCTCAGCAGAAGATTGTTCAATGCTACTTGTTTCCAATGGTCGGAAAGCTTGATATTGTCCAGGAGCTGAAGGCTCATTTAAAGGTTCCAACTCAGAGCTGGCATTGGGCGTAAAAGTACGGTTAAGAGAATGTGGTGGTCTTGGCCTACACATTGAAGCAGGCTCATCACATCCCATATTTTTACGTGGTGGTGCATGTTGATGTCCCTCTCCTGATTCTTCCTCCTTGTTCAAGAAGGTGGACTTTTCTTTGGCTGGTTTAACAACTGCAGGCATCAGAGGTTCCAGGTAAAAACTGGCCGTTCGAGAATCAGGGTTTGCTTCCTCTGTTCGGTTCCAAATGCCAGTGTTAGCGCACAGTGTAGCGCTCTGACACGCCGCATCTCCAGAACGTGAAGGTGTATCGTCACTTCTGATGATGGATAGCTCCTCTTCCTCATCCAAGTTGGCATTCCCCAGCAAACCGTGGCCATTAAGCCGTTTTGCACAGCCCTGGGTTAGGTGAATCTGGTGCTTGGGAGTGACTGTAGGAGCCAGACTGTCTTCACTGATGGAGCAAGTCATACTGACGCTGTCCCCCGAGGCCAGGTCTGCGTCACTGTCAGTAGTGTGAAGAACATAGCGATTCAGCTGAGACAGCGGCCTAAATGCAAAAAAAAAGCAGTGCAAACATTCATCTCGAGAACCATTAACAAGGTAGTATACATTATGAAAGTAACTCCCGTACCTTTGTCTTCTGTCTGACCAGGCAACAGATCCTTTGGAGTGGCCGTCTTGAGTGAACGAACTGGAGCGATTTCTACGTGCTATTAAAACACACAGTGAAAAGTTCATTACAATACAGAAAAATACTTATTGGCTGAAGTAGGTAAATTGAACATTAATTCATATCTAACAGAGATAAATGGAGCCACAAACTCACATGAGCAACACTTTTGCAAATCACACCTAGGCCTGTACACTGAATTACATCGTCTTGAATATGAAAAACATAACTAATATCATCAATTTCACAAAAATTGGTGAAAATACACGTGGCTTCTTACATGTGGCTTCCTCTCCTGGCGGAACTTTCCTCTGTCGTTGTCGCAGTGGCAGCAGCGGATGAGCAAAGTTGAAACTTGTTTTACTATAGAAATAAAAATAGGACTTAAACCAAATGTTCTCCTGTGATCCATCCATCCAAAAATCTATTTTATTTCAGGCTACTAGCACCGAGCACTTTACATGGTAACAGAGTAATATAGACATAACAACAAGATCGCAATATATTCATTCATGTTTTAGTTTGGTGTGCGTGTGTGTTAATGTTAAGTTGTTGTTTGTTTGTTAAGTGATGCTTACTTCCAGAGTCTAGAGATTTCTAGAGCGTTTCTGTGCATCTTTGCAATGCAGGGAGGTTTATTATTTTGTTATAGAGGTTTATTATTTTCACTCGTATCACATTTGTCAGTCGGGACTCTTGTGTTATATACATCTAATGATAAACAAATCAATTTCAATAATCAAATCATTTTCAAGAAGTTTATATGTTCTATAAGGTGAATCGACAGAGAGGGGCAAAAAAGAACAAAAGGATTAAAAGGAAAAAAAGGAAGCGTTCTGGCATTAAGCAAATGTTCATAAAAATCCAGATGAAGTTACTATAATCATTGTATTACATAATGTAAATACAGTATAACATTTTTAAGATGCAATAAATATAAACTATACTCAACAAAAAGTGAAAAGGGACAAAATAAAAGAAACACCTGGAAAGGGAAAAACGATAATGTACTTACAGGGTCTCCGATTCTTCAGAAAAGCGGTGACAAACTTCCGAACTATTCTGCGGCGAGTCTGCCACACCGGGGGAAACCAGAAAACTGCGCTTAGTGGCATTAGAGATGGGCACTGTTGGCTTGGCGTTCTTGGGTTGAGTCATTGCTCTCGCTACAACAGCAACATAAATAATTTTAATAATGAGCAAAAAAAGTCTGAAATACATTTTAAATCCACAAAAAAGTTCTGTGAATTCATCTTGATGCACAAACCCAGTTGGGAGAAAGGTAAACAGGTATGTCTCACCATCTTTAAATTCTTGAACATCTCGTGGCTGGACAAAATCAGGTTTGACGATCTCAAAACACCAGAAGAGCTCTGCTATGAAGACCATGACGTTATGCTGCAGGACGATGGAGAATTTGAAGAATCCGCAACAGATGGACAACAGAAAAGTGGTTAAATAACACTGACCTTCAGCACGGGAGGAGCGTACAACATGTCCTCCACCGTCAGGTAGAAGCTTTTGTTCAGGTATTCATTGGCGAACTCTTTCAACAGCTGGATGTTGTAAAGACTGTCTCCTATTGATGTTAATTCCTTCAAGCAGATATCTGACAAATGTAAAAAAAATTGTCAGTTCAAAATCCGCGGAATAAGGACGTAAAGATTCTGACAAAAGCAGCTTTTTTGAAGAATGCTTATCCATCCAATAAAAGCAAAATCACTATACCATCAAGCTTCATCAGATCCGGACAGTAGTAATGGACAACTGTCAGCAAGGCGGCGCCATCACACACGTCTCTCACAAGATCTTCCAGGACAGAGAAGCTGGGCAGCTGTCGACTCGAGGCATGATCCCGCCGATACCGCACCTTTAGTCCATGAGTATGAGAGATCAGAAACCACAACATTTAGCCTAGTTGCGCTTTAAACAAAAAGATGTTTGCTAGTCTGAACTGAGAAAAAGTATGAACACCTTATTGTAAAAATTACTCCATTATTAGTTACAATTTTTGCAATGGGAACTTAAGCATTTCACTTTACTTGTACTAAATTTAGGCTAAAAAAACCACCAGACTCTTTATTTATAGAAAAAGATGCAGACTTGTTGCGCACAATCACAAGTAATGAGTAACAATACAGGTACGACTAAATGTAGTGGAGTAAAGAGTACAGATACTCATTTAAAAAATGTTTGATACTCACTACAAGTATAAAGTAGCCAAAATTTAAGTAAAGTAACAAAATCCATTTACTCAAGTACTTTACACCCATAGTCCATGTGCTCTTGTAGCAGCGACTTTAGTCACACACCATTGGCAAAACAAGACGAAGTCTAGTCAGTCGAACCATTGAAGAATCTTGTTTTAATGAATTTCTTATGAACCGAGGAAGAGATGCTTCTGATTTTGAGAAGGAAAAGCCATTTTTGCTTTCTATGTTCAAAGTATAAAAAAAAGAGGAAAAATAATCAAGTCAAATGTTTAAAAGGCCTCTGGCATTTTTAAAACAAAAAACATATATGTATATATATATATGTTTTTTATTGTGTGGATATTTTATATACATTTATATATATATCAATAAAAAAAAATAATAACTTTCAAATACATTTTATTAGTCAAAATGTACGTCCACACCTGAATGCAGCCCCCCACCCGACACCCGAGGGAAAAAATTATGAAATACCGACCTCAACAACAAAAAGGTTGGGGACCACTGCTTGACACCACTGGAAAAAAACAATGAACCCGACATGACAAATAAAGAGATGTTAACGAAAAGGTGTGCTTTGAAGGAAAACATGATAGCCAATGTCAGACGACCCATACAACAAACTAAATAGGAAACGTTAACGCAAAAAGAAAAAAAAAAAAAAAAAAAAAATCAATCATGCGTTTCAAAAGTGTTCACAAAACCAAACATGGAAAAAAGGCTTTCCAATAACTCTGTACCCTGGACTCGTTAAAAAAAAAAAAAAAAAAAAACGGGTCAAAGTTGGTCAAAACTTGACCTAATTTGACGACACAACCAACATGTTTCACGTAGATGAATCATAGCAAGAAAAAAATCCACAGTGACACTCTTATGGGCCTGTGCAAAACACATGAGCGTTCATCACGGCAGCCAAAAAAAACATCTGGACTGAAAAAAAAGCAAAGCACGAACACAAAGATGGTGCAGACAAGAGACACCAAAAGCAGATTGAGAGCAGATGAGTTGTGTACTTGTGAAAGCTTTAAATTCTCCATCATGCAGCCAATTGAGTAGAGCTGAGAGACGAGAACGCTAGAGCTAATTATGGAGGGCATCACCACAGTCATGAGAAACTGAGAGAAGCTGAAGTAAGAAGACTGTGGAACTCAGCGGAAGCGTCTCCCCATTCTGTGCATACTGTCTGATGTAGCGTGGAGATGGAGCTACACACACTACACGTGCAGTGGGGACAAAGCGCTCACAGCAAACTTACAGGTACTAGTTTCCAATACCATTTTGAGGGAGACTATCCGAGGAGCGAGGGAGAGGGATTTAGACGGGGAGGGGAGCAGAGAGGACAGGAAGACAGGGATGAGAGAAGACAGATATAAAGTTAGAGGAACAACAGGAGAGACAACACTACAGATGTTGGACTATCATCTTGACTTGTCGGGCAAGTTTTCCTAGATCAGTTGGGCAGTGACAAAGAAAAATGGCTTCCGTTGAGAGAGTGGCCACACATCGCCCTCTAGTGGCCGACACATTACCTGTTCACTTCACATGGATTAAACACTGACATACGATTTGCTGCGGAGTTGCTTGGTGATTTTTGCAAACAACTTTTGTTTTACAATGGTGTCTCTGAAGAACGTAAGGGCTAGTGACCCTGGGAAACATGAGAACAATGTTCTTTAAAAAAGAAAAGTGAAATGATAGACCAGAGCAAACTATTTGCTTACTGTCTGTAATCATTGATTCAAAATGGCCAGAAGATGAAAATAATAATAATTTTAAAATGTAATATTTAAATCAAAACTCTTTGGACACATTTATGAAAAAATAAAAGTTTTGGTCAACATGGCGTCGGAAAACCAACAAATGAGGTCGAAGACATTATAAAAAACATTTTTAAAGATGAAAAGCTTAAAATAAAAAAAAATCCTTTGCCTCTTCGCTCTCACTGGCATCTTCGTCAGCACTCAATCATCTCCTCAACAAAGGTGAATGAAGCTTGACCACTTAAATCAAGGAACCACTGTGAACTACCACTTTGGTTTGAGTCTTCAAACATACCCACAATTCTCAGGACTTTTGGATCTGTTTTTAACATGTTGGAATGGTATTTAATAGTGTAAAATATTTTGATTGTGTAAAATAACAAGTTACTGAATCAGAACACATCTGGTACCTTCTGGTGACTAGGGGAATCCAGCAGATGTTGCTTTGACTTCAACTCCTTCTCTGTGATCTCCCTCATTTTCAGGTTCACCTGTAGGACAGAAGATGGTTAGTTATTAGTTAGTAGACTCTTAGTTAGTAAGACCATTATTTCCGTAGCCAGACCACATGAATTAAAGAAGAATATGTCTATAAACAGCCAGATACAGTCAGAGAAAAACTCTGCAGAACTGAGAAATATCAGGTGTTTTCCGACAGGTTTCCGCAGCCGCTACGTGTGTTTCACACTGCATGTGGGTCTCCAAAGCTCTTATTCCCATTGCTCCAAGTTTTACATTTTTTTGCACAGTATGCAGCAGACTTCCTACTCATTTCCACTGACTGGTTTTAACCCTGAACCAAAATTAGGATTATGTAACCAGTTTTTGTGAGTATCAACCTGTGAGTTTAGCGAGCGCAGCTTGATTTGAGCGTGTGCGTCTAGAAGCTCGCACACGTATCTTCGTGCTCGCGTTAAAATCGACACATGCTCACGTTCAGGCTGATCAACTACCAATCTTTTTATGACAAACTTGACGCCTTCCTCTGATTGGTCAAAGCGAACCAATCGTGGAGCAGACTCCCGCCATTGTTCCGCCAACCATGACAAGGCGCATTTTAATTCAATTATCATTTTTATAGTATACTATCTGCAATCGAGGTCTGATTAGTCACAACCACATTTGCAGATATCTATTGCAGATAAGTTGGAGATAATGGACAGCATTTACAGATACAACTATGTAGTTTGAAGATATCTTTAAATATAAATAGACAAGTTATGAATCAAATTAAAGATATCTTAAAATTGTATTTGACTTATAAAAATGTGCTTTAGATATCTTAAATGTAAGATATATTTAATTAAATGCATTTGAAGAAATCTTCAACTCCAATATATCTTTAAATATTTTAGTAATATTACAAATCTATTAACACTAGTAACAATATATTTGAAGATTAAAAAGAGTAGGCGTACATCTACGCTATTATAAGCACCAGCAACGCTGCCACAGTTCACACGCTGGGGTATGTGATAATAAAGTGATTTGATATCACTATATGTAATTGTATATATCTCTAATGTAATTTGAGTTATCTTCAATTCAATTGTGACTAGGAGAAACTCATTTAGAGATATCTACAAATATTTTTTAATGGGAGTCTTAATCTAGTCGAAGTAGATTTGTTGTGACTCGTCAGAAATGTTTTATGATTAGTCGCCGCGAAGGAATAAATGTTAATTCCGATCTCTGGTTAGCCGATTTTAATTTGAGCAGACGAGAACTGAGCGTAAGCGCATGTCGATACGTCCGCGGTCAAATCGCGTTGGGCATGCTCGCGAATCTTTTTGGCACTAATTTGATTCCGTACCCTAAAGCTCTAGCGGAACTTCATGCAGAGGTCGGTAAACTCCCCGCGAACACGGATGTTGAACTCGGTTCCGTCTACAGTATTTTGTTCTACGTGACAAACGAAACAATTTAAAATGTATTTAAAACCAAGAAATAAAGTCCTCTTTACAAAGTCGGTTACATTTAGTTTTTAAGACCTTTGAAATGTGAAATTATGACTTTTTAAGACTTTTTAAGGCCTTATTTGTACATCATTAAATTTAAGACTTTTTAAGGACCCGCGGATACCCTTAGTTAGCCGGTAGGTTTACACACGTCCTTTGACCCTTTCCTCTCCAAGTCATTCACGTTTTATGGCTCATGTTTGACAATTCAAACCTTCAGATCCATCTCCACTTTTAAGTCGGAAGACTGACCAGACCTCCATGACCACTTGGATCTATGATTTTTAGCCTAGGCCGAGTTTTGTGGATAGTCATGCAGGAATGCCCAAACACAAATCCCTAGTTTCAAGGCCCTGATGTAGGATATTCTCTCCAAAAAAAAAAAAAAAAAAAACTGTAGCCTTGGCAGAAAAACAACCCCACAACATAACGTTTCACTTTTGACAGTGAATACAGTGCTCTTGGAGTCATGTCTTGGAGTCATAAATGACTTTATTAAATTTTTGTAATTAATTTTTTCTGTAATGGTTGTCTCAAAGTGTAAATACTATGCCGGGAGATCTGTTAGATCTTAACAGAAAGGTTTCTTCAACCATTTTTTTTTTCATCTGTTTTCTGAACAGCGTTTAACCAGTCAGAAACTTGACTGATTAAACAAGACGTCACTGATTTCACTCTCAATGATCGATCATGCCCGCGCTAAATGGCAATGAAAGTACCAGTTTATTGTTTGTCACTGTGTCTTTGTTTTTGAACAAATATTGAATTAGGTAATATCCTTAACAGTAAGCTTAAGAGACAATTGTGCCAAGATAATTAATCTTTAACGGGCTGGTCTTTTAAAGGTATCAAATAAACCGATTTTGCACTTAACCAAATATTTCGTTTGACGCTTATTTGATGATATTTTGTTTAAAGATTTTTACTTGCAAACCCTTAAAACTAGACTAACCACAAAAAGGGCAGGGCTTTAAGGTCAGAAAACTAACTAATACAGACTGGAAAACAACAAATAAAAATGACTGGCTGTCCGGGGAGCTGATCGGGTGCAGGTTCTTTCTCAAGACGCTTCAGTTGTGAAACCTGCCAGGCCAGAAATGAAACCGATAACTTCTTTAAAAAAAAAAGAGAATATTAACTTAGGTAATTCAATAACTGGTTATTTACTAATGGCCCATAGTGATCTGGCATTATTGACAAACTCACTTTAATAGATTCCAAATAACAGAAAATGGTGTATACTGAGGTTCAAAAAATGACCCTTTTGATATATTGTGACACACAAAAAATTTACCTTGTTGATCCAGAAAACCATTGCATCCTCAAGGTCAAAAGGAAGCTCCTTGGAGGCTCGGAAGGTGGAGAACTGTTTGACGCAAGTCACAACCTTCTCGATGCTGATCATCTTTACAGTGTAGGCCATCATCAGAGCATCAATCATGGAAATGTGGGAACTCTGTCAGACAACACAGGGAAATCACAGTAATTGTGAAAGAGCTTCAACATTTGTTGACTCTAAACTAGTCCTCAAAGCTTTGTTGAAAAAAAGTCAATCAAACGCATAAACATCCATCTTTTGTAATGTTTTGCCTTTCTGTTCTCATCTCGACCTCCTCTACTTTTCTTGTCATCTTCTGTATGTTTATTATGATGTGTACCGCATTATGTCTGTGTTCATGCATGTTTATTTACTTAAGTGTTTACTAACATATTTTATAACAATCATTTACCTGTTATTTATGTACATATATTTTCTATTCTGCTATTGTGAAATGCAACTTCCTCATTATGGGAAAAAAAAGGTATTTTCATTCATTAATCTTATTTTTCCTTATCGAATGTCTAAAGCGATGCAATAAAATGAAAAAAAACAAAAAAAAAAAACAAAACAAAAAATACTGTAACCATAGCAACAAAACAAAAGGTCTGTTTTTCGACTTTCACACATTTCCTAGACATTCTTTTTTTTTTAATCATTTTTTTGTTTTTGTGTCCCTCCGTTCGTTTGTAGATGTCTTAGCAAAGGTCTTTCCATTTCTGACACGTCTCACTGGACGGGAAAGGCACACATACCTAATTTTTCACAATGCCAAGAAAGAAGGCAAAAAAAGCTTTTTTGCACTTTTTGGACTGCAAAAAGCAGTCCCTTACACACTAATAAAGAAAGACACATTCCTTTAAGATTTATCCTGGCTTGGGTTAGACTTTAAGAACTGAGCTGCTTTTAGTGAATTAATCAGCAACATGATACGTATTGTCTTGCATGTGTGTCCTCTGGCTCTCCGGTTTCCTCCCTCAAGTAAAATCATATTTGAGAATCAGAGTCCACAATTAGGACTAGAGTTGCTGGGATTGACTCCAGCTCTCGTGACCCAGAAATGAAAAAAAAAGGTGTCCCAAAACAGAATGGCTGCATTTTTAGTTTTAGTGAGACATCCTTCTCCTCCGCATATACGCCTCTTGCCTCATGACTTTACACATCACACAAAGCCTTTAGAGACGCCTGACATATTTGTTTAAATCACTCTGTACAATGTCTGGATTCCACCACAAAGATTTGCATCTGAAGTGATAACAGCACGAGCGGGTGAACGTGGACAATGCTGCTAAAAGACTTCCTGAGTGAATAAATCCCCTCTGCTCTCTGTTACTCACACCGAGCCGGACTCTGAGTAATAGCTTAGATCAGTGGTTCTCAACCGGTGTGCCGCGGCACTAAGGGGTGCCGTGAGATCTTTTGAGGGTGCCGCCAAAAATTCGGGGAAAAAATTGCTATTTTTTTTATTAAGGCAGAATGTGTAAACAGTATTCTCATATCATCTAGGACTAGGTATTGTAAGGTGTTGTTGCATGCAAACTCTCGAAATGAAACAAATAAATAAATACCGTATTTTTCGCCGTACAAGACGCACTTTTTCTTCCCCAAAACTGAGGGTGAAAAGTTGGTGCGTCTGGCAAATACAGAGATCCGCGGAGCGCGGTCACCGCCATCTAAGTGTGCAATACCGCGGTATTACATACGTTGTCTCGCTTTCTTTCTCACGCAGAATCTTGTGAAAGAATGAAACCACTATTTCCAAACGAAAACGAACTTCGATCAAAATAAAACAAGCAGATTTTCTCAAGTGCGTCTTTAAAACCAAAACAGTCGCTCTCTTAAAGGCACAGCGCAGAAAACGGAGCTTCACGCATTTGCGCGTGAAGTACAAACTGTATTTGATTAGCAATGTTCGTGCCGTCAGTGGCGGTTCTAGGCATGGGCGAACGGGGCAGTCGCCCAGGGCGGCATTTTTTCCATGTCACGTGGGGGGGTGGCACGAGCGCGTCCGCTAAGCGATTTTCTATTATATATTCGCGGCGCCCCTGTTTGAGTTTACTGAAGGAGTCGTGCATATAAAATGTGAGAGAGGTGGAAAACAGAGGCTGAGATACGGCGCACACGGAAACTCACGTTTCTCGAAAATAGAAGCCGGCGGCCGCACTAAACAAAGTCTGCGGCGCGCCCGAGGGGGATAATCTGTTGATTCGAATCTTTAAAGCTATCGGGTGCGGTGCACAATTTAGAAAACAGAGACATAGAGAAAACGAGTAAAATGTAAAGGTGTGCAACAGCATTCTCTGTGTCCCTGTCTTCAATAAAGGACAGTAAATACAGTGTTCGATATACGGTGAAGAAATGTATCCGTGAAACATTGTACTAATATATTTTTTAAGTGAGTGAGATTATTTTCAAAATATATTCATCCAAATATATGGGCCATTTAAAACATGTTCTTAACATATTTAAAAAAAATAGTTTTTTTTTTGTCTTTATGCGGTATTCTAATAATTTAAATTAATAATGATTGCAAAATCCATATCGTGGCACATCTCAATACCGGTATACCGGCCACCCCTACTTTCACTGTTATACTGACTTTACTGACATACAATTGTTCTTAAACTGCTGTTAACTTTTATACAATTGATATAAAATATTTTACTACAGTATTCAGTTCAGAATCTTTTTTTTCTAGATTTTCCTCCTTTAAAATTGAGTGCGTCTTATATGGCGGTGCGTCTTATATGGCGAAAAATACGGTAATAATGTTTTTAAATATCTATTTTCTTATAAGGGTGCCGGGAACTTTTGAAAGGCTTTCCAAGGGTGCCTCAAACAAGAAAAGGTTGGGAACCACTGGCTTAGATTATCAAAACACACACCGCTCTTCTGTCAGTAACACACACACCATAATTTGTAAAAAGTCGCTTCTATACAATCTTCTAAAACAATAATTTCTGATATTTTTGAGAAACAATGCTAAATGTTACAACTACACATAATATTATTACTGTTATATTATAAATAGTATACAGTTTGTAATAGTATATATGGTAATATATGAATAGTATAATACTATATAATAGTGTAGGCACTTTGTATTTACAATAATATACGTATTTTATAATAGTATACATATAAATATGATTTATATTTTTATAATATAATGTTACTACTCAAACTGCTAATGCTACACTACTAGTGTTGTCACAATACTGGAAATAGCAATTCGATACGATACTTGAAATAAAGTACCATTTTCGATACCACAGGGAAATACCGTAACAATTTTAGTGCCTTTATTTTATTTTTCGTTATGAAAAAAATACATAACAAGACTGGAACATGTAAATGTGTCTGAATGAAAATTTTCCAGAAGAAAAACAAATCTCAACTTAAAAACTTTTTTAAACGATTCAATTGAAACAAATGTATTTGGTAGGAGCTCTAAAAGTACAAGAGTACAATATTTTATTTGTTTTTTTTGTTTGTTTGTTTGTTTGTTTTTAAAGCTGGTCTTGTGGTAGAAGGATCTGAGTGAGTTTTCACTGCAGATTCATGGTGCTTTCAAAGAAATATTACAAATTTAGAAATATTTTTGTATGTTTTTATTGTTAGATAAATTATTTAAAATTAATAAGCTTACTTGTCAAACTTGTATTAATATACCAGTTGGTATTTTGTGGTAGGGATCTGCTTAAATCAACCAGAGTTGAACAGCAGTATTTATATAAACTGATTTAGATTCGGGATTTAATTAAACATCATTATTGATCAGCGCATAGACACCTACAGTACTCTAAATAAGTTCAAATGTGCTTCGCATGATTACTGAAAAAAAAGAAAAAAAAAAGGCAAACATGTCACAGTGCTCCCAAGAAGATAACGCTAATGCTGACTAGTGCTTTGGGAATAAATACTACGTTCGAAATCCACCGTGTATCGTTTATTTGTAAAGCCCCGCGCCACAGAGAGATACAGGAGTTAGGAGAGCCGCTCTCCTGTCTGCTTGTGTGTGTGTGTGTGTGTGTGTGTGTGTGTGTGAGAGAGAGAGCCGCTCGCGCCTGCTTGTGTGTGTGAGGGAGAGCCGCTCTCGCGCCTGCTTGTGTGTGTGAAGGAGAGCCGCTCTCGCGCCTGCGTGTGTGTGAGAGAGAGCGGAGCAGTAGCACGAGATTAGCTTGTGCCGTTTTCTGAAAGTATTTAGTTAACGTCATAAATGTTAATTCAATTACCGTGTTTGGGTCTCTGCTGTTTATTTTTGAGGGAAAGGGTGAAATATCCGCGCACTGTTCTGCGTATAATATTTTCTATTTCGGTAGACCGCGCGTATAAGTTGTATTTCACTCTGTTAACGGGGCAAAACGGGACTTCATAAAATACGTGTTAATACTGAAAACAGTTACTAACTTCCCGAAATTCTTTCTACATGTCTGTGTCTCGGTGCCTCCATCGGCTTCGTGCGCATGGGCGAAGTTGAAGAGCCGGAAGCGCGAATAGTATCGATACTTTTGGATCACAGTATTGTATCGTTTCAAATTTTTCAGTATCGATACTTATCGAAATATTGATACTTTTGAGAACACTATACACTACTATAATAAGTTGTAATTTGTAATGCAGATGTTCGCAACACTAAAAGTTAAGGGTTCAATCCCAACAAAAACTATGTGAAACAAAACAAATTTATGCATAATTCATGTCAAGTCGACAGGTCGCCCCCTTCCAAACTCACCATTTTGATTGGCTTACAGGTGAGATCGGAGTCCGTGACGGGCGTGTCATCTCCCTCGGTGACGTAGATGCCTTTGCGGGACAAGGCATGGACGACGGACTGATGCGACTGCAGGTTTGCCACCTGGTCTCCTTTGAGAATGAGAGCGCAGACACTGCAGTAGAGCTCACAGGACAACAGCAGGCGGATCACAGGCGGCTTTATGTGCTCCTGCTCGTACTGGTCCGTGTAGAAAGGGTCTCGCAGATCCTCAGGGATGTGCTCTGCCAGAAAAGAATACAAATAAAAAAAGGATATGGATTATAAATATAATGTAGAGTAACTACATTACAAGGAAATCTAATGATTTCCATGTCAATTGTATCTGTCTGATTGGGGGGAAACGTGATTTTATAAAAGTTTCATCACTACATGCCATTCCATTTACACTTGAATGTTTTGTAACCCCGGGCAGACCAGTCGTGACATTTCCCTGTCTCCACACACCATCACTCCCACAGAAACATAAAGCAGTGGCAGATGGGAAAGATTCTGATGTTGATTGGCGCTTTTTTCTCAGCGAAAGTTTCCTTGTCCTGCTTATATCAATTCAGAACATAAGTTGCTCGTAAAAACTGAAAAAGCCGACAGTGGCTTCATTACGTGTCGTGTTTGTTTGTTTGAATATTAGAAAACGAAGATGTGACATTTAACTAAGCATCGATTGTTGAACCTGAAAGCTGAAAGATCCGGGAGAATAAGGAGCAACAAACGAGACACTGTATTATTATTATTAGGGAAACATATCAAATGAACGTGACAAGCTACACAGCAATTACTACTAAAGTAATTTATTAAGACAAATTATTGACGTAAAAGACTAGAATATGCTTGCTATGAATCATCATATGCTTGATTTCATTGTTTTTGCTATGAAAGAAGAAAAGAAAAAAAAAACGAGCTGCAGCATTTCATCCTCCAGTAGGAAATGTCACTGGACATTACTGTACTAAATAAACAACCCTGATATCTGGCCCACTTTTGCCTGACCCAGAACCACCATTACCGAGAGTTAAAAAGAAAATCCAAAGTAATGGCCAAGTCAAACAGACATGAACAACAGAACGACAAATCTTACAAACCAACAAGTAACAAGAAGATTCGACAGAGAATTGCTTTTTAAAACTTGTTAAAAAAAACATTACATGACAAAATTCAGCTTCGCAGTTTCATTTAAGCAGTGATTTAATATAGGCATTTACAAAGTAGCAAATATATATGCAGCCTGATGATTCATCCAATAAAATTCTCACATAAATCACGTGAGGCTACAAAGTCGAAAAACGAAGAACACGAAAAAAGGAGTCAAAATCAGGGAAAAAAAACACAAATCAAAACATCAAAACGCTCGATCTGCAGCACAGGGCAAAACAATACTTCACAACGTGAAGCGTCTGATAAAAGACCTTTGCTGAAAATGGCTGCCGCTGCTCTGACTGGAGTGCAAAGGCACATGGGGGGTGACACACTGAGGTTTCTGGAGCTGGAGTTCCGATCACTAGAATTGTTTTAATTAGTATTACTTTGTTGTTTTACTTAAATAATAAATAGTTACAAGTTAGATGTGTAAAAGAAAGCAAACCCTGAGAAAACAAGGGGGTGCATATATTCGCAAAAATACGGTGACGAAACGCTTTACCCAAAACTTGGATGTCTCGATTGCAAAAGACATTAAAGCAGAAGCATCAAATACCCTCCATCAATTTATGGCGATTCTCTGAGACTGAAAAACACAAAGTTG
Organism: Paedocypris micromegethes; assembly: GCA_028031935.1. Classification (NCBI taxonomy): domain Eukaryota; kingdom Metazoa; phylum Chordata; class Actinopteri; order Cypriniformes; genus Paedocypris; species Paedocypris micromegethes. The sequence continues at coordinate 375,397 of CM051493.1, forward strand.
AACTTCAAGTGCATTTTACAATAAAGTCTAAACGTACACATTAAGCTAACTAGCAAAACCAACTGTTACCAACAACACACTGAGCTAACTGAACCATGTGAAGGACAACCCGAACATTCACTAGATTTATTAGCAGAAGATGAGGACAACACGGAAAACACACACACACACACACACACGCGAACACACACACACACACGATCCTCTGAATCCACAGCACCTAGACTGTGAAAGCTCTATATGTCTATGTCTATATGTCTACATATACAGTAAACCGCTTCTGAAATTGATTTATTGTATTTTTATATTATTGTATTCATTTATCTGTATTTGTAGAAAAAAATATTGACTGTCGCCTCACAGTAAGAAGGTTCTGTGACCTGAGGTATGAGTTCTAGGCCTGCCGGGGTCTTTTTGTGTGGAGTTTGCATGTTCTGCCTGTGCATGCGTGGGTTTCCTCCGGGTGCTCAGGATGCCCCCACAGGCCAAAATATGTGTTACAGGTTAATCTGGCCGTGTGTGTGTGTGTGTGTGTGTGTGTGTGTGTGTGTGTGTGTGTGTGTGTGAGAGAGAGCGCGCGTGTGGTGTTTTGTAAAGGCGCTTTAAGAACCCCCTGTGAACTTATAAAGCTAATAATTACAATACACAACTGTTCAAAAGTTTGGGGTCACCTAGACAATTTTGTGTTTTCCATGAAGTGTCACATTTTATTTACCACCATATTGTAAAATCAATAGAAAATATTAACGTTCCCTATTTCTGATTGGATCCACAAATGTGATGCTCCAGATTCTCAACCTGCTCAAAGGTAGGTCAGTTGTATAGCTTCTCTAACCAGGTAAACAGTTTCCAGCAGTGCTATCAAACAAGGGTTTTACAATCGTCCATTATCCTTCTGACACAATTAGCAAACACATTTTACCATTAAAACACTGGAGGAACAGTTTCTGGAATTGGGTCTCTATACACTATAGATATTGCACCAAAATCCAGACATTTACAGCAAGAATAGTTATCTACCACGTTAGCAATGTATAGAGTGTATTTCTGATTAGTCTAAAGTTACTTTCATTGACACAAAAAACAGTGCTTTTCTTTCAAAAATATGGACATTTCAAAGTGACCTCAAACTTTTGAACGGCAGTGTATAATTATGTTAATTTATATTACAAATATAGCCCATTTACAATTTTCAACCAATTAAAATTTCAAAATAGATTTTATACGAGTGCAACTGCAACAGTATAACTTCTTAACCATCGAGAAACAACACTGTCAAACCATCAAGGACCCAACAGTAACTCATGCTATTATGGTTAAAAGACTAATTATGCAGTGCAAATTTATAAACAGAGTTATATCCTCCACTATTTTCCCACCCAATGATGAAAAGTCATGTGACTCGGCATCATCGTGTCCGTTAGAAGTATAAAATAATTAAATATCAGGTTGAAAACAGCCTAATCAGGTGGGATAATACACGGAGGATTACGTGAACAAATTTGTCTGGTTCAGTTGAACCTATCGGTCTGGTTACAGGTGACTTAGATGTGACTAATTGTGCATCACACAATATTCTACTCAAACAGTACACGCAAACCCCTAAAAACACTCAGACGGTGAAAAGCATTGCATAGTTACCACAATGTTTTGCACGATTATTTAACGCTTGGGCAAATCAGATGAGGGAATTATATATAAATAATGGAAACAGAAGCCTGCGATGCCATGATTAAACAAGTGGTCAACACGGTGGTGTAGTGGTTAGTGCTGTTGTCTAACTGTGAGAAAGACCAGTTCAAGACTCTCTGATCTTTCTATGCAGAGTTTGCATGTTCTTGTGTGGAATTCCTGCCCACAGTCCAAAAAAGTGCAGAATTAGAGTCAGGAAAGTTGACCATAGGTATGAGTGAAAGTGTGAATGAGTGTGTCCCACTTTGTGATTGGTCAGCCACCAACACATGGAGTGTCCAGCCTTCAGGCCAAGAGTTGTGATTGGCTTCAGCTCCCCAAGACCAAGCAATGGAAAAAGCGGTTCAATGGAAAATGGATGGAATGGAATTACTACAGAGCCATAGCTCTCAACGAGACCACAGCGTCCTTGAGTAAGGTAACTAATTCTCGAAATAATGGAGTTCACAGCAGTCCTGCAACATCCATACACAACTCACCGATGTCGAAAGCTTTGGCAAACAACCACCGCAGATTAGCGGCTATTTTCGCCCGGGCTGAATCATACAGTTCCAGCGGCACGATCTCCAGCGTTTCGCCCGCCGCTTCCATCCTCCAGCGGCCGCTTTCAGCACCCTGCTCCGCGTCCATCCTGCAAACACCGTCTGCAAGCAGACAAGTAATACGAATCCGATCAAACTTTGACTTTTACGCGATTACGATACGCGAAAATGACCGGGTTTAACCGCGGAGTGTCAGACAACAGCGCTAGCTAGCGTCTATGCTAGCCAGTCAAACATGACAAGTTGTCCCATTAAAACAAACGTCTGTTAATGTCCGCATAAAACATCAACGGGGTGCATCTGTATGACAAATTATACAAATAAAAAAACAACATTTTGCACGCGCCGATCCGAACAAAACACGACAAACCAATGTATGGAAAGTAACTAGCTCAGCATTACCCAGACGACCAACAAACAATTTGGACGATTAAATCAATAATCTAAGATTGTAACGAGAAGTAGATAGGGATGACTATTTAAAGAAGAATATTCGGTTACCTGCAGCTAAGCGCTAATGCTGTTGAATGAGCGACCGCAGCCCAATAACAACAGCTTTGTCCTCGTTCACCCAAACAGCGGCGTCTGAGGCCACATACCTTCCCTTCAACACACACGCGCAGATCCGCGCCAATAAATTCCACATGAAACGAGAAAATGTTTAAAAAATCCCGATGGGAAACATGAGGCCACGCTCAGTTCAAGCTGATCTGTGTGTCTGTCAGTACAACGCTGAGTGTGTGGTGGGGGGTGGCGTCTTTACCTGTGACGTCACGCCAGTGAAACGTGAAATCTCAGCTCAAGTGCGTCCATCCATCATTTAATCCATCCCTAAATCATCACTCACCATTTTGTGTTTATGTGACACTTTACAAAAGAACCAATACAAAATCATACACAGAGAATGAACATAATATTCATAACATTCTTGGCCAAGAACTAAAAAAATTATTTTTGTTGCAATGACAAGAGTGCTGCGAATGACAATAAAGCTCGTGTCTTAATGATTGCATATTTGAATACACTTTTCAATTTGCACAGTAACACACAAGGCCGAGTTTTGTGGATAGTCATGCAGGAATGCCAAACACAAATCCCTAGTTTCAAGCCCTGATGTAGGATATTCTCTCCAAAAAAAAAAAAAAAAAAAAACTGAGCCTTGGCAGAAAAACAAACCCCACAACATAACGTTTCACTTTTGACAGTGAATACAGTGCTCTTGGAGTCATGTCTGGAGTCATATAATGACTTATTAAATTTTTGTAATTAATTTTTTCTGTAATGGTTGTCTCAAAGTGTAAATACTATGCCGGGAGATCTGTTAGATCTTAACAGAAAGGTTTTCTTCAACCATTTTTTTTTTCATCTGTTTTCTGAACAGCGTTTAAACCAGTCAGAAACTTGACTGATTAAACAAGACGTCACTGATTTCACTCTCAATGATCGATCATGCCCACGCGAAATGGCAATGAAAGTACCAGTTTATTGTTTGTCACTGTGTCTTTGTTTTTGAACAAATATTGAATTAGGTAATATCCTTAACAGTAAGCTTAAGAGACAATTGTGCCAAGATAATTAATATTTAACGGCTGGTCTTTTAAAGGTATCAAATAAACCGATTTTGGCACTTAACCAAATATTTCGTTGACGCTTATTTGATGATATTTTGTTAAAGATTTTTACTTGCAAACCCTTAAAACTAGACTAACCACAAAGAGGCAGGGCTTTAAGGTCAGAAAACTAACTAATACAGACTGGAAAACCAACAAATAAAAATGACTGGCTGTCCGGGGAGCTGATCGGGTGCAGGTTCTTTCTCAAGGCGCTTCAGTTGTGAAACCTGCCAGGCCAGAAAATGAAACCGATAACTTCTTTAAAAAAAAAAAGAGAATATTAACTTAGGTAATTCAATAATGGTTATTTACTAATGGCCATAGTGATCTGGCATTATTGACAAACTCACTTTAATAGATTCCAAATAACAGAAAATGGTGTATACGAGGTCAAAAAATGACCCTTTTGATATATTGTGACACACAAAAAATTTACCTTGTGATATCCAGAAAACCATTGCTCCTCAAGGTCAAAAGAAGCTCCTTGGAGGCTCGGAAGGTGGAGACTGTTTGACGCAAGTCACAACCTTCTCGATGCTGATCATCTTTACAGTGTAGGCCATCATCAGAGCATCAATCATGGAAATGTGGGAACTCTGTCAGACACACAGGGAAATCACAGTAATTGTGAAAGAGCTTCAACATTTGTTGACTCTAAACTAGTCCTCAAAGCTTTGTTGAAAAAAAGTCAATCAAACGCATAAACATCCATCTTTTGTAATGTTTTGCCTTTCTGTTCTCATCTCGACCTCCTCTACTTTCTTGTCATCTTCTGATGTTTATTATGATGTGTACCGCATTATGTCTGTGTTCATGCATGTTTATTTACTTAAGTGTTTACTAACATATTTTATAACAATCATTTACCTGTTATTTATGTACATTATTTTTCTATTCTGCTATTGTGAAATGCAACTTCCTCATTATGGGAAAAAAAAGGTATTTTCATTCATTAATCTTATTTTTCCTTATCGAATGTCTAAAGCGATGCAATAAAATGAAAAAAACAAAAAAAAAAAACAAAAACAAAAAATACTGTAACCATAGCAACAAAACAAAAGGTCTGTTTTCGACTTTCACACATTTCCTAGACATTCTTTTTTTTTTATCATTTTTTTGTTTTTGTGTCCCTCCGTTCGTTTGTAGATGTCTTAGCAAAGGTCTTTCCATTTCTGACACGTCTCACTGGACGGGAAGGCACACATACCTAATTTTTCACAATGCCAAGAAAGAAGGCAAAAAAAGCTTTTTTGCACTTTTTGGACTGCAAAAAGCAGTCCCTTACACACTAATAAAGAAAGACACATTCCTTTAAGATTTATCCTGGCTTGGGTTAGACTTTAAGAACTGAGCTGCTTTTAGTGAATTAATCAGCAACATGATACGTATTGTCTTGCATGTGTGTCCTTGGCTCTCCGGTTTCCTCCCTCAAGTAAAATCATATTTGAGAATCAGAGTCCACAATTAGGACTAGAGTTGCTGGGATTGACTCCAGCTCTCGTGACCCAGAAATGAAAAAAAAAGGTGTCCCAAAACAGAATGGCTGCATTTTTAGTTTTAGTGAGACATCCTTCTCCTCCGCATATACGCCTCTTGCCTCATGACTTTACACATCACACAAAGCCTTTAGAGACGCCTGACATATTTGTTTAAATCACTCTGTACAATGTCTGGATTCCACCACAAAGATTTGCATCTGAAGTGATAACAGCACGAGCGGGTGAACGTGGACAATGCTGCTAAAAGACTTCCTGAGTGAATAAATCCCCTCTGCTCTCTGTTACTCACACCGAGCCGGACTCTGAGTAATAGCTTAGATCAGTGGTTCTCAACCGGTGTGCCGCGGCACTAAGGGGTGCCGTGAGATCTTTTGAGGGTGCCGCCAAAAATTCGGGGAAAAATTGCTATTTTTTTTATTAAGGCAGAATGTGTAAACAGTATTCTCATATCATCTAGGACTAGGTATAAGGTGTTGTTGCATGCAAACTCTCGAAATGAAACAAATAAATAAATACCGTATTTTTCGCCGTACAAGACGCACTTTTTCTTCCCCAAAACTGAGGGTGAAAAGTTGGTGCGTCTGGCAAATACAGAGATCCGCGGAGCGCGGTCACCGCCATCTAAGTGTGCAATACCGCGGTATTACATACGTTGTCTCGCTTTCTTTCTCACGCAGAATCTTGTGAAAGAATGAAACCACTATTTCCAAACGAAAACGAACTTCGATCAAAATAAAACAAGCAGATTTTCTCAAGTGCGTCTTTAAAACCAAAACAGTCGCTCTCTTAAAGGCACAGCGCAGAAAACGGAGCTTCACGCATTTGCGCGTGAAGTACAAACTGTATTTGATTAGCAATGTTCGTGCCGTCAGTGGCGGTTCTAGGCATGGGCGAACGGGGCAGTCGCCCAGGGCGGCATTTTTTCCATGTCACGTGGGGGGGGGGCACGAGCGCGTCCGCTAAGCGATTTTCTATTATATATTCGCGGCGCCCCTGTTTGAGTTTACTGAAGGAGTCGTGCATATAAAATGTGAGAGAGGTGGAAAACAGAGGCTGAGATGCGGCGCACACGGAAACTCACGTTTCTCAAAAATAGAAGCCGGCGGCCGCACTAAACAAAGTCTGCGGCGCGCCCGAGGGGGATAATCTGTTGATTCGAATCTTTAAAGCTATCGGGTGCGGTGCACAATTTAGAAAACAGAGACATAGAGAAAACGAGTAAAATGTAAAGGTGTGCAACAGCATTCTCTGTGTCCCTGTCTTCAATAAAGGACAGTAAATACAGTGTTCGATATACGGTGAAGAAATGTATCCGTGAAACATTGTACTAATATATTTTTTAAGTGAGTGAGATTATTTTCAAAATATATTCATCCAAATATATGGGCCATTTAAAAACATGTTCTTAACATATTTAAAAAAAATAGTTTTTTTTTTGTCTTTATGCGGTATTCTAATAATTTAAATTAATAATGATTGCAAAATCCATATCGTGGCACATCTCAATACCGGTATACCGGCCACCCCTACTTTCACTGTTATACTGACTTTACTGACATACAATTGTTCTTAAACTGCTGTTAACTTTTATACAATTGATATAAAATATTTTACTACAGTATTCAGTTCAGAATCTTTTTTTTCTAGATTTTCCTCCTTTAAAATTGAGTGCGTCTTATATGGCGGTGCGTCTTATATGGCGAAAAATACGGTAATAATGTTTTTAAATATCTATTTCTTATAAGGGTGCCGGGAACTTTTGAAAGGCTTTCCAAGGGTGCCTCAAACAAGAAAAGGTTGGGAACCACTGGCTAGATATCAAAACACACACCGCTCTTCTGTCAGTACACACAACACCATAATTTGTAAAAAGTCGCTTCTATACAATCTTCTAAAACAATAATTTCTGATATTTTTGAGAAACAATGCTAATGTTACAACTACACATAATATTATTACTGTTATATTATAAATAGTATACAGTTTTAATAGTATATATGGTAATATATGAATAGTATAATACTATATAATAGTGTAGGCACTTTGTATTTACAATAATATACGTATTTTATAATAGTATACATATAAATATGATTTATATTTTTATAATATAATTTACTACTCAAACTGCTAATGCTACACTACTAGTGTTGTCACAATACTGGAAATAGCAATTCGATACGATACTTGAAATAAAGTACCATTTTCGATACCACAGGGAAATACCGTAACAATTTTAGTGCCTTTATTTTATTTTCGTTATGAAAAAAATACATAACAAGACTGGAACATGTAAATGTGTCTGAATGAAAATTTTCCAGAAGAAAAACAAATCTCAACTTAAAAACTTTTTTAAACGATTCAATTGAAACAAATGTATTTGGTAGGAGCTCTAAAAGTACAAGAGTACAATATTTTATTTGTTTTTTTGTTTGTTTGTTTGTTGTTTTTAAGCTGGTCTTGTGGTAGAAGGATCTGAGTGAGTTTTCACTGCAGATTCATGGTGCTTTCAAAGAAATATTACAAATTTAGAAATATTTTTGTATGTTTTTATTGTTAGATAAATTATTTAAAATTAATAAGCTTACTTGCAAACTTGTATTAATATACCAGTTGGTATTTTGTGGTAGGGATCTGCTTAAATCAACCAGAGTTGAACAGCAGTATTATATAAACTGATTTAGATTCGGGATTTAATTAAACATCATTATTGATCAGCGCATAGACACCTACAGTACTCTAAAAGTTCAAATGTGCTTCGCATGATTACTGAAAAAAAAGAAAAAAAAAAAGGCAAACATGTCACAGTGCTCCCAAGAAGATAACGCTAATGCTGACTAGTGCTTTGGGAATAAATACTACGTTCGAAATCCACCGTGTATCGTTTATTTGTAAAGCCCCGCGCCACAGAGAGATACAGGAGTTAGGAGAGCCGCTCTCCTGTCTGCTTGTTGTGTGTGTGTGTGTGTGTGTGTGTGTGAGAGAGAGAGCCGCTCGCGCCTGCTTGTGTGTGTGAGGGAGAGCCGCTCTCGCGCCTGCTTGTGTGTGTGAAGGAGAGCCGCTCTCGCGCCTGCGTGTGTGTGAGAGAGAGCGGAGCAGTAGCACGAGATTAGCTTGTGCCGTTTTCTGAAAGTATTTAGTTAACGTCATAAATGTTAATTCAATTACCGTGTTTGGGTCTCTGCTGTTTATTTTTGAGGGAAAGGGTGAAATATCCGCGCACTGTTCTGCGTATAATATTTTCTATTTCGGTAGACCGCGCGTATAAGTTGTATTTCACTCTGTTAACGGGGCAAAACGGGACTTCATAAAATACGTGTTAATACTGAAAACAGTTACCAACTTCCCGAAATTCTTTCTACATGTCTGTGTCTCGGTGCCTCCATCGGCTTCGTGCGCATGGGCGAAGTTGAAGAGCCGGAAGCGCGAATAGTATCGATACTTTTGGATCACAGTATTGTATCGTTTCAAATTTTTTCAGTATCGATACTTATCGAAATATTGATACTTTTGAGAACACTATACACTACTATAATAAGTTGTAATTTGTAATGCAGATGTTCGCAACACTAAAAGTTAAGGGTTCAATCCCAACAAAACTATGTGAAAACAAAAACAATTTATGCATAATTCATGTCAAGTCGACAGGTCGCCCCCTTCCAAACTCACCATTTTGATTGGCTTACAGGTGAGATCGGAGTCCGTGACGGGCGTGTCATCTCCCTCGGTGACGTAGATGCCTTGCGGGACAAGGCATGGACGACGGACTGATGCGACTGCAGGTTTGCCACCTGGTCTCCTTTGAGAATGAGAGCGCAGACACTGCAGTAGAGCTCACAGGACAACAGCAGGCGGATCACAGGCGGCTTTATGTGCTCCTGCTCGTACTGGTCCGTGTAGAAAGGGTCTCGCAGATCCTCAGGGATGTGCTCTGCCAGAAAAGAATACAAATAAAAAAAGGATATGGATTATAAATATAAGGTAGAGTAATACATTACAAGGAAATCTAATGATTTCCATGTCAATTGTATCTGTCTGATTGGGGGGAAACGTGATTTTATAAAAGTTTCATCACTACATGCCATTCCATTTACACTTGAATGTTTTGTAACCCCGGGCAGACCAGTCGTGACATTTCCCTGTCTCCACACACCATCACTCCCCAAGAAACATAAAGCAGTGGCAGATGGGAAAGATTCTGATGTTGATTGGCGCTTTTTTCTCAGCGAAAGTTTCCTTGTCCTGCTTATATCAATCAGAACATAAGTTGCTCGTAAAAACTGAAAAAGCCGACAGTGGCTTCATTACGTGTCGTGTTTGTTTGTTTGAATATTAGAAAACGAAGATGTGACATTTAACTAAGCATCGATTGTTGAACCTGAAAGCTGAAAGATCCGGGAGAATAAGGAGCAACAAACGAGACACTGTATTATTATTATTAGGGAAACATATCAAATGAACGTGACAAGCTACACAGCAATTACTACTAAAGTAATTTATTAAGACAAATTATTGACGTAAAAGACTAGAATATGCTTGCTATGAATCATCATATGCTTGATTTCATTGTTTTTGCTATGAAAGAAGAAAAGAAAAAAAAAACGAGCTGCAGCATTCATCCTCCAGTAGGAAATGTCACTGGACATTACTGTACTAAATAAAACACCCTGATATCTGGCCCACTTTTGCCTGACCCAGAACCACCATTACCGAGAGTTAAAAGAAAATCCAAAGTAATGGCCAAGTCAAACAGACATGAACAACAGAACGACAAATCTTACAAACCAACAAGTAACAAGAAGATTCGACAGAGAATTGGCTTTTTAAAACTTGTTAAAAAAAACATTACATGACAAAATTCAGCTTCGCAGTTTCATTTAAGCAGTGATTTAATATAGGCATTTACAAAGTAGCAAATATATATGCAGCCTGATGATTCAACCAATAAAATTCTCACATAAATCACGTGAGGCTACAAAGTCGAAAAACGAAGAACACGAAAAAAGGAGTCAAAATCAGGGAAAAAAAACACAAATCAAAACATCAAAACGCTCGATCTGCAGCACAGGGCAAAACAATACTTCACAACGTGAAGCGTCTGATAAAAGACCTTTGCTGAAAATGGCTGCCGCTGCTCTGACTGGAGTGCAAAGGCACATGGGGGGTGACACACTGAGGTTTCTGGAGCTGGAGTTCCGATCACTAGAATTGTTTTAATTAGTATTACTTTTGTGTTTTACTGAAATAATAAATAGTTACAAGTTAGATGTGTAAAAGAAAGCAAACCCTGAGAAAACAAGGGGGTGCATATATTCGCAAAAATACGGTGACGAAACGCTTTACCCAAAACTTGGATGTCTCGATTGCAAAAGACATTAAAGCAGAAGCATCAAATACCCTCCATCAATTTATGGCGATTCTCTGAGACTGAAAAACACAAAGTTGAACTTCAAGTGCATTTTACAATAAAGTCTAAACGTACACATTAAGCTAACTAGCAAAACCAACTGTTACCAACAACACACTGAGCTAACTGAACCATGTGAAGGAAAACCCGAACATTCACTAGATTTATTAGCAGAAGATGAGGACAACACGGAAAACACACACCCACACACACACACACACACACACACACACACACACACACACACACACAACACACCACGCGACACACACACACACACACACGATCCTCTGAATCCACAGCACCTAGACTGTGAAAGCTCTATATGTCTATGTCTATATGTCTACATATACAGTAAACCGCTTCTGAAATGATTTATTGTATTTTTATATTATTGTATTCATTTATCTGTATTTGTAGAAAAAATATTGACTGTCGCCTCACAGTAAGAAGGTTCTGTGACCTGAGGTATGAGTTCTAGGCCTGCCGGGGTCTTTTTGTGTGGAGTTTGCATGTTCTGCCTGTGCATGCGTGGGTTTCCTCCGGGTGCTCAGGATGCCCCCACAGGCCAAAATATGTGTTACAGGTTAATCTGGCCGTGTGTGTGTGTGTGTGTGTGTGTGTGTGTGTGTGTGTGTGGGTGTGTGTGAGAGAGAGCGCGGTGTGGTGTTTTGTAAAGGCGCTTTAAGAACCCCCTGTGAACTTATAAAGCTAATAATTACAATACACAACTGTTCAAAAGTTTGGGGTCACCTAGACAATTTTGTGTTTTCCATGAAGTGTCACATTTTATTTACCACCATATTGTAAAATCAATAGAAAATATTAACGTTCCCTATTTCTGATTGGATCCACAAATGTGATGCTCCAGATTCTCAACCTGCTCAAAGGTAGGTCAGTTGTATAGCTTCTCTAACCAGGTAAACAGTTTCCAGCAGTGCTATCAAACAAGGGTTTTACAATCGTCCATTATCCTTCTGACACAATTAGCAACACATTTTACCATTAAAACACTGGAGGAACAGTTTCTGGAATTGGGTCTCTATACACTATAGATATTGCACCAAAATCCAGACATTTACAGCAAGAATAGTTATCTACCACGTTAGCAATGTATAGAGTGTATTTCTGATTAGTCTAAAGTTACTTTCATTGACACAAAAAACAGTGCTTTTCTTTCAAAAATATGGACATTTCAAAGTGACCTCAAACTTTTGAACGGCAGTGTATAATTATGTTAATTTATATTACAAATATAGCCCATTTACAATTTTCAACCAATTAAAATTTCAAAATAGATTTTATACGAGTGCAACTGCAACAGTATAACTTCTTAACCATCGAGAAACAACACTGTCAAACCTCAAGGACCCAACAGTAACTCATGCTATTATGGTTAAAAGACTAATTATGCAGTGCAAATTATAAACAGAGTTATATCCTCCACTATTTTCCCACCCAATGATGAAAAGTCATGTGACTCGGCATCATCGTGTCCGTTAGAAGTATAAAAATAATTAAATATTCAGGTTGAAAACAGCCTAATCAGGTGGGATAATACACGGAGGATTACGTGAACAAATTTGTCTGGTTCAGTTGAACCTATCGGTCTGGTTACAGGTGACTTAGATGTGACTAATTGTGCATCACACAATATTCTACTCAAACAGTACACGCAAACCCCTAAAAACACTCAGACGGTGAAAAGCATTGCATAGTTACCACAATGTTTTGCACGATTATTTAACGCTTGGGCAAATCAGATGAGGGAATTATATATAAATAATGGAAACAGAAGCCTGCGATGCCATGATTAAACAAGTGGTCAACACGGTGGTGTAGTGGTTAGTGCTGTTGTCTAACTGTGAGAAAGACCAGTTCAAGACTCTCTGATCTTTCTATGCAGAGTTTGCATGTTCTTGTGTGGAATTCCTGCCCACAGTCCAAAAAAGTGCAGAATTAGAGTCAGGAAAGTTGACCATAGGTATGAGTGAAAGTGTGAATGAGTGTGTCCCACTTTGTGATTGGTCAGCCACCAACACATGGAGTGTCCAGCCTTCAGGCCAAGAGTTGTGATTGGCTTCAGCTCCCCAAGACCAAGCAATGGAAAAAGCGGTTCAATGGAAAATGGATGGAATGGAATTACTACAGAGCCATAGCTCTCAACGAGACCACAGCGTCCTTGAGTAAGGTAACTAATTCTCGAAATAATGGAGTTCACAGCAGTCCTGCAACATCCATACACAACTCACCGATGTCGAAAGCTTTGGCAAACAACCACCGCAGATTAGCGGCTATTTTCGCCCGGGCTGAATCATACAGTTCCAGCGGCACGATCTCCAGCGTTTCGCCCGCCGCTTCCATCCTCCAGCGGCCGCTTTCAGCACCCTGCTCCGCGTCCATCCTGCAAACACCGTCTGCAAGCAGACAAGTAATACGAATCCGATCAAACTTTGACTTTTACGCGATTACGATACGCGAAAATGACCGGGTTTTAACCGCGGAGTGTCAGACAACAGCGCTAGCTAGCGTCTATGCTAGCCAGTCAAACATGACAAGTTGTCCCATTAAAACAAACGTCTGTTAATGTCCGCAATAAAACATCAACGGGGTGCATCTGTATGACAAATTATACAAATAAAAAAACAACATTTTGCACGCGCCGATCCGAACAAAACACGACAAACCAATGTATGGAAAGTAACTAGCTCAGCATTACCCAGACGACCAACAAACAATTTGGACGATTAAATCAATAATCTAAGATTGTAACGAGAAGTAGATAGGGATGACTATTTAAAGAAGAATATTCGGTTACCTGCAGCTAAGCGCTAATGCTGTTGAATGAGCGACCGCAGCCCAATAACAACAGCTTTGTCCTCGTTCACCCCAAACAGCGGCGTCTGAGGCCACATACCTTCCCTTCAACACACACGCGCAGATCCGCGCCAATAAATTCCACATGAAACGAGAAAATGTTTAAAAAATCCCGATGGGAAACATGAGGCCACGCTCAGTTCAAGCTGATCTGTGTGTCTGTCAGTACAACGCTGAGTGTGTGGTGGGGGGTGGCGTCTTTACCTGTGACGTCACGCCAGTGAAACGTGAAATCTCAGCTCAAGTGCGTCCATCCATCATTTAATCCATCCCTAAATCATCACTCACCATTTTGTGTTTATGTGACACTTTACAAAAGAACCAATACAAAATCATACACAGAGAATGAACATAATATTCATAACATTCTTGGCCAAGAACTAAAAAAATTATTTTTGTTGCAATGACAAGAGTGCTGCGAATGACAATAAAGCTCGTGTCTTAATGATTGCATATTTGAATACACTTTTCAATTTGCACAGTAACACACAAAATGGCAAAACTCTGAGTAAAATGTCCTAAGTCTTTGGTTTAAGCCTTGCTGTAGTGTCCAGGGTTTTAATACTTGATCATCCAGTGGCCTAGTAATTAATAATAAATTGATAATAATAAAACAATAAATTATTTTATTATTATCTTTATTGTACTGTCATTATCTGATTGTACTGTCAAAAGTTGTCTTTTTGAGCCTTGTGAGATTACAAAAGCGAAAAAAAAGCTGTCGCCCCATCTGGACCTATTGTATTTGTTTATACATATTCATATTTATTCTACACAATTAAAATATTCAGATTTTTATACA
>CM051493.1:389853-498240 GCA_028031935.1 Paedocypris micromegethes
ATTAACACAATACTTACACAATTAAAAGAACATATATTTTGTAACAAAGACGTATTTTGGTATATAAAACGGCATGTCAATAATAGTGTGATTATTAGTGAAATCAATCAAAACAAATATGTTGAAAGTTAAAACTTAAGTTAAACTAACATCAAACATAAACCCCTATGATTGGAACCTTTTCTATATTTAAAATGTCTATATTCATGTTAACGTAACAGTGCATTTTTGAAACAATAATGTAAGATCAATTTAATATAAAACATGTAATGTACGTTTATGTATAATTGGCTCGTGAAACAAACTCAATTTCCCAGAATTGCATGTGTTCAACTTTTTTTAAACTTATCTCTTTATCCAATTATATTCATCTTACATGTTTGTTTATCTAACAGTATCTCGTCTGTGTTTTAACAACTATAGATTAGATTGTATTTGCCTTTCCTGTTAAAATTGAAAAGTTTGATCTTCTGTTTTTTTTGCTGCAAGACACAAAGAGGAATATTTGGCCGGAGCGTGTTGTGGTGGCCAAATTGCATCTTCTGGTTTGATGTGTCGACATTATGAACTGAAGAGCTGAAACACGCCTCCAACTCTTCATCAGGGACCTTCACCAAGTTCACAATCTTACGCCGAGTTTTACTGTACACACCTGAATCTAGATTTGCTCAAAAAGAACGGCATCAAAGTATGAATTTACCATAAATAGTTTATTATACAAAATGTAAAAAACAAAACAAACAAACAAACAAACAAACAAAAAACTAAAGCAGATAATTTAGACAATCTCAAAAATGTAAAAAAACACAATACTTATAATAACTATATACACACATACGAATCAAACTCAGTTGAACCATTTACAGCACAAAACTATTGCACTGAAGCCATTTACAGTGCACATTTTTATAACACCACATTAAGTTAACATCAAATATAGTTTATAAAGTACTTACAATTTGGACCCAAAGTTCTACATATAGGTTAAGGCAGTGAAGTTCGCATCAAAGCAGTTCTCAAAATTGTCAGAGCCACCAACCATATTGAGAAAGTCCATGTGACAGATATCGGACCAGATCAGGTCCAGTGCACTCCCAATCTCCTCCTCCATCCCGGCACCTGGAGCCTCTGGATCGGGGAGGTGGCTCTTCTGATCCGTCGCCTCTGGTGGGACAGGGCCAAATACATGTCTTTCACTCGACACAAGCGCGATGTCCAGGTCTGTGGTCCCATAACTTTGGCCTCTCTGCTTCTCTGAGACCACTAGCGGAGAACCTGCGCAAGCAGAAGAACCAGGATCCTCTGGGGTCCTGCCACCAGCGGCCCCTGAAACCCACGAGTTCCAGCCCTGGTGCTGGTGCAGGCTCCCATAGGTGGGGTGGACAGAAGTCTTGGTGGTGACCTTCTTTGCCTCTGGAACAAAGGGGACAGGTACGTTCTTCCGGCTCTTGTATGCCCGGCGGAGAACACGTCCCGAATATAGCGGGTCAATCTTCCAATATCCGCCTTTCCTGCGCTCGTTCTTCATCCTCGGCACTTTCATAAAGCACTTGTTTAGAGAGAGACTGTGGCGGATGGAATTCTGCAATGACAAACAATCCAGAAGAAACGTGAGTTTTTGTTGTCAGTGATGTAAACAGAACACGCAGATGAAATGAGCAGCAGTGTCCAGCATCTCACCTGCCAAGACGTGTCGCTCTTGCTATAGTATGGGAAGGTGTCCATGACCCATTTATAGATGGAGGAGAGCGTTATTTTATCCTCGCCGCTGGCTTCCAAGGCTAAGAGGATCAAGTTGGTGGTGGAAAATGGTGGCTTGACATGTGTGTTTTTCTTGTAGTAGTTGTCATCTCTACATTGATTGTAAACTAAAGTTTCGGTTTTAGACCGCCCCTGGGACCCCAGACCTCTTGCATTGGATGCGGGTGCTTCCTGGACCTCGCGGGTCCTTGAACTAGTAAAATTGAGCAGCCACTGGATGCTGGTCAAGTCGTTGTCAACTTTGTCAAAACTGCCTCTGATGTTGAGGCTCTGATCCTTGACCTGAGCAGTGGCCATGGTCCTGATGAGAGAGCGAGGAGCAACTTAGAACACAGACACGTTTCAGAAAGACAGACAGATAGATCTACTCACTGGTAGTTGGGCTTATCTGGTTGAAACGGCATCTCAGAAATGTAGTGTAGTAGGTTCTATAAGTGGGGAAAAAAAAGCAAATAAGTAAAACAAAAAAACAAAAAAAAAATTTCTTGGTAAAATCTGCATCTGTACCTGAACCTGATGAGTCCGTACAGTTGCTGTGGTTGTCTCTATACGCCAGCACGATTGGGAGACTACACACGCACACAAAATCAAATAAAAAAAACATGACAGATAATAAGACAGACCTGAAATAACATTATGTTAACAATAAATACACACCAACTAAATTTTCGCCTAAAATTAATTGACAAATGCTTTTAATTTTGATACAGTGTTGTGAGAAGTAGCAGCAGCACCTTCTCTATAAGCTTTTTTTATTCAGATATTGCAAAATAGTCCGTATAAATACCAAAATGCACTAAAACGGGCTGCCCGAGCGCTACAACGTCGTCGAATTCATCAAGACGTCAGTTTAGCGGTTTAAAGGAACAGAAGAAACTTTGGTGAGAAGAGCTAAAAGGCCTGAAGAACACAAAATGGCGGCCGCCGTTTTCCGCGTGGTCGGATCTCAGCACATGGCGGTACAGCGCAGCGCGTCAAACCTGTCGTTATAGGACTTCTTGTCGACAGAAAGACGCGACATTAACGGATTAATCGGCGTCGTAATGCACCATGTCCTGAAACATCGGAACAGTTTAACCTCGAACACTCCTGGTAAGACTACATTGCCGTTCAAGTGTTTTCTGTTTCCATTAAAAACGTTTGTAGAATCGACATAACTGGAGTCTAAGCTTAGTAACAATACATTTTAAGATGTAGCGTGTTGTACGGAGTGTTTTGGCAGTAGAAGATTTGTTTAGAAGTGTGTAAAGTTAAGCTACTGGCTCCACTGATTGCGCGGTTGCCGGATGATGTTGAAGATGTTTCTGAACTGGGTGGATCTTACCGTTGTTTGACGGGAGTCTCTTCAATGGAGAAGCAGGTGGGAACGTTGTCGATGCGATCATAGGAGTCTTCAACTGATATCTTGAAAGCCTGCGCAAGTGAGTTTTATACTTGTAGTAGCTCCTAATTTCTATTGGCTAATTTATAGTGACCTAACGCGTTTCACGGCGACAAGCGTCTTGTAAACACATTTTGCTTAATTTTCTATTGGTTAGCTTGTATTACGAGCATAATTCAAAAAATGTATCCTATTTTCAATTGGTCAACTTGTTGCATCATTCTTTTTACTATTGGTCAGATGTGTTAATACATGTTTTTCACACTTGCTTTGCACATGCTAAAAAATCATATAAATTCATATTTTATAAAGCATTTTTCTACATTAATAGACATTAGTGAGCTTAATACTATTGCAAAGTTTTTTCTTAAATTTTAATAAAGGCCTTAAAATAATCCACGCATAGAGAATGCTCAACAATTGTATTTTCACACTTGGTTAAAAGATCAGTTTATAATTCATAAATGATACATACTCAGAAATAAAGAAACAGTTACTCAGTGTGTTAATAAATTATTTATTCATATGATTCTTTCAGCTAATTTTCTATTAATTCAGTATTTAGGATTCATTCATCATAAGCGGCAATCCAACTGAAACACCACGTTGACAAAGCACATAATGTTTTAATTTTATGTTTTTATAAATTTAATGTTTTAATAATGTTTCCTTTTAATGTAAATTATTACAATAAATGTAATGTAAATGAACATTGTTTCACACAGGCACTGTGTTGTGTTTACCCAGAGTTGCCACTGGTGCTGAAGTAATATGCGGAGGATGGGAAGCTTGAGCACATTTATACATTGGTAGTTGTTCGCGGGTGTTATAGAGTCTATGATGAGAGCATTACAAAATTAACATTTGAATTAAAATAAAATTAAGCCAACTCTTTCGCCGGTACGCCAACGTAGGGACGCAACTACGCATTCCCTTAAAGGCACCATACACAGTTCCTGTCATTACAGCTAGCATGAGACGTGTGTGTGCGCGCACCTCAGCTCATCAGCGTTCACTTATCCGAAGTCAAAATACCTTGCTTAAATTCTTAAAAGAACCGTTGTCTTTGGCACAATCTCCTTTCTGAAGCTCCTGAACAAACTCTCGCCTAATCAGAAGTGCAGATGATTGGAGTTCTCAGGAGAAGTTTGACAACAGAAGATATTGTTTTGTGTGTATAGGATCATCAGTTTAACTGAAATTAGATTAATACACAAATATGCGTCTGGTTTTGACTTTGGTATTCTGGTCACAATATTTTGCCACAGATATATCTGCTATCCTGAAGAAATTGTCTTCAAGAGACGTTAAGGGATTTAATGTGTCTGAACTTTAATTGTACTTGGCTGAACATTCCAGAGATGTGGTGCTAAATATTCTCGTCCTGTGTAGGATTAAGTTTAAATGATTGGCGATTGCAGTGCCACCCTCATGATAATTCATTATAAGAAATAAGTTCACTTAAATATTATCTGGCTAAAGTATGCAGAGCTATAAATGTAATTAGTAGAATTTCTTTTTCTTGTATAAAAAAAAAGTGTGTGTGTGTGTGTGTGTGAGATTTTTTTTTTTTTGGTTTTACTGTGGCATTCTTTAGAATACATAGGATAAAATATGTATTCTGCAAACTTACCAAAGTGAAATTAGCTGTTAAATTGAGAAGGAAATGCTCACAGAATGTTTAAAGGAGTGACGAAGATCTGAGGAACATCAGGAGAAGATAGTAGTTGGCTGAAGCTGCAAGCACAGTTAGCCCCACACTAAACAAATGCATCTACATGACTTTAGTGTCAAAAACGTAAAGCTTAACCGATAATATGCGTTCACCCATTCATTTTCTGAAACGCTTTCATTTCAGGGTCACGGGGAGCTGGAGCCATTCCCAGGACAACAACTTCAATACACATTCACCAGCCCACGATCAATACACCGGAACCCAGTGGAGCCATCATCATCTCAGGGGATCAAGTGAAAGGAAACTGAGCAAGCTTAGCCCTACAAAGGCTGTAGCCCTGACCTGCTGCCCGATTGTGTCTGACTTTGTCTGACAAATATCGTGACCACCACACAAAGAAACTCATTGTGGACTTTAGAAAATCCCTACTGTCTGTCCATGGCGATGTTGAAGACTGTACCTGGGGTACACATGGACAACACACTGGACTGGGCATTAAAGTCAACAGCTGTCCTCACGAAAGGTCAGAGCAGGCTGTATTTTCTGAGGCTCAAGGTCATTCAACGTCTGCAATCCCACGTGCGGATGTTTCTTCTACGCGTGGTCTGTTGAGGAAGTAGAAAATCCATCATTCCTGTGGCAATCAAGTTGTACAATTCGTCTCTAAGTGCTGGGACTTTTTATGTGCAATACATGTTGATCTTATTTGTTGTATCAATGTATGTGCAATACATGTTTAGTATTATACTATTATAATTACTACCGGTTTGCTGTTTTAATTCATTTTTCAGTATAATTTGCTCTTGAATCCTGTATGTATGGTTTTTCAGCACAATTGATTTTTTTCTTTACCTATTCATCTTCGATTCACTTATTTGTACATATACATAAAGTACTGTAGATATATATATATATATATATTTTTTTTTTTATTATTTCTCTTCTCCATTTCTTTCTTTTTGAGAGCAAGTGTAACCTGAAAATCAGGTTCCCTCTGGGATTAATAAAAGTTTTGAATTTAGTTGAATTAATTGAATTGAATTATATTGAGACACTGCCCCCTAGATTGGTGGCCAACCATTCACAGGGCGGAACACATGCTACATTTTTTTTCTGCTCTATAGTTTTTTTGTGCTGTAGAAAAGCTAAAGGATCACAGAAAATAGATACAAGCGATAAATATGGAAGGTCAATCATTTTTTTAGATTCGGTTCACTTATTGCCACTGTGATGTCAAATGTGAATCGTTGTTGTTGTATAAGTGTAGTCATGACAATTTAGCCTGTATTTAAGATCACTCCTAAAACGAATGGCATATAACACAATAATGTGTCGTAATTTTACATTGGACAAAATTCACATTGAACATGACATTACTGTATATAAAAATTTAATAAAAGCAATACGTTGTTGTACCTCTAGAGGGAGCCAAATGTCTAAATAAAAAAAAATAAACTGTCAAACCAAACCTTTTTAGGAATAACATTTAAGCGTCTGAATACACATCGTTTATTTAGAAAAGGAACTGTTGAACAGTAAAACATACAGAAAATAACTGGATCTGTACTACACATCTTACAGACAATTGGAATTTTCCAGATCCTCAAAAAACAGAAAAAAAAGAGTGTAAAAACATTGACTTGAAGAGAACCTCAACACTGTCCCTTTATAATGGACTTTCCAACAGTTTTAATCCATTTCGTGGCAAATTGTTGGCGAACAACTATTAAATCGTGAATTATACGCATGTAATCCTTCTATTAATCTGTGTATGTTCCTTACATTCGTCTCTAATCCTCTAAGAAAATATAGATCTGTTCAGCATATCATAGAAAACCAAACTACACACCATCAAATCAGGAAAAGGTATAAGAGCGCACTAAGATTTCTGAAACAAAATCCTGTTTACATGACAAAATCGTACAATATTTACAACAGCCACAGGCTAAAACCAACACACCACACTGGAAGCAGGGACAAGTTCCATTTGAAACAGCTCCACCACTGGCCACGTAACCAGTTTAAACCAGCCAGGAAACCCAACACCACCACTCGTGTCGCACAAGTCAACACAATCTCAACGTTGCTTTTACTGCAAGGAATCGAATCCATGCCATTTTCCATCCAATATCACATTGGAAATGTGGAATCTGCTCTCGGCAGAAAACACTGGAGTAAAAACAGCAACCCACACACTTTGAACTATTCAAACGCTTGATTGTTAAGCCACTACTTGGTAGTAAAGACGCTGCAGCACAAAAGACGAGATTGCGGCCCGACCAACCCCCCCCCCAAAAAACTAATAAAAAAACTTGCCTAGCTCAGTAACGGTCTACAAAACAAAAAAGCCAAAAGAAAAACCAAACCAAAAGATGAAAAAAGTTAATTTACAGATTTTCTCAATCGCTTTAGTACAATTCTCAGATCAGAATTGAAGTTTGCAAATCTGTGTGTGCATTTCTCAAAACAACTTGTACAAACAGCAAAACACTATGGATTTCTTGCAAAAGCCTGTAACTTGCTCAAAATCTTTAGTTCATCTCTCAAAATTAAGTGTTTATGTCATTGAACATGTCAGTGCGATCAGAATGTCAAGTCCTTGTGTCATTGTCTACGAACAAGACAGTCAAATTACTTAGTCATGTTGCACCTTTTTGTTTGATTGCAAGAGACTAGACAAGATTCACATTTACACTTATATTGTTTATATTGTAATTTGTTGACAGACCACGTCATACCAACATAGAAAAATCCCACTGCAGACAGTAACACAAAGGGGGGAAAAAAAAAGATTATTATAGGACAATATTCAACGGTACATGCAGTGCAATAGGATTTGGTTCTCTTGACGAAAGGTCTGAATGATTAAAGACAATGTTGTACTCTCCACATTTGGCTGCACCCTTCTACCAGCCTCAGCCCATGGTTGACAACATGGGCAACAAGTGTGGCTCTTATCTCATCAGAAACACCTTCATGTCTTCGGCCTCTTCCTCGGTTTTGCCCCATAACTCCTCCACACAGCCTCCACGCAGCCTCAATCCTCTTCCTCTTTTTCTTCTCTCTGGCTGTTCACCCCGTCCAATTCCCTGTTCTTCCATTGTCGGACACAGAACATTGTGTTGTGCTTCAGCCATATACAGTACGTATATACTTGCCCATTGATTGTCAATGAGATGCACCTTTGTTAGAGGAAGTCAAGTCACATGAGAGCACTTTACCAATTCAGGACAGATTTAGAAAAAAAAAAAACATATGGAGATGTATAGAAATATGTTTGTCACATTATGACAACTTCATCAACCATTTCGCAGTTAATGACTTACACAATGAACATATGACTAGGTGTTTTGAGGAGTAAGACTATTGCACAGTGAACTATATAATACACTTTGATCAACATAAAATAAACAATTGATAATGTATCAAAGCAGAGAATTGTGCATAATCGTTTGCATGATGTACCAAAGCAATTGCAACTTGTTCAAAGAAGTGAGAAACTGCTTATACGATGTGCACAAGTGACATCATGATGTGAAGATTGAACAAATAGTTTTGAGAATTTCAAATCTGATCTGAGAATTGTACTAAAGCGACTGAGAAAAACTGTAAGACCAATAAATACCCAGTGTATTTGTGAAAAACCTCCCAGACTGACTTGCCATGGTAGCGCTCCATAATTATGAAGATTTAGTTTGAATTATAAATAAGAAACAATAAATTAAAAAAATGCTGGCTGTCCAGACGTGACCTCGACCTTCAGCTCTGGCTTGAGAAGACCAACATGCTCTACTACTTGAACTGCTCCGGGATGTGCCCGATTGGCACCTGCATGTTAGAGGAAGGGCTGGAAATGCCCTCCGACCAGTCTGACATGTTGGAATGTGGCGAGGAACTGGACCACTGGTCTGGAGAGCCTGGAGACGGCGTGAGGAACGGGTGGTCCGACACTTGGAGTTGATGGCTGGGGGTGTTGGCATCCAAAAGGGCAGACTGGACCGAACTGTGTTGGGAAGGCGGCGTCAGGAACTGTGTGCCCGCTATGCTGGGCCCGAGTGACGCGGGGTTGATCATCTGCGTCTCCTGGGGGATTATGGTGTGGATGGGCATGCCGTTGCCCACACTATGTTCTCCCAGCTCGCTGCCGATGAAGTTCTGGCTCGGACCGGAGCTCTGGTGTGGCAGCTGGATGCCCGGCGGCTGCATCTGCATCATGTGGGGCTGCGTGGGCAGGTTCTGCAGGACCTGGAAGTTCATCATGCGGGGCACGTGGAGGGGCGTCATCAGGCAGTGCTGGCTGGACTGGCTCGGGAGGTTCCTCATGGGGGGGAACTGGTTTGGCTGAGCGATCATCCGCCCCAGCCATTCGCACTGGCCATTCCCGCTGGACCCCGACACTGGCAGGTGGGTCAGGCGTGGCGGCAGGGGGTCGAACTGCATGTGCGCCAGGTCCTGCTTGGTGAGGGGCAGGTGGTGGTTGAGCGATGGCTGAAAGGGGGAGGTCATCAGGGGTGGAGAGGCCACGTCTGAGATGTATCCGTGCGGCGACTCCAGAGAGTCCACCGGCGAGAGCACGGCCGAGCTCTCCAGCAAGCCCCCCTTCCCCTCCTGCACCTTCTTCTTCTTGACTTTCATCTCCTTGCCGTCCTTGCACCCCATGCCCTTCGCGCTGGGCTTCCGGGGTTTCTTCTGTGCGGATGACTTCATGCTGCCCATGAAGGTGTTGGGCGAGCAGAGGGGCGGGGACAGGGAGGTGCAGAGGGCGGAGCTGTGCATCGGGGGGCTGCGGACCAGGTTGTACTCATCGATCAGTCGCACGATGTCGTGATGCATGCGGTCCTGAGCGATGTCCCGCGGGAGACGGTCCATGTGGTCGGTGATCTCGCGATTAGCGAAATGCTCCAGGAGAACTCGGGCCGTCTCGTAGCTTCCCTCCCTCGCCGCCAGGAACAGAGGGGTCTCCTCCTGGACAGAGAGCGGATGGATGGTCAACATCGCCGGCCCAAACACGCAAACTCGGGAAGATCTTCTCACCTTGTTGTTCTGCATGTCTTTATTCGCCCCGTTTTTCAGCAGCACGACGGCTGCCCCCACGTTGTTCACCGCGGCCGCCCAGTGCAGCGCCGACTTCCCTGCAGCGCAAACCACAAAGAAATCAGTCACAGAGCACAAGCACTCTCATCACAATTCATTACAAATATCTTCAAGTTCAAGTTCAGAGCATTTGTAAGGCGCTATTCACACACACACACACACACACACACACACACACACACACACACACACACACACACACACACACACACACACACGTATATAAGGAAAGAATTGATAAGTTAAAAAAACAAGGTTTCTAGACCATCATATTAGTCTAAATATTAACTTACATATTACAGACTGAATACAAGAAGATGCATCTTTGTTTTTAAAATAAATTGAATAATACAAATATAAAAGTTGTTATGGACTGTGAACATGTAAATAAAAAAAAACAGCTTTACTAAAACTCCCCAAACCGTTGGAAGCTGGAGAAATAAAACAAGTTTAAAAACATTTAAAACGGTTTTTGTTTTTCTTAATACGTAAAGTACTTTTTAAAATATTATTGATCTGACTTATGTTAAAAACTTGAATCTGTCATTTTTAGTTAAATTAATATAATATAATTCAAGTTTCTTTCTTACTTCAAATGTTTATATATTTTAACATTTTTTGTACAAATGCATAAATTCCTTAACAGAAAAATACATTAAAAAAGGTAATTATAACAATCTTATCAATGTATTTCTCAATCCAATATTCCACTTTAGAAAGTAAATATTTAGTATAAAAACAGAAATCAGGAGCACCTGGAGTAACAGTTTGATAGCGGCAAATATTTAGACCCATTTGTTAAGTAAAAAAAAATCCACGTACCGAAGTCATCAATGGCGTTGACATCAGCGTGACAGTTGATGAGTTCCTCCACCATGCCCTCCACTGCCAGTCTGGCCGCCAGAATCAGCGGCGTGGTGCCATCATGCATGCGGGCGTCCAGGTCAGTGGCTCGGTTGCGTATCAAAATCTGCACAAGGACCAAAGAGGGTTTTACATCAGGACGACAGAAGACGGCCACACGTCTCTACAGAAGGTCCGGCACCTGAAAGACTCCCTGCGCATCTGCAGCCACGGCGGCGTGTAACGGCGTCCGCCCCATGTTGTCCTGGATGTTGGCATCGGCGCTGGCCTCCAGGAGGCGCTTGGCGGCGTCAGAGCGGGCGTAGCGTGCGGCCAGGTGCAGGGCAGTCTCACCCGTGCGGTCGGTTTGGTTGTGTAAATTGGCTCCTTGGTAAATAAAATCATTGATGACGTTGGCCGATGCGTCCTCCTCTTCCTCGCTGTTTCCCGTCTCCAGTCCTCCTCCACTACAGGAGGCGATCATGAGAGGAGTGAAGCCATCTGGTGAGCAGAAGCAAGCAGAAACTTCACGGCAAGGATTTGGCGCTGTGACTTTCGGAAACGTCCCTGGCGACTCCGCTAACGGATTGTGATCAAGCGTCGAGGTGTAAAGCTGAGAGAAACCGGCCATGCTTTGAAATCTCGACTGCTAGTAAAAGTTAGTATTATCATCTTGCAGAGACACTTCGCCAGAGCTCTCGGCTTCAAAAGAAGAGCTATTCCCAGATCAGACCAGACTCGGTCGATTTAGAAACGTCAATCCACAAAGGCCAGTAAGAGAGAGGGAGTTGGAGAGAGAGAGAGAGAGACAAAGAGGAAGGAAAAGAGAAATGAGAAGAAGAGTCAGGTAAAAGAGAGATGGGGGAAGAGAGATGAAGAGAGGGTGAGATGGGGGATCATCAGAGAGATCAAGAGAGACACAGGGAGAAAAAGAGGTAGACAAGAGAAAAATATGGATAGGTGAAGAGATATGAAAAACAGAGAGAAGGAAAGAGAAAGTGAATAAAAAATAAGAGAACGAGAAAGAGAGTCAAACACAGATGAAGGGATTTAGAACAAGGGAGACAGAGATGCAGAAAAAGACATAGATGAACAGATTGGCGAGAGAGAGACAAGGTAGAAGAGGAAAAAGAGAAATTAAAAGAGAGCATTAAGAGAGATTGAGAAAATAGAGATTAAGAGAAGGAGCGATGCAGCCAGAGAGAGGCTGGTCAACAAGGACAGATCAAGAGGAAAAAAAAGTGATAGTAAAAGACAGACAAGAGAAAAGATGGAGAAGTGAAGAGAAAGGAGGGAGGGCAAAAAATGAGGTGATGAGATAGAGAGGGAGAAAATAAGTGAGTGAGAGAAATGCAGAGAAAGAGAGAGATGGAGAGAGAGAAACAGAGAGATAGAATGAGAAAGTAAGAAGAGTGAGAAAGGAAATTCAGAGAGAGAGAGAGAGAGAGAGAGAGAGAGAGATCATGCTGTTGTGATTGGCTGTAATAATGATCAGTGTTGCACTGGGGCTCGTATCTCATAAAAGTGTTTTAATTACTAAAACACATGTAAGCGAGATGATATCACAGGACGAATGATTGTGAGTGCGGAGACGCGCGTTCTCCCGCCGGTTACAGCCTTCACTCGCGGCCTTTGAAGTTGATTCCTTTTCCCACTGGGAACCCAGCATTAACTCCTACTTAGAGCTCCATTCATCTCTCTGACACACACACACACACACACACGCACGCACGCACGCACGCACTCACACACAGAACAGGTACAGCTCTAAATGCTTCAGCTGCTTTAGTTCATATTAAAAAATTAAATTTTATATCCAAGTGCAAAGATTATTTAATTTCACAAGACAGAAACCTGGTCTTAACTACTGTAGCAGAATTCAAGAATACAAAAAATGGTCCTAACGAATTTTAATATTTTAAGATATATATATTCTTGATTTTGTATAAATATATGTATATATATTTCAATATATTCTCAAAATATTAGATTCAATATTGTATTTTTTTTACAAAAAAGTATCATATCTTGACCAAGACTCCCAAAACTGTAAGTAAAAAAACAAGAAAATAAACGATATTATATGAAATACTAATAATATTTGATATCATATAAACAATTTTTTGCTAGGTAATTTATGTTTGTTTATGAATATTTTATGAATGTGTTTATTGTTATTTACTGTCTTTTAAATATTTGTGATTCGAAAACAAATATACAAATGCATATACAGTACAGTATATACAAATACTATATGTTTTTTGTTTATAATGCTTAAACATATATCTAATTTAATTATAAATAATAATTATTAATATAAATGCATCTTTAATCGAAAAAAAAGTATCTGTATCAAGTACAAAGAGTGTCACCTGGTCCTCTGACGTTGACGTCCATGCAGTCGTTCTCCATCTCGCCCTGAGGGGGGGTGTGGGCGATGGAGGGGATGCGGAGGTCAGCTGCGTCCAGGTGCTGCTGCGTCCACTGCCGGTGGTCCGGCTGATGGTCCAGGTCAAGCATTGCCTGCTCTTCACACTACAGACGCATGACACAGCATCAGCGACGCCCTGTAGACTCAGAGCTCTGTCTTCTGGGTGCGTGTTCCAACCTTGAATTGTTTGTTGTCGGACGTTTCCTCCTCTCCCCACTCGTTCTGGTTGTCATCCATCAGTGAAATATCCGAGCAGTTCTTAAGTGGCCTGTTTTCAGAACAACGACACGCTCAAGACATTGCTAGTTCACGTGTCTTGGTTTACATAACACAATGCGTATCTTCCGAAAAGCTTAGCTGCCACATCAGCAGATTTATTCGCCAACTTTTCAGTCCTAAACATCTTCTAGGTCCTTCAAAAGTCCCCGACTAGGTGAAAATAAGCAGGACCAACCTGAGACCGACGGAGTCTTCTCCGACCGGCTCCCTCCTCTTCTTCTTGCTGGGCTCGCTGGTTTTGAAACCTTCCGGAAACCAGAGTTGACCGTGCTCACGGCGCCGCTTTCGAGAAGCAACCATTCCCACCGCGATGAAGACCAGAAGCGCCAATCCACCCAGAACCACGTAGACCGGATAGAGCTCCACCGCGGAGGAGCCGTCCACCTTACCTATCCC
This sequence comes from Paedocypris micromegethes, assembly GCA_028031935.1. Lineage (NCBI taxonomy): Eukaryota > Metazoa > Chordata > Actinopteri > Cypriniformes > Paedocypris > Paedocypris micromegethes. Next base: position 403,714 of record CM051493.1, read on the forward strand.
AGGAAGAAGAGACGACATGTCAGGCCACCAAAGTGCGAAAGCGAGCGGATGAGCCAGCGTCAGACACGCGTTCCCGCTAATCAGAATTGCTAACCGATTCCCATCAAAAAGAAGCCGGCAAATCGGAGAAAAAAGAAAAAAAAAAGAAAGATGGAACACCTCCTCTCGCCTTTCTCAGCCCTGGGTGCCAGGAGACAACTTTACCACTTCTTCTTTAAGGAAAAAAAGGGAGGGATTAATGAACTTCAAATTACTGCGCACACTTTAAGCTGTAAAGACGAAGGATTTATTAGGATTTTCAAGATAACAAAGACTCCCAACTTCTAGCACACTCCCGATCAATTTCTCCCTCTCGTTTTATTCCAGGCTCCCCGTGCTAACGATTTTGAAATGATAAACTCTGCACACCTAAACCCTTGGAGATGCATTAAGTCCTGATGCGCTCAACAAGGTTAAGGTTGCACCAGTCCGCGTCGCTTTACATGCCGACTTGCTCGACGTGTCCTGTCTGGACAAACGAGTTGACATGATTTACATCAATTAGCGGTTTTAGCGCCTGGAGCTAGTCGCTTTTTACCAAGACTATTGATTGTTTGGCCCGCGTAATAGACACCGAGAACATTTGCTTCATTGTTATGAAGTGGAAGCCCACAAACATCAAAGTGATCCCTCTAATCCATAGTAGGAGGCGGTGGGGTTAAAGGTCGAGATGGTGGGGGGTGGGGGGGGCTGAGAGTAAGTGCGGTAGGAGGCGGAGTTTTGACTTGACTGAGGGCATTATGGGAAGACGTGAGGCACACGACAATGCTCGTGCCCACCGAGAGCAGGAGAGAACGCGAAAGCCCACTCACTTGTGACAGCTTCGATGAAGTACGGCATATTCAGATTGCCGCTGGAAGCCAAAGCTCCGAGAAAAGCCGCCACATCGTTAGCACTCTGGAAGCACTCGGAGGTTTGCTGGTAGCACTGCCGGTTGTCAATTTCCAAATACACCACGGAGCTGGTGGAAAAGCAAGAGAGCGGTCAAAAATGGCATTCGTGTCTTGAAAGATGGAGGAAGAGACATATGAAAAGAGAGAGGGATGCAAAGACAAAGCAAAATAGAGAGTTGGGGTGACAGAAAAAACAGAATGGGAAAATGAGAGGATGAGAGAGATGGGGAGAGAAAAAAAATGATAAGAAGGATGGAGAAAGAACGAGAGTGATGGAGAGTGGAAAATGAAGAAGACAGACAAAGAGAAGAAGAGAGATTGATTGATTGGTAAACAAAGAAACAAAAATAGATCAAAGAGAGAAAGATAGATGAAAAGAAAGAGTGAAACAAAGAAAGAGACAAAGAGATGAAGAGAGATGGATGGAGGGAGAGAGAGAGAGAGAGAGAGAGAGAGAGAGAGAGAGAGAGAGAGAGAGAGAGAGAAAAAGAGAGAGAAACATTGAGAAATATTTGGAGAGTGTGCAAGAACAATGAACAAGATATAGATGGAGGGATGGACGAAGGTTGGAAGGATGGAGAGAGATAAAAGATGGAGAGATAGATGGAGGGATAGAGAGACAGATGGATGGAGTGAAAGAAATAGAGATGGAGAGAAACAGATGGGTTGAATAAACTGAGATGTATGAATGAAGAGAGATTGAATGAGAATGATGGAGAGAGGAATGAACGATTGGAGAGATATAGAGAGGGGGATTTGAAGGATGAGAGAGAAAGATAGAAATGGAAGGATGAAGGGAAAGAGAGAAAGAGTGATAGAAAGATTGAGAGAGAAATGAGGGATGGAGTGAATGGGAAGGATGAAGATACAGAGATAGACAGACAGAAATTGAAGGACGGAGAGACAGAAAGATGAAAGAAATAGTGATACAAGAATGGAGATACAGAGAGCTGGAGGAATGTAGAGAAAGATAAATAGAAGGATGGATAGACAGAGATGAAAGAAAGAAATAGGGATGGAAGGATGGAGAGACCGAGATAAAGAGTGAAAGAGATTTAGAGACAGAGAAGGGGGATAGAGAGAAAAAGATAGATAGAAAGATAGAGAGATAGAGATGGCTCAAGAAGTCATGTCTCAGAGCAGAAAAAAAGTTAAGAGAGTGATTAAAAAAAAGACACCGACATCTTCACATTTCCTGAACAACACTCACCCTTTGATCTGGATCTCGTCCAGTTCTCTACGTCTTCTCCCTCCATCCAGCACAATGTTGTATATGCTGCTTTTCACTGAGCTGAAGATGGTTCCGGAGCCGTGGTCCTGGCTGTCCACAGATCGCTTGATGTTGTGCTTGCGCAGCTCCTGCTCATTGCCGTAGTAGGGGTAGATCATGGGCTCCCCCTGGCTGTTGTGCCGGAACACTACGTTGGTGTGAAGAACGCGGCTGAGCTCCCGGAGAAACCCAAACGAGTTGTTTCTGAGCTGCTCGGGCATGATGTGCACAACCACCACCAGGAGTCCAGACGCCAACTTCTCCGGGATGTTGTTGGCACAGTCCAGACCGTCCCACTCACACTCGGCGTTGTTGCAGCCCTGGTCACAGTGGCCATCTGCATAGTGGTCTTTGCAGTACTGGTCATAGAGTGGACTACAAAAAGAGAGCAATCAAATCAGATGACCACTCATGCTTCACCAAGATGGCCATCATGGCCCACAAATTATGAAAGTTGGCTAGAGGCACATTTTTTTGGTAAATTTGTCCTTGAGAGATGAGTTTTCAGATGAAAGTCATTCTAATATTTACATTATATTTATTGTATTTACGTGAATATAAGCACCATCCTAATTTTTTAGGCACAAAATAAAAATTCAATTTTTTTTACTAACATTTCTGGTTCAATTACGTTAATATTCTCTTAAAATACTATTTTTCTTTGTTTACTCGTTACTCGTTTACTTTGTTAACTTGTGACTCGTATCATTTTTATATTGTTTTACTTAAATAATAGATAACAAAAAGTCAATTACGTGATCAGCACTTATCTTTTTGCTTTAGTCAGACTCACACATTGCTCTCACACATGCGCATTAATATACATAAATCATATATTTTAAATATATACTGTACACTATTTCTCTTACTATGGAAAATACACACACACACACACAATTATACTGTATAGTAGATCGACCGATGTAGCTGATTCATGCCGTCATGGAACTACGCTCATAATTCTTTGATTTGACTGACTGACCATTAAACAAGGTTTGAAAGTTTTTTTCACATTCACCAAAACAGAGTATTATTTAATTATTTTAATGATTTGATAATAAATTAATAATTGTAATAATTAGTTAATTCCCTCAAAGACATCACACAAGTGGAGATAATGCTTGAACACTGCAATTGCCACATGCAGCTATATTTGTGATTATATAGTGATTTATCATCTAAATCAGTAACATTGATCATCTAAATCAGTAACATTGATCTGCAAAATGTTTTTCTCAAAAACATTTTGTTTTTGAGAACAGTTTGCACAGACAGACAGTCTCACTTGAGAACAGTGAGAACAGCACAGACAGTTTGTGAAAGTCGAAGGAAAAAATGAAATTCTCAAATAGGTATTATCACTCACTTGCACTGGCCCTCCATTCTCTGGCAGTCAAACCCGTCATAGAGGCATCCGGCGTTGTGGCACTGCTTATCACACACTCCGTTATTGAAATAGCGCCAGCACTGCAGAGCAGCCGAGCAGTTCTGCCACGGATCCTCAAAGTTCAGCGAGCAGTCGCCTCCGTCCCAATCACAGGCGTAGTTGTTGCACGCTCCATCACAGATCTTGTTTCCCTTCTTGTTGTCGCACTCCGCCACCTCACAGCTGGCCGTCACTTCTGGAGCGGGGGTGACGTCTCGGCCCGAGCCGCCGGGGAAACTGAAGTCCAGGATGTGGCAGAAGAGCCCGTTGAAGCCGGACGGACAGACGCAGCGGTAATACGGAGCCTCGGAGATAAACTCGCACGTGCCTCCGTTGTAGCAGGGGTTGGTGGTGCAGTGGCCTTCGGTGGGATACTTGCACTCTGGCCCGGTGAAGGCCGGGGGGCAGAGACATTTGGGACTCTTGTTGCCGGAAACGCATGTACCGCCATTTTTGCACTGAAGGCTTCCGCAGGCATGAGCGTCATACTCACAGGTCGAGCCTGTAAAGCCCTAAAAGACAGATTTGGTCTCAGAGGTTTAGTCTAGTCATAATTTGGGTCTGGGAAAAAAATAAAGCACCGAACTAACCGGGGGGCACTTGCAGATGAAGCCATGAGGAGTGTTGCTAGCCACCGCGCACGTGCCTCCATTACGACAAGGTTTGCCCTTACAGCCATCAAACACTTTATGACAGCGCTGGCCTGCAGAGAGCAGGAAAGGTGGTTAGATCTCCTGCTTGAATCATCTCATGTCAGGATAAGTCAGTGTATTGCTTTGTCAGTGTTAAGGACTAGTCTTCTGACAGTGCCGCAAATAACAGTCCCAATTTCTTGGTTTTTGCTTCCTTTTCTGTTTTAGTTTCACACCTGTCTGTACCTTATGTTCTGCGTCCTACGATTAGCTAAATAGCCTGTGCTTATCATGAACTCTGTGGGTTTTTTTGGCTTATTTTTGCTCGTTATTTTTATTGTTGTCGTGTGCTTGTCCACTTTTAGCACTCATTTTTGCTCCGCGTTGGGTTGTGTTTGTTTGCCAGCTGACCTTGATTACCAAAAGTTAAGTCTTTATTTCTTTCACATTTGCTAAAAAGACCACAGTGTTCAATTTATTTTTGTCTTTCGAACAGTCTTGTATTTTGTTAGCTTGTGTGGCCATCTTGTTTTCCCCTTGTGGGTTCGTGTTTGGTTGTTTTTGTATTTTGAAATGAGTCTGTTCTTTTATAAAAATTTACATGAGGAAAAAGAAAAAGAAAACGAGAGATTTAAATGGACTAACACAAGAGACAATAATCAAAATCATTGACGTGGCAATTGTGTTCCAGTGTTGGGGCTTGAACCTGCCACTTAGCTGTTGCAGGTTCAAATTCCGTTCCACAGTCACAAGTTTCCTTAACACTGAACCCCCACATCGTATGACTGCCTACTGCTCCGGGTTTGTGTGTGTCACTTCACCGGATAGTTAAAAGCAGAGCACAATTTCAATACTGCCCCTAGTGGCCATAATGACAAACTCTCTCACTTCACTACTTCTTTAAAATCAGGTGTGAGGAACTAACCAATGAACAACAAAGTAACACAAGAAAGCTGAGAAGACAAATCAGATAATTAGCCAAATGAAATTCCATCAAATAAAAGAAGGAAAAAATAAATAAATAAATAAACGGAACGCTTATTCTGGGCACTGTCAGAATAGGAGTCCACCATGGCAGATGTTTCTATCACTACGGCAACAGATGTGTACCTGTGTAGCCCGTGCGACACTCGCAGCGGTAGTTGTTGGTCAGCTGGATGCAGCTGTGTGTCCCCCGAGGGTCACAAGGGTTGGACAGGCATTCGTTCACATCCCCCTCGCAACGCTCGCCCACGTAGCCGGCCAGACAGATGCAGTGGTACCCACCCACCCGGTCCACGCACCGGCCCTTGTTAAAGCACTTGGGCTCCTGGGTGATGGGGTCTGTGAAAGGCGTGCAGTCATCCACGTTGATCTCACAGTGAATGCCTGTGAGTGAAAAGAAAAGAGTCAAGTTGTTTTGAAAACTTTGTTTTGAACAACTCTGTAGTAACTCACTGAGACCGAGACTAATACTGACGTGTGATTGCATCCAAAATTGAGTGTCTAAAGCACATTTCTGAAAATAAAATATCAAGTTTTGTTTTGTTTTTTTGCACTACAGTATTCATAACAATTCACAAAAATCAGATGCTTGTTTTTGTGTCACTGAATGTAATGCATGTTGTGTAGAAGCAATGCTTAAAATAAGTCAATGGTGGGGCCCCACTATAATATAATTGCAAGTGTGTGTGTGTGTGTGTGTGTGTGTGTGTGTGTGTGTGTGTGTGTGTGTGTCCAAATGTTATTATGAATAAGTGTGTGAAAAGTGTGTGAATACGACAGAGAATGAGAGTTAGACAAGAGAGAAATAGAGAGAGAAGGAGGTAGAGAGAGAGACTGATCAGATCTGTAACCCAAAAAAATGGATAATGATTCATAACATGTAGTGACTGTCACATTGGATAAGCACTATTATATTCATATTACATAGACAAATACTTTGTTAATATAATACATTAACAAAGAACAATTATAATAATAAGCATATTTGTTTTTTTTATAGTGAACGTAACAATGATTAAATGTCTCAACCAAATTCAACACAAAGCCCTTCATCGCTTATAGAACTTGGGTCGTTTCTGTCAATTAAAAATATAAAAGCCGATGCGATCTGCAAAATTAAGCACGTCCCGATATCCCTTATTGTTATATATTTCATATTCATAACTTGACCGGATCAATGAGAAGAAACCGTCTGAGGCTGCTGATAACGGGTAAGTCCTAATTAATGAAGTGTGGGATGAAAAGAGGAACCAGGAAGTGATGGCTGACCTTGTGTTCCCCGAGGACAAGAGCATTTGTAGGTATTGATCAGGTCGATGCACGTTCCTCCGTTCTGGCAAGGCTGAGAGAAGCACTCATTGATTTCATCCGAGCAGTTCGCTCCATGATAACCTGGCACGCACTTCAGAAAGCAGAGAAGGTGTGAGGCGAATTAATGGCCGACATCAAAAAAGCGGCTTCTGTTTACTTCTGTTCCTTCCCTAATCAGCCCCTCCAGGATTTCACCATTTTATTTGCGATTTTTGAGAAAATAAAAAGTCGTTATCTGGAATTTTGCGATTTTTGGTATAAGTCAGACATCCCATGTTCCATAGGCTATACGCATAATATCCATAATATGACACTTATCACAAAAATAATGATTCATTATTTTTCAGTATTAATTTTTACAATTATTTTACAATTTTACACATTTTCAAACTTGGCAAGATTGTGTGGTTATGTACATTTTCAGTTTCTAAATATGTATCACCTGAAATAATTATTTTCAAAATTGAAATATTGTAGTTAGAGATAATTTGTTCAGATCATTATAATTTCCAGTAGGCTCAAGTACTTGAGTACTGGCCTTTGTTATTTTTTATTGCTGCTTTATACTTGTACTACTAAAATTATAAGCAACTTTGGAAAGCTCTACTTGACTACATTTTTGATTGGGTATATGTACTGTACTATTTACTCCACTACATTTTTTTACATTTCTTGGTGTTTTTTGAGCTCAAAGTCAGTACGAGAAAAATACTTAAAATCTTTAAAACTGAATTGTTGGCTTGTAACTTTCTTGCAGTAATGACTGAACCATTTTTACAGTAATGTATCCGTACGCTTACTCATACACGTTTATGTACTCATACACATAGTACGGTTTTCAGGTACTCTTTACACCTCTGATATTTTTATAGTTTACGTGCATTTTATTCATTTGCTGTACTGCCAAAAAGTGTTAATTGTTTTTTGAAGCGACGTTGAATCACAGAATCGTGGAAAACTGAATGGACTGAGAGGAACACTTCAGAGATGTGTTGACTGGCCAGATCAGGACGTACTTCGCAGGAGTATCCGCCCAGGTAGTCGGTGCAGGTGGCTCCGTTGAGGCAGGGGTTGGGGATGCATTCGTTCACCTGCTCCTCACAGTAGCTGCCTGTGTATCCCGCCTGACAGTGGCAGTAGTGTGTGCTCCCCGCGTCCAGACACTGGCCCGAGTTACGACACAAGCCAGCCACGTCTACGCCTGCAGGCAGGAAGAGAACGGTCAGCCGGGGGAACGGCGGCGGGAATGCGACGCATGGTTACCCTGCTGTTTAGCGGCGACCTCGCAGGACACGCTGGGCACGTCACAGTACAGGCCGGTCCAGCCCGTCTGGCACTGACAGCTGTACCTGGTGCCGCTCTGCCTGCAGGTGCCGCTGTTCTTACATGGAGACGGTTTACACCAGTTCACCAGCTCCTGCAAAGCACAACATTAACACCCCGTTATACAAACACTGTGAGATATATACAGACACAAACATTCACAAATATATAATATAATCACAAATATATAATATATTAAATTAGTCATTATACATTTTATAGATTTTAGACTATATAGTATCTAATTATACCGTATTATAGATACTGCATTTACTGTACAGTAGACAGACAGACAGACAGACAGACAGACCGACCAGACAGACCAGACAGACAGACAGATAGATAGACAGACAGACAGACAGATCTATCACCTGGCAGTTAAGTCCGCGGTAGCCTTGAGGACAGACGCACTTGTATGTGCCATAACTGTCCTGGCAGGTGCCTCCGTTCATGCAGGGTCGCGAGTCACACTCGTTGATGTCATGCTGGCAGTAGTTGCCAGTGAAACCCGCCGGGCAAACACATGTGAAGATGTTGATGCCGTCCACGCAGGTGCCGCCATTGAAACAAGAGCTGGTTAGGACACAAACAATATTTAAGAAATAATAGTGCAATGTAGACTCTTGACCAGAGGGGGCGCTAGACAGTAGCACGGGAAGCCTTAATCCTTCTCTTTAGTCTTTAACCAAACATGAAGCAGTTGTTTGAAAACTGATTTTATAGATATACTAGGATTATTTGGAGGTTTACCGAATCACAGAATTTTGATTCAATTAAGCAAAAATGTTACTTTAAATTCTAAAAATTGCCTGGGGGTCTTTTAATATGCTGTGAAAAAGAAGTAAATAGATTATTAAAAGATAGTTTAATAATTCACAGCACCATATAGTCCAAGTATGCAACATCCTTTACGGTTCTTTAGGATTAGATCGAAATAAGCGGCTGGTCCGATTAAACGCAATCGATCCCTTTACCTCTCGGTGCAGTCTGGTGTGTTGTTCTCGCAGTGTATTCCGCTAAATCCCGGCGGACAAGTGCACGTGTAGCTGTTCACGCAATCCGTGCAGTTTGCCCCGTTTTTGCATGGATTACTCTCACATTCATTAATGTCCTCCTCGCACTGGCTACCCCGGAAACCCGGTAAACAGGTGCAAGTGAAGGCATTCACTGCGTCTTTGCAGAAGCCACCGTTACTGCAGGGGTCTGCGGAGCACAAACACAGTCTCAGGAGTCGAGATGAGACAAGTCGAGTGGAGACAAGACGAGACACTCACTGGGTTTACAGTCGTCAGTGTCAGTCTCACAATTACGTCCCGTGTAGCCCGCTTTACAGCTGCATTTGTAGCTGCCTGCAGAGTTTTGACAAGGGGCTTCATTTTGACACGGGTTCTTGACGCATTCGTTGATGTCCACCTCACACGTCTGGCCTGAAGTCAAGCAGAATCTCTGGCATTAAAACGCATGATCCAGTCATGGACGTTCTATGGGTTGTACCTTGCCATCCTTCAGGACACACACAGGAGAAGCTCTGGTAGTCTTCAGATTCCTTACACACGCCTGCATTCTTACAGGGTCTGGTGCCGCACGGTGCCAGCAAGGTTTCACACGTCTCACCTAGAAAAACAATAAAGCTCTAATTATCCATTCATTTTCCTACTTTTTTCTATCTCGGTCACTGGATTGGTGGCCGTCCAATCACAGAGCGGGACACACTCATTTGCTGGACTTTGGGATGAAACCAGAGACCCTGAGGAACCCCATGTAAGTTGGAGGAGAACATGCTCTTCAAACACGAGTCTTCAAAAATGTCATGCTTAATGTTGATTAGCAGTGACAATTCTATTTGTACTACTAGTTTTACATTCAGCATTTCTATGGCCATTTTCCTGAATTCTGACTTTTAATCTCAAGCATCAAGTTGTAATTTAGAATTTACTTAAAATGTTTCAATTCAGACTTTCAGACTCACACCTGCGAATTTCTAAGTGTTACAATATATCTGTATTATCAATTCTGAGACAACGTTCAGAGTTTTCAATGCAAAATAATGAAATCAAAAGATTCACGTTTACAACTTGCCATTCTGAGAGTAATCAACTGTATTCTTTTTCCTTTCAAGTGATGGAAATTAGCTTCCATATCACACCACAGCATTAATCTGAATTAAAAAACAAAGCTGTGTTGCTGGTATAAACCCTGATTCTGCTGTTCCGTGACTTAGTTTGTTGTTGTCTTTCTTGCAGATTTTGCCCTAAATATAGAAGGCGTCTGTGAGATTCAGCACAGATTTAAAGGTGATTCTCCTGTCTCTGTTGTTCCAGATATCAGTGTGAGCAGAGGAAGCACGCTGGGCCTATCTTCTGAACCGAGGCCGGCCCGTCGGAAGGCAGCGCGTTTTCCTGCCATTGTCTGACAATTTGTGTCTGTCCGAAAGAGGAAACGGGGCAAACAGGAAGCACGGCAGGTCACCGGTTCCCACCCTGCTGCCGCCAGATATGTGATGTTCTTGATTTGAAGACACGGTGGATTTTTCCAAACAGAACGTTTTTGCTTTCAGGATTTGGATATTCAGTTACGTGTTATTTGCTGAACACACATTTCCATATTCCATAATGATCGAAAAAAATTGAAAATCAGTGTCTCACTCCGGTGTGAATAGAAATCTGTAGAACATTACAATTAATTAAAATGTATCAATTATTGATTCTTTTTTATTTTAAAAAAGTAAAAAATGAATGATAATTTCATTTAAATTATATAGAATAATTTTCTTCAGAAACAGTTAACTTTCACTGATGTGAACAAATACATTTATTCTTCAAATATATATGATAAAAAAGATCAGTTTCCAGTATGTTTTCTAGTGCGTTAGTGGGTTTCCTCCGGGTCTCTGGTTTCCTCCCACAGTACCACAGGTTTGAAATTGCCATGACCCAGAAATGAAGTAAACAGTAGAAAATGGCATGATTTATAACAAAAAACAGCACATTTTGGTATTTCCTCTTTTATATTTTCAAATCAACAACCAACCACAGTGTTCTTACTGTTCTTACTGACTATCTTGCTTCGTAAGCAGGGAGGACTACTGATAAAACTATTCTGATAAAGCAAGAGTTTTTACTTCCTTGTGTTTTTTCAGAGCTTTGGGGAATTCAAAGAAAGAACAAACCCATCGCTTTAATTTTACAAAAGCAACAAGAGGATGTAACAAAAAGACGGCCACACTGGCATAAACGCTCAATAACTCCTGACAGAACTTACCTGTACACTTGGACAACACAATAAATTAAGAATAAAAATAAAAATTTACTAATAACGGACAAACGAGGAAGGCGTAGAAACAAGACAAGACACACAAAACAAATAATTCATAACAAGGAAGTAAAGCCAAAGAGACAATGATTTTGCTTTGGCCACTGTCAGAAAACTCTGCTTACAATGCAATACACAATTCTGGATAAAATGAGAATCGCAATTTTTTTCCACAATTAAAAATTACCATTCTGTCCTGATTCTGGATATTTTTTTTATTTTAAATATTTAACCCTGGAAATTAGGTTGTCAAACAGCAATATAATAACACATATTATTCTTTGCTCTAAATTTAAATAAACGTAATGAAAAATAATATAATGTAATGTAAAAGTAATGTTGCAAAGAAAAAAAACATTATTAAACGTAATAAAATGTAAAAAAATGGACAAAATTATTAGCTCTGTTTAAGCACTTTTGAAATGCTTTTCAAACAATGATTATGTTGTAGGGGGGCTAATAATTTGGTCCTCAACTACATTATATATGTTTGCTGTATATAGTTTCTATAGTTTATAGTTTGAAAACGCAGTAAACACATACACACTGTTTATTTTCTGTTTTTTTAAACTCAGCAACGTAATAAGCGCACGTGACCACTACGTGAAATCACATGTGGCCGTCATAATTTTTAAATGATTGTGCACGGCGGAGTACTGTTCTAATGCACACACACACACACACACACACACACACACACACACACACACACACACACAGACAGAGACTGCTCGTCGGAGATCAGAGAGTTTGGCAGAATTGTATACATTCTGGATTCATATTGTGAGGGGGGTTAAATCGAGATCACAATCTTTTAATGATTAATTGTGCAGCTATACAAGATACTGACTGGAATCCTGACACAAAACGTTTCTAGAGGACAAAAAATTGGAAGTAAAGAGTGAGCACGTACCGGTGTAAGGCAGCAAACAGTTGCATTTGAATCCAGCCACGTCATCAATGCAGGTTCCTTGATTCAAACAAGGGTTGGAGGCACATTCGTTGATATTGGTTTGACAGTTTGGACCTAGAGTTTGTGTTGAAGAGAAAGACTGGGTGAGTTTGTGTTCAGCACAGAACGTTCAGAGATGGTCGTGTGTAGGATTGGCAGAATGAAGATGATTTAATGTTCAGTTCACGACCCGATCAATCATTGCGTGTTAATCTCATATGTATTCCTAACTGTTGATTGGTGGTGTTTTTCGGAAGCGTTGTCTTTGTCTTTAGTTTGACTGTGATCCACCAAACAGTAGGAACACTTCAGCTACAGGAAGTTAAGAAGCAGCGAAACAATGACGTCACACTTTTACTGTAGTAGCATTTTAAATGAACACAAATTAATGCATTCTCCTGCCAATCACTGATCGTTCAAAATGTGTAAATCAGATCAGTCAGCTCTTGATAAAAGCGTGTAATTGGATATGGTACCCACCACTAAAGCCTGCCCGGCATGTGCAGACATATCCGCTGGTCATGTCCTTACACGTGCCTCCGTTCATGCAGGGGTTGGAATCGCACTCATTATTGTTGATATCGCAATTCACACCACTCCAGCCAGAATCACAGATGCAATTATATCTGCGGCAACAACACATCCATTAACCGCCAGTTCATCCGTCTTTAAGGCTGTTCACACGGTTCTCTGATACACACCCGTTGATTTTGTCTTCACAGTGGCCGTGAATGCAAGGGCTGCTGAGGCACTCGTTTAGTTGTGATTGGCAGGTAGTGTCGTGGTAACCGTCTTTGCACAAGCACGTGAAGCCATTGACACCATCAATGCACGTTCCGCCATTTTGACACGGGTTGATGGCACAATCATCAATATTGATGTTGCACATTTTTCCTAGAAAATAAAAACAAGGATAAAGAACGTGCTTTTTAGAATCACTTTTTAACTACTCTTCATGCATGTGGGTTTCCTCAGGGTCTCCGGTTTCCACCCACAGTCCAAACACAAATGTTCTAATTGGCCAACCAATCCACAGTCTGTCTCGCCTCCAGAGTTGCTGGGAGTGGCTCCAGCTCCCCATTACCCGGCCGGTAATGAAAAATTGTTTGGAATTTGAATGAACTGAGAACTTATTTGACCAATCCAAATGGTAAGGTTCTCTTCAGGCATCTCCCCTCTTAATCAAACCCATTGTACAGCATAAAGGCAGAGGTTTCATTTGTCAATGGTTTTAAAGCACCTGCAATCTTCCTCCCTTTTAAAAAGATCAACTTTCACAAATCTTTTTTAAATCTTTTCTTTTGCAACTCCCAGATGTCCTGGAGATCTTTTGGTTGAATGGGAGAGGGGTAAACGGGGGATTGGGCGAGACTGTAAGGCAACACCGTGTGTGTTCGCTGGCCAGCTGTCTCTCCCAGCCCCGCCCTGCTCCACCCCTACTCTCTTTGTCTCACCTGTTTAACTCTTTGTTGGGTCCTGCTTCAGTGAAGTACATTTGAGCTAAGAACATCACGTACTTCTCATTAAGACCATAGAATTTCTAGTATAAGTATAAATAAAGCATGTCATATTCAAAAAGAATTTAAAATATTTCAGTTGTTAACTGAAAGTTCAATCCTCTGCATCACTGAAGCTTCATCACCCCAAATTTTTCCACGACTCGAGACTTAACTATCAGATAACTGTCAGCACCTCAAATCCTTCAGTGGCAGAGAAGCTTGTCTTGAAAAATGTGGCCTCGTCCAGTTTCTATGACAGTTTCTGTCCATTGTAAAGAAACTGTTCAGTCAAAAACGATATATGTAGACTTTTTTTATACTGACCGCCTTGTCTTTTTGCCTTTGAAATAACTTTCAGGTCATTTTGCACTATAAGATACATCCTTATAAATTTTATTTTTTATCCATGCTCCTTTTAATCCAGTGCCTTATGTCTGAATTTTGGTTGTTACTGACTTGTTTTCTGTGGCACACGAAGCTGAAAGTCTGTCAGAATGTTCGAGTGACTTTGGTGTTATGACGCTCTTGAAGTTCTTGAAGATTATTGCATTAGTGTGAAATTGTGCTCTGCTTTTAAACATCAAGTCAAGTGACACCCACAAACCAGGAGCAGTGGGCTGTCTTAAGCTGTGTTGGGGGGCATGTGAGAGTCCATGTCTTGAAGTAGGACACTCAGTTGTAGAACCCACCGGACCGGGATTCAAACCTGTAACCCTTGGGTGGCAGATCCAACTCCGGAACACTGTCACTGCTACCCATAATTCTAGTTAAGAACATGGACAGGAGATAACAAGAATAAATTCAACCCAACGATACAAAAATGTGCACTCCTGCAGGAATAGGCACCATGGAGAAAATGGATTGGACCAATTAGATTACCATTTCAGACACGTATAATCCAAGCTGGTGTGACACCACTCACCAGTGTATCCCGGCTCACAGGAACACTCGTATCCATTTATCTTGTCAATGCATCTTCCATAGTCACAGGGATTGCTCTGACAGTCGTCCAGATTGGTCTCGCAGTTCATACCTGCCAGCACAAAAGAAAAGATGCTAAATTATTCCAAAACCAGATACATTCGGCAAACCTACTAGTGTCTTATTGATTTCAGACTGGAGGTACCTGATGTTCCTTTTGGGCATTGGCACAGATAGGCATTCTCCCGGTCCTGGCACGTGCCTCCATTCTGGCAAGGCTGACTGAGACACTCGTTGATGTTCGTTTCACATAGCCGACCCGTGAAGCCCGGCCGGCACAAGCAGGTAAAGGACACCAGGCCGTCTTTGCAGGTTCCATAGTGGCATGGGTTGGAAAGGCACTCGTCCACATCGATATCACAGAGCTGCCCAGTGTACCCTAGAAGGTCAGAGGTTAAAAATGAGCAGATTGATCTGAAGCCGAAACTAAGGTCCGCAGATTTTACTGGTCAGGACAATTCTAAGACTCTCTAAGATGACCGATGTACAAAAGGATGCTCTAATAAGAAATATACCTGGAAGCTGTCATTGTGGGATGTAAGCCACCAAACAGCGTACTATTCCACAATTAACTGAAAACGAAACTTTCTGACTTAGATATTAATTATTTATAAGTTTACCTTGTTTACTAACAGGCACAGCACGACTTAATGTACAATTTAGTTTATACATGTTTACGTTAATGAGAACTAACAATGATATAACATTTAGTTTGGATCACATTTGATTAGCGCTGTCTAATCACTCTTTATTTTCCAATAGCTGATGACAGTGGTCTTTACTTTTGGAGTTCTTTATTCTTTTCTTCTAGCCTAGTAATAACCTATTGAGAAAAGTTACAGCCTATTGAAAATATGAAGCAATTTATGTTACAGAAATTTAGTTTAAAATTTAAAGCGATAAAAATTCCAAAAATTGCTTTTGAGAATTATAGATAGGAATGTGCTATTGTTTCATTCGGAACTGTTATGAAATTGTGTTTTGTTTTTCCTGATTGATATGGGTGTGGCCTAATTACGTTGCAGGTGATGGCAATATCCTGTTTTGTATTTAAAGAAGCTGAATGTAACTGCAAGGGGTGGTGGTGTATAGTCTGTAGGAAAGACTGGTAAATCTGATATTGAGAATCGTTAGCAAACTTGAGTGCATTCCGTTTATTATTTTGCCACGCTTTTGTTTATTGTTTGTATCTGTTTTTGAGTTAGGGAGTTAGAGAAGAAACTGTGTTTTTGTTTTTCCACGTTTGTTTGAAATAGGGAAGTTAGGTTAGAGGGTTTTTCCAAAGATCGTTTTGTTTGTTATTTTCGTGGTGAAACACAGCACTCTTTATTTTTGTGGTGGGAAAGAGAAATAAAATCTCTTAAAAATCACCTTTGCATTCTGATCTGTGCGATCACCCTAGAGGTCGTAACAGGAACGAGTTTTGTTTCAAAACAACGAAAAACCACAGAGTAGGTCATTTTCAAGTTCCGGAATTATGTTTATCAAAACCAATCATTTTGAAATTTCTTTTGCATCTCAAAAACAATCACGATCGAAATGAAAACAAAGAAAAATGTAGCTTGTTGCAATTCCATTGATATAAAAATCTAAATGGCTTTGACGATACGGGAATAAACACATTTTGGAGAATGTCCCACACATCCCACAAAGTTAGATTTTTTTCAGTCTCAGGTTTGGGTTGTGTACCTTTAGGGAATATTACAATACTAATAAGGATTCCATGAACCCGTAATTACAGCAGTTCCCACTTTTTCAAGAATTGAGCAGGTCCAGACAGCTACTGTAGCAGTGACCCTGGTCACCATCATACCTTCAGTGCATTGGCAGGTGTACATGTTGGGTCCGTCAATACACTTGGCCCCGTTTTTACAAGGGGTGCTGGCACACTCGTCAATATCAATCTGGCATTGGCTTCCAGAGAATCCTAAAGAGAGAGAGAGAGAGAGAGAGAGAGAGAGAGAGAGAGAGAGAGGGGTCTTTTCCATCAGTCCTTACACACCTCATTCCTTTACAGTGGACAACTAGTGTTCACAGCTCTCTCTCAGCTGAAAGCTTTTGCTCTCTCCCTTGAGACTTTGAGTTGCTATTCATCAGACCATCACGGTGAGAGGGAGAGATGGGTATAAAAGGGCGGTCAAATCCTCCAAACCCTACTGACAGAGGGTATCAGACAAAGAAGAACTGTCTTTTCAGTGGAACACCAAGCCTAGCCGGTTGCCTCCTTTGTCTCGTGGACATTTCCATTACAATGTGCATTCTTCCATCCAGCCTATGCCCCCCTTTTTAGAAAACTTCCTCCCAAAAAGAGTCCCATACAACCCCTGACCTCGACCTATTCACCAGCCCCATTGCTCAGGAATCCACAACATTTATGCTTTTTTCCCAGTAATTTTAATCCGTGTTTCAGACGTCTGCTGTTGGAATATACCGTCCGAACACATTAAGGGCTACAGGATCATTAAAGCACAGACCATGTGGGAAATCTTTACAATCTTTGTCTTTTCTGATATTGAGAATAATTTCAGCAAAGACATATTTTGCATACTTTGATGCGTTGTGGATTCTTTGTTGAACAATAAACTGACAAATAGGACGTTTGCCAGATTATTACAACGTCTGCATTTTCGTTTTTTAACAAATAGTTTTAAGATGATCAAGTTTAATACTAGATTTAAATTAAATAAACCTGACCGAGTGAGTCGAAGGCATCCTGAAAAATGATATGAATTTCATTAGAACCTTTGGAATTCCACCTTTGAAATCAGCCCATTGTGGTAACCATGGATTCCGTGTGTGTACACTACTGAGAAAGAGCCCTGTGCCGCATGCTGAAAGGGTCTCTGATTTCCATCTGAAATGCTGAGGAGGCCAAGCATTCATCTCTTCAGATTACCGTCTTTCAAAGCTGTTTAGGGCGGTTGGAGTCTGTGCAGAGCCTTCATCCTGCCTAATATTGTACCTCCGCTCTTCCTCTTTTGTATAATTATATGCAGGAATTCCTTTGCATATACCAAACATGCTGTTTTCCTAGCAGTAGATCTTTGTAAGATTCAAACCTGTTCTACAGTTTGGACTATTGGTGGACTTGAAGACAAATGCATTCCTTTGATAAATAAGAAATCAAGTACACTAAACAAAATCTAAAATTGCTAAAACTAAAAAATGCTTCACTGTCTCTTGTAAAGTTGTAGAAATGCAGTTATTATTTGTTCATGTCATGTTTGAATAAAACATTCCGTATACAAAACTGATTTAGGAATGAAAAGTTTCAATGGCAAAAGCCAATCGAATTCAAGCAAAGAACACCTGAAATCCTAACTTCCTGGAAGCTGTGATATGGATTATTTGTCAGATAAGCCGCCTCAGGGCAGGGATTAGTCTTCTCCTCTATGTTCTGACCCGCGCACACTCACCTGTGGGGCACTCGCACTGGTAGTTGTTGATCTTGTCGATGCACTTCCCATTGTTGAGACAGGGCATGTTGGCGCACTCATCTGTGTTGATCTGACAGAAGACGCCCTCGTACCCTGACAACAAACAGAAGCAGAAAACTTTCAGCGGCCTTTTAACAAAACACGCAGTAGCAAAAGCAATGTTCTCAAAAAAAAAGAATAACGTCTCAAAAATTCATTTACACGAGATAAATGTGTCATTTTGGTGAAAATATCTTTCCAAAATTAGCAACACAACTTCACCATAATTGTTAAAACAACAGAAACAAGATAGTTTCATAGTAGGGTTTTATTTCAGAACCAGTTGCTAAAAACCACAGATTAATGAGGTAAAGTGGTTCACGGTTCCACAGTACAGCTATTTTACAAGCTCTCTTCAACACAAAAAATAATTCAAGATAGAAGATAAAACGGTTTCTAGTCGTTTCCACCTTTGGCTGCAGCTATAGATGCCAGACACATTTGTCTAACACTAAAACGACAGTCACAAGTGTGTTTCTTTGTTTAATTACCAATGTACTGTATATTTGGAACTTGTCGGACAGAACTCAAAGCGCTAATCGTTTTGCTCCTGCCAAAATGCTGCATTTTTAAACAAAGTTATTACTAGTTTTTTTTTTCGTATTGCAGAAATTATCGTGTTAGGGACGTGTAAAGGTAAATGTTCAACTCTTACGTCAACAATGAGGTTCTGACCGTCTTACCTGGCATACATATGCAATGAAAGCCTCCAATTTGATCCAAACACGTAGCATCATTTTGGCACGGGCTGGACATACACTCGTTGATGTCCAGTTCACATCGAGCCCCCACATACCCCTGCTGACATTTGCACTGGAAAGATCCTTTGGTGTTGATGCACTTCCCAGCGTGCTCGCAGGGGTTCGCACCTGGAACACAGACGCTTTGCAGTTAAAGCACCAAGTAGTGGAACGGTAAATACAGTATTTCTACTATACTGGCCCGAACCGAGTGAGCATTCATCAATGTCCTGATCGCAGGCCGGTCCAACGTAGCCAAGAGGGCAGGTGCAGATGGCCTTGCCATTTACTGGGTTGGTATCGCAGTTGGAGCCTTTCTGACAGGGGTTGCTAATGCAAGCGTCATTCAGGTGACACAGCAGACCTACAACAGACGAGATGTTTAAACGATAGCTTGAAATAAAGCAAGTCAAAAATTGCACCCAAGATTTGAATGCACGCACCTGTGCGGCCATGCGGGCATTCGCAGAGGAAAGAAGCCACGCGGTCGTGACATGTGGCTCCGGTGTAGCAGGCCGCGTCTGCGCAGTCATCGATGTTGTCGCTGCAGTCGTCGCCCGTCCAGCCGTTTACGCACACACAGTGATATCCTCCTTGCGTGTTCAAGCACGTGCCTCCATTTTGGCAGGAGTTGGGCATCAGATCGCACTCATTTACGTCTTCCGTACAGAATTGACCTGAAGAGTTAATGGATGTTGGTTGTTGATCTCAAACACTTATTTTGCGATTCTGCGATCGCTGAATTCAACGTCAAATCACAAATGAATTGCCTGTAAAATACGTTGTTTACCGAAAATGCATTTGAAAACTGGACTCATTAATTATCAAAAAACGTTTTCAAAGTTACTACAAAATGTGTGAAAAATTACAAAAAGAAAACTGTAAAATCCTGAACTGACTAGTCATTTTGTCAAGGCAAAATTTTAAATTAATGTGTACAAAAATCAACAACCCAAAATTTGTTTACACCAAGTTTTTAAAGCAGCAAATCAATAATAACAACAATACCTGTCCATTCGGGTTTGCACTGACAGTTATAAGTGTTGACTCCATCCACACAGGTCCCTCCGTTAAGACATCGGTGGTCCGGGCAGTCATCAATATTCTCCTCACAGTTTTGACCACTAAAGCCTGAGAAAACAAGTTTAAAAGTTAAAGAATGTGGGCTGTACTTATAATAATAATGTATATAAGTAATAAAACTATGTAATAATAATAATAATAATAATAATAATAATAATAATACAGTAATTTTAATTTATTTTTGGCACCTTTCATGACACTCAAGGTTGCCTTACAGGACACACAACATGCACGCGCACACCAATTGCCCGGCAGCCAATCTGTGCTTTCATTTCTAATATACAGTACAGATTTATCAAGACCTGACCATAAACCGAGGCTTACGTATGCGCAGACGAGTGTTGTGTAACTTCACGTTTAGAAGCAGTGGTTGCGGTCAACGGCTGTTTCTGAGACGCCTGGCAGCACCAGCCATGAAAGCATCTCAACTGACTCAACCACAGCTTCCTGCAGGGTTTGAAGCTATTTTATTATCTATTCGCTCACCTTTTCCAGTGTTTGTGCTAGACTGCGTGTTAATGGACAAGCGTAAGGTGCAATGTTTTACACAGTTTCTGTATTTCAAATACACGAAAAGTTATTTCTACAGTGTCAACCACAAATCATACAATATAACCCAAACGCTCACCAACAGAATTAGACGCCATTTCTACACTGCAGTGTTAATCAAAGGCTCTTCTGGGATGAAGTTGTGAAATGAATGACTTTTGAAAACTTGCTAAACTTGAGTCTTTGAAGGGGATTTTACTACTCAAGCCAACTAATACTTGTTTTTTTTTAAAGATTAAAAAAAAAGTTAAATCTTTTTAAAACGAATCCGTAATTAACAATACAAAGTCCACCCAGGTCTCGGTAAAGGGTTGATTGAGTCCAGCATTGTGTGTCAGCGGTCGCCTAATACTTAATACTAATATTAGTAAACTAGACGGCAAAGTATGAGAATAACAGCGTACATAACACACTGAACAATTACTATCCTCTCAAACCCTATCTGTGTGACTTCTGAAGGTCTGTGTGTCTTTCTACTGCATGTACTTACAGACATACTTAAGGATCACATTCATCCATTCATACTTTCATCACAAAGAGAAAGAGGTCTGCAGAAAGAGAATGAGAGAGAGAAGAAGAAAAAGAAAATAGAGAGACGGAGAAAGAGAAAAAAGAGGAAAGAAAGAAAAGGTAAACATTGAAGAAATAGAAGGATAGAGACACGAAGGGAAGGAGAGAGAGAGAGAGAGAAGATAAAAGAAACTAAGAGAGAAAAAATGAGAGAGAGGGAAGATGAAGAGAGGGAAAGAGAGAAAGGGAAGGAAAGAGAGAGACAAATGATTGGAAGGATGGAGAGGGATAGAGAGAGAAAAAAGAGAGAGAGAGAGAGAGAGAGAGAGAGAGAGAGAGAGAGAGAGAGAGAGAGAGAGAGAGAAAAGTAAGAAAAGGAAAATGACAAAGAAGAAAAAACAAAAACAAAAAGAAAACGAGGAAAGAGGAGAGAGAGGAGAGAGAAGCAAAGAAAGAGAAAGAGAGACGAAAAAGAAAAGAAAAGTGTGAGAAAGAGAGAGAAAAAAAGTGGGCAGAGAGAAAAGAAAAAGCAAGAAAAGAGAAGAGAAAGGAGGGTCTGAGCCTCACTGAGGCTTTCTGGGAGAATTAGCTGAAGCCATTTCCCAAAGTTGTGGCAAACACTGATACTTGATTGTTTTTGAAAGCTCAAAGAGCTCATCCCAAATTTCTGCGTGGATCCGGATGCAAAGCTGCTGTCGTTTGTCATGTCGACGGAAATTCTGTGATCACCCGCCACCTGTAAGTCCCAACAGGCAGAGAGAACTTCCTCAAAGTCTGGAAGCTCAGACAGATGCGGCGTGTAATGAGTCGTCTGCTTCTGAGCGGCAGTCAGCAAAGCCTCATCATCATCATCATCATCATCAGCACAGACTTACACTGCGGTTTATGGTCATGAGGGGGAATTTTCAACGTAGATTTGCAAACATTCCAGCTCGGCGAAGCACGTCTTTAAACTCTTAGTGTGATAAAAAAAAACTCTTAAGCCCGAGCAGGGAATGTGTCCCTACACGATCCGAGAAGCCTTTATCACTGTTCTCCTTCAAGCTCGCCCCTTTAAGATTTCAAGCTCTTATGGTTTAGTTTTTTTTAATTAAAAGATTTAATAAGGACATTGCACTTAGATGTTTTGCCTCAGCGTGTTAACACACATGGTAATTTTCACCAGCAGTGCGCAGGAGAATTTGTTTGCTCAGTAAAAGATTCAATTTGGAACATATTTCATTCATTCATCTTCTGCCGTTTAGTCATTAACAGGGTCGTGGGGAGCTGGCGCCTATCTCAGCATCACTGGGCCACTGAGGCAGGAAACACACTCTGGATTGGTGGCCAACCATTCACAGAGCGGGATAAACAGACAAACACATTCACACACACACTCATGCATATACGGTCAATTTTCCAACTCCAATTCGCCTGAAACACGTTTTTTGTACATGTTTTTTTTAGGAAACCGGAAACCCGGAGGAAACCTATGTACAGTAAGCATGCAGAGAACATGCAAACTCCACACTGAAAGGCCTCAAACTCGAGAGTCAAATGGTAAACAATGCACCACCGTGCTGCCCTAGAGCATATATAAAAGCCATAAATCAAATCAAATCACTTTTATTCTCAGTTCACCAACAGCTCTGGTGAGTGAGAAGCTTAAGTGCAAAAAACTAAATAAATCTTCAGTTTATTGATTCGCTATTAGATATTAGTCTTTGATTCACCGGACTCATATATTGATTCGCCTGATTCATCCACTCATCCAGTATCTGAACCGCTTTTTAATTTCTGAGTCACGAGGAGCTGGAGCCACAGCAATTCAGGCCTGAAGGCTGGACACACCTGGAACTGGTGGCTGACCAATCACAGAGTGACACACACACACACACACACACTATGGGTCTACACACTGCATCACTGTTTCCTACATTAAACATTTAATCTTTAATATATCTTCTTCCATTAAAATTCCAGAGAATAAAAAAAAAACTCAATGAGCTGAATGTTCCTACCTGGCAAGCAGGAGCACTCGTAGCTGGTGTCGCCCTTCTGCACGCAGGTCCCCCCGTGGAAGCAGGGTGAGGGGTTGCAGGGCTGGTAAAGGGTCTCGCAGTGTTTCCCAATGTACTCCGCAGGGCAGTTGCAGCGGTATGTGCCCACTTCGTTTTCACAAGTCCCACCATTTTTGCAGGGCGAGGGGGTCTGTGCACACTCATTAACGTCCTGTTTGCAGGTCTGGCCGTAGAAGAAAGGTGAGCAGTGGCAGATGTAGTCAGAGTCAAAGGGGCTGCACTGCCCACCGTTGGCACAAGGATTGGAGGCACAGGGGTCCGCTTGCTGGCAGTTCTTACCTGGAACAGCAATTCAATGAATGATGTTCATGCTTTCATTGCAAAAAAATATTTTAAAGGAGATAAAAGAGAGAGAGAGAGAGAGAGAGAGAGAGAGAGAGAGAGAGAGAGAGAGAGAGAGAGAGAGAGAGAGAGAGAGAGAAAAGATAAGAGTAAAGTAAAAGCCAGAAAAAGGAATAAGTAGAAAAAGGGAGAGATACAGAGACTAATAGGACGAAGTAAAAAGGTGAGGTAAAAGACAGAAAAGGAAGGTGAATGAAAGTAAAAGAGAAAGGAAAGGACTGAGACTGAGAGTGAGAAAAGATTGTTGGAGAGATAGAAATAAAGAGACAGAAAAAGAGAGAACTCATGAGACAAAGAGAGAGAGAGGGAAAAACCAGAAAGGGAAAGAGACCGAGACAAAAAGACACAATACGAAAGTCAGAGAAGGATAGAAAAGTAGTAAGAATGAACTTTAAAAAAAAAAAGGAAGAGATGCAGAGTGTAACAGTGAGAAAGACAGACAGAGAGATAGAAAGTGAGAGAGAGATATTGACAGAAAGAGAGTGACGTACAAAATTGAGAGACAAGCTAAAAAATAGAAATGGAGAGAGATAGAAAGACACATAAAGTGACAAAAAGCAGAAAAGAGACACTGAAAGACAGACAGACGGTGAGTAAAAGACATAAAGAGAGAGACAGACAGAAAGGCAAAGTACGAGAGAGAATGGTTGAAAATGGTTGAGAATGAAAGTAATATGAAGAATCAGAAATTAACTGAAATGTAGTTTGAAAGAGAAAGAGCGAAAGAGACAGAGAGAGAGAGAGAGAGAGATGAGAGAGAGAGAGAGAGAGAGAGAGAGAGAGAGAGAGAGAGTTGGAAAAAATATGGAAAGAAACACAGAGCAAAAGACAGAAAAAAAGAAGGAAAGATAGAAAGACCTAACAACTGACTGTGTAAAGTGAACCACACAACAGTGACCTACAGTTTTTACAAAAGAATGAGTTGACGCTTTCTTACCGGACCAGCCTGGGGAGCACTTGCACTTGTACGTGTGGATGCTGGTGAGTTCACAAGTGCCTCCGTTGCGGCAGGGAGAGGCCAGGCAGACGTTATCAGTGGGAGTGAGGCAGAGCCGGTCTGCAAAGCCCAGGCGGCAGCTACAGACAAAGTCCACCGTGTGGTCCTGGCTGGTCACGTGGCACACACCGCCGTTCCTGCATGGAGACTGGAAGCACGGGTTGCGGAACTGGCACGCCGAGCCGGTAAACTGCTCCAGACACCTTCAGAAAGAAAAGCAAAGCGTTACATACCGGAAACACTGATTGAAATAACAAAATCTAACAGTGCGCAATCTAAAAGAGTGTGCTGTGAGAAGAGTCTGCTGTGTGTCTGATCAACTTTAAGTAAGGAGTTTGTCAAACTAGAGTCGACTCCGGTTCATTGGGACAAGACCATTTTGCCCCAATATACCGGCACAAATTTGCATTATGAGATGTACCAAAAAGCGGCTGCTCCCTTTTAAGCGGTTAAGCGGAGTCTACTGTATTTGATCTTAAACTATTTCACTTGGTACGGTAGAGTTGTGTGAAAAACAGAATGCAAGTCACAGCTTCGGTAATTTGTTATTGGTTTAGTGAAAAAAAGTTCACTACAAAATTTCACTGCGAAAATTTTTCTTTAAAGTTAAATGAACAATTATTTATATTTTCACACCATCCTGCCGTTGAACTGTGAACTTAACAGACTCAATCCCCCTTCTTCCATTTCTGGTTCACGGGCAGATGCAGCCAATTCCAGCAACTCTAAGCCTGTAGGAACATGCCTCCTGAATTGGTGGCCAACCAATTGGCTCTCACACAGCCAATCACAGCAACTCTGGCAGAATAAAACACAGACTCACACTCTCACTAACGGACAATTTTCCAGACCCATGCGTGTTTTGAATTTTAGTTTTTCTCTAAAACTCAAATTGTATTGAACCTATACAATTCAAATTAGGTTTAAAAAAATTGACAAAAGACACAAGACTTTATTTATCCCACTATGGGGTCATTTCTCCATTTCATTGAAGCAATCAAAAGTGTCCGTCAGTTATTGCTGTTGAAGTCTTGTTGTCTTGGTAATTCTTGAATTCAGTCCTGTTTCTTTATATAATCACAGATTTTCCAAAAGGTATAATAACGGAGTGATTACGTGAGGAGAACCGTGCTCGTCTGCCGTTTATCATCAAACTTTCTCCTGCCGTGGTGACCTGGTTCACAAATCTAATCCCTGTTCAAGCGGATTTATGCAAGTCAGGGATCCATCAGCAGCACCCAGGAGAAGAGTTGAGCACCTCAGCCTTTCTGAATGAATCTGAATTCATTTGCTCCCAGGACAAGGCCGTGTCTATCCAGGGGTCTTTGAACCCGGGGCTAACATTATTATCAGGACTTCAAAGCTGTCCTCTGCCAGCTCAATGCTCGCTATTCTCCTCTCCTACTGTAGAGTCTCCAGAGCGGCGGCCCGGACCAGGGGAATACAGACCGGGCCAGAAGACACAGGAAGGCCTCAGAACTGCCTTTTCCTCCGTTGCTTTGAACGTAATCTTCTGCCGATTTCACTCGCGGACACATAGAAGTCCCAACACCACTACACTGTTTAACCTCCTGCGTGAAAGCTAAAGCCACCCAGCGCCGCTGGAATACTCAAGCCATGTTTTTGGCCTCGGGGGGCAGGCAAAATATCTCCACAAATTCCCACTGCCCTGTTCTCTGATCCAAGCAGGGACCCCTCGGTGGGGTCATGTTTGTACTGTGTCTCTCCCTGGATTAGGATGACCAATAACTTCAACCAGGAAAAGAAAACATGGGGGACTGAGAACCAGGCTGGACAGAACCATTAAGTTCACTGTGGGAACTGCTGTTACTTTTCCTCTTATTGTCTGGTGTCCAAGCAAACCACTCTGGAGATTCGTTTGATTTTTTCTGATATATGGTATTACTCAGACTATAGTTGCACTACATTATGACACCTTTTTACAAATCTTTTTTTCACACATAGGCTCTGCATTATTAAAGGGATAAAACCAAACTAAACTTTAAACTCATTCACAATAACTGTACATTGTACCCCTGTAACACTCCCACACACTAAACAACACACACAGTTTCTTCATCTTCCAATAATCCAGTAAATTCTTTTAACGGTTTTGAATTCTAAGTGATTTTTTCAAGCGTGAGTGAATCCGCTTGTTCAATTCCGATTCCTCTTCCTCTCTGTGTATCACACTAGTAATGAAGGTACACTAGTAACGGAGGTTTAAACGCTAATGTGGCTTCACATAGCTCGCTCTTCTTGCCTGTGTTATGTATTACTCTTCATCTCTGTATTACATTTACTTTGTCCCCGGAAAATTCTGACTGATTATAAGCTCCCTGTTCCACAGAAAATCAGTCAGTAACACACCAGAAAATGTAGAGATTCTGATAGATCTCTTATAGTCTTATAATGACACAAACCTCCTTGAGATGATCACATAAATCATTGCTTTCCCAAAAGCTGCCATT
This sequence comes from Paedocypris micromegethes, assembly GCA_028031935.1. Classification (NCBI taxonomy): domain Eukaryota; kingdom Metazoa; phylum Chordata; class Actinopteri; order Cypriniformes; genus Paedocypris; species Paedocypris micromegethes. Next base: position 430,564 of record CM051493.1, read on the forward strand.
ACTGTACATTTCTGAAGCTGTACGAAAGATTTCCCAATCGTCAGACTCTCTGAGATCTGAGACTAGACAGATTTCACCCAGACAGTGCTTAGCAGTCTCCAGTTATGATCCGGACTGAGGACTAATCTAATAAGGGCCTGTATCGGCCTCCAGAAAGGCCGCAGGGAGCAGGTGTGCATGCTAATGAGTGTGCGGCAGCTGCTGGCCGCAGCATAAACTCTCTCTGCACTTTCCCAAAGAGAAAAAGAGGGCTGAGGCAGCAGGCAGTTGAATGGTTTGACCACCACCGAGCAGAGCAGACAGGCTCCATGAGAATAGTCCATTGTTCTTGCCGCCATTTAGAGCCGATCCGACTGCAGTCTGGCTGCCTGTGAGTGTGCATTCAGCTGTTAAACCACTCTCTCCTCAATCCCTGCTCTTCATCACCTCGCTATCTCTCTTGCTCTTATCAGCCCGGCCTCCCCTTTTCAACTTTTTCCTTCCTTCTTGACGAGGGCTGAGCCACCATGCTCTTTCTCCATGTCGGACTTCCACTACATTCCTCCCCTTGCCCTCAGTGGTCCTCCACCCACCTTTTGTTCCTGATATGTTCGGATAATGAAGTCATTTTTGACTCATGCTCAAGAAAACTGTTGTCCCAACTTTTGATTTGCTCAAATATATCTGGATTATCAAAAAATAGCAAAGAAGAAGAATAATTTTAAACAATTAAGAATCTAAAATAGTATACATTGAACTATACATTCAATTATAAATGTTCTGAACAGTTTTTTCATTTCCTGGTCAAGAAGAGCTGGAGCCAATAACAAAAAGCGCTGCGTATTGAAGGTGGGACACCTGATTTGGTAGCTGAGCAATCAGAGCGGCATTTGATAATGAGCAATTATTGCATACATACATAAATAAACAAATACATAAATAAATAATGAACAATTTCTCTGTACTCAGATTTCCTACCCCAATCTAAAAGTTGTTTTGAAATGTGTTTTTATCTAGTCATTTTTTATTAGACTTAATTCATCATATTTAATCACAACGTGAAGCCTGGGACATAAAATATGTCTTCATGTGTGTTCAATTAAAGTAACTCTAAATTATTATATTTGATATAAAAATTACTTCGCTGTGTTTCATTTTTCCAAAAATATACTGATACTAATCTCTATGTGCTATTTAATCGAAATGGTTAATGTTTTGTATTTAATTTAGTTGGAATAAATTCAGATCGCTACTTCACTAGAATAAAAATATTTTATGTCAACAACTCACTACAACTAAACTCTACATTGTATACTATATACACACACATATATATATATATATATATATATATATATATATATATATATATATATATATATATTAGGGGTGGGACGAGACATTTTTCCCACGAGACGAGACACTAGGCTCACGAGATCGAGACGAGACGAGATTTCGATTTTTTTTAAATAAAAATAAATTTTTGACAAATAATATAAGGAGAGCAAGATTTTATCTGTATTTTATTTAACTACAATGTTCAAAACTGTTGATGTTTTGTTGAAACTCACTTTCTATTTTCATCAATTGCATGCAGTGATAACCAAATAACCAACATAATATTGATCATACAAAATATGATGCCATAAATTGCCAGTCAAGTAATTTCACAAAAAATGTTTAACTGTCAATAGTATAAAAAACTAATTAAGCGCAGACGTTAAACACACTATTTATAGACAAATACAAGTCTTCCAGTAACTTGCAAAGAATGGTAGAATCATTTTGGCATCAAGTTCAACTCAACATCAAAGTTCTTCATTATGATTAAATTCACTGTGTTCATTTTAGCTCTAAAGACCCCACATTTTGTATTACATGTTGCAATGCAGCATATTATGCAATGCATAACATAACATGTAGAATAAAAACCATATTTATTGAAAGTGTCCAATCAATTATTGACTAAAACAACGGGTCTTGTTCAGGACGTGACGTTCTTTCCCTTCACGATTTCGCTGGTGAGACTCACATCATCTGAATGAGTTTTACTGCAGTAATCAGCTGGTTTACTTTCATATTTCTGCTCTACTGCAGAGTGAATCGTTTGGATAGTAATGTAATACACGTGTATTAGACACATCAGATTAAACTCAAATGTGCAACTAATGACTGTTTGAAATAATCGGTTTATTTACAAACACACTTTATTAGTTCATTCACAAACGATCTAGTACTGCGAGTCTGACCTGTCGCGGGGGCGGGGCAATGGCGGAGATCCCCGCTCACTCAGCGGGAGGAGTTACTCAGTTACTCAGTCCGCAGTTTTTCGAGCCACAGTATATTGAAACGCGAGCGCAAGGATCCGCGCATGCCGGCGCGAACATCGGGACGCTCGTGCACGAATCCTTTAAAAACGTTTGATTCCACACACTGTAAAAAAGATGGCGGCAAATTCTCGCGATATCACGAGATCTCGTCACACCCCTATATATATATATATATATATATCATTTTACCTAATTTTTACTTTGACTTAAGTTGATTAATAAATAGCATATATATATTCAAGATTTTACTTCAATAAAATATTAAATAATAATAAAATAATAAAAATGATTAGTTTTTTTTAGTTTCCAAAATTCAAAAGCTGCAGGGTTGGCATAGAGTAAGTATGGGAAGTATGGGAACTGTGCTGAAAGTTCAAGTTAAAATAATTTAACATTAACTTCTTTTTAAAGTGTTTTTAACACTTTCTCTGAGCATCCCAGATCCGTTGTACAGAAAAAAAAAAAGAACAGTAGTTTAATCAAACAGTGACTGCGACAGTGAGCAGCAGAAAGATGACAGTGGCTAGGAAACAAAGTCTTGTGTGATTACGTGAAAATACTCCAGAGTTTGACTCCATACTGTGCATCAATTGAGTCCTGGAAGCCGCACTTCACAGCACCCAGTGAAAAATCACACCTGCTTTGAAAGTCTCCCAGTCCGGCCTGTCCATGTCTCAAGCGGCAGATACACAAGCAGCTCCTCATCTTCACAGAAGAACGACAGTGAATGGACAGAAAACGCCTTTAAAAACCTCAGTTTCAGCTTTATCATCTGGTAGGAATGTGCTATCAGGTAAATTCCTAGTAGATTCTCAAGTGTTTTAGTTCTTTGTGTATATCTTGGGTGTACAATGCATCTGTGTTATTCAAACTGATTCTCCACGTCCTTGAGTAGTTCATTCCTTAACTTTTACATGACTGTTTATTACAAATTGTTGACTAATTGTTAACTAGTAATGTCCTGATCACATTTGAGTCATTTAATATTGAGCCTGATGCAAAACCCTAAACTGTTCTGTTAAAATTACACACAACTTACATAAAGCTATACAGAAAGTTTTTTGAACAAACAAAGCTGCACAAAGTCAGCCACGCAATAATTGCTTTTATAATCACCATTTTAATCACATTTCTTGTATTGAATGACTTGACTATGTTTTTCATGCATGTGCATTTTGTTTATCCTGTTATGGACCTTTTAAAGCCATTCAATCTCTACTACTGTACTTTTTTATAATTATGGAGCATTCCCAAATTATAATGGCTGCAGTTTCCAAATGGTAAAAACTAATTTGTGCCATTAGAAAGGTAAAATCTTCTGGTTTTCAAAAAAAGGCAAGAAATACAAAATCAAAGATACATAAACACAAAAAAACACAAACAAAAAAAAAAATTCACAAAAACAAAAAAATTCAAAAATAAAATGTTCTCAATTATTTTTGTATCGTAGGTCACTAACTCTATATGTGTGTGAAACTATTCATAGATGTATTTGTAAATGTAGTGTAATTGTTTTAAAAATTCTACAAAATGTGGTGCAAAAAAACTCAATAATCAGGATTCTACAATGAAGTAAAGGATATTGGGGGTATAAACTATGGTGGCACCAAACATTTGAGATAATAAAAAAGATTCTTAAAAATGTTTATTGGCTCTTATCTCCAGGGTCTAAGCTTTCAAACCCGGTACTGTACGTATAGTATATTATGCACAGATTAGCATAATTAGCATGAATATCCTTTGAAAATAATTTATTTGAAAAATCATTAGGAAAAAAGTGAAACATAAAATTGAACAGCAGCGACTGTGATTGGTTCAGAATCAGATTCACAAGTTTCAGTTGGTTTCAGTGACAAGTCTGCAGTTTTTTTTTTGTTGCTTTTACTTACAGTGTAAAACAAACCGAGATGAGTAGCAAAGTTACAGTGTGAGACTGAAAGTATGGGTCATGATTATATTTAATTAGTCATAATTAAAGTGAAACACCTGGAAATAACGTCTGATCCCAGGGCTTTTCACATTATGAACAGCATTATAATCGCAACAACAAAAGGAAAGAGACTTGCAGAAGCTGAGAAACATTACTAAACATTATTTCACCTCATGCATTGGGACAATTTTTTACTTTACAATACACTGTTAAAGCTGATGGACAGATCCGGATTGAGATCGGTCGTTCAGAATCAGTTCTGATCACTAAAAATGCACTTTTTAAGTACCAATCGGATCAAACGTTTCTTTGATTATAAATCATCTCCCGCCGCCTTGTCTCAACAGACCAATAAAATGACCAAACAGGTCTCAGAGCACCAATGAAACTCAAACTTGGTGTGTGTTTCACAAATTAAACACACACCAAGTTCTTCAGGTCATTCATTTTGAGCTTACACAACACAAGCTTTTCATTGAAACATACGAAGGGAACAGATCTGCAGATCCGTGGCATCGCTAAATCGGTGCAGGGACACTACAAACAGGAGACAAGTGCTGACAACCACATGACATCAGTGTGAAACATCTTAATGAAGGCGGAATGAAGGCCAAAGGGGTCAAAATCCTTCACCAGAAACTGCCAGCGCAGCAACGGAGGATGAAGACTTCTCTTGTTTAACCAGATGATAATGACAAGTTATTGACACTGTTCAAGAAAAAGACATTTAAGTTTAACCAATCTGTGACAACAGATTTGCAGAACACACACACACACACACACACACACACACCCTGTGTTTGCCCACTGCTCCAGGACTGTGTGTCACTACACTTTGTTTGTGTCACTTGATGGTTAAATGCAGAACACATTTTCGATACCGCCCCTAGTGGCCACATTGAAGAATCTCACTCACTTCACACAAGTATAGTTTTAAGTGTGTGTGGCTTATATTCATGTATATTTAATAATATTGCATTTCTAACTGCTACAGATATGTGAGTAGTTTTTTTTAGTAAATTATTTTTAACAATCTAGATAATGTCTTTGTATTTTTTATTGTGAACTGCTCCTGGTTGAATCCTTAGTTTCTATAATCCAGATAGTATAATATTTTTTATATACAATTTTAGTAGTACTAGAATTACAGCTCTAATAATACAGATGAAAATAAGTTGAAAATATAGAATTATGTTCATACTAAAATAACAATAAAATTCTAGAATTTATTGGAGTCTAATTTTGTTTTTATCATACACTATCGAATTGTATAGCCTGTAAACAACTGAACTAAGGTGTGGTTCAGTGACCAGAGAATGACCCCAACACCATTCTTCCATCCCGCCCTCACCATCTTCTCTGAAGCACCGTGTCACTGGCAGAGCAAAGGCATTCATCCCATAGCCACCAGTAGCCCACGGCAACAGGACTTCACCGGTGTGGCTCTGCTTGTCCAGGCCCGAGCAGATGTTTTCTTGATACCAGACCCTCGGCCAGATGAAACACAGGGGGTTTCCACCGACTGCGGCTAATCTGCCATCTGCCATTGAAAGGTCACAAAGTGACGGCAGTTGCCTCGCAAACGTCATGACAAATCTTTCACAGCTCCATCACAGATTGGCTGCGAGAGAATTTGGTACATCAAACTAAATATTGTTTATTATTAGTATCAAAATAATGTTTAATAGTTGTTTTTTTTACTGTCATTTGTTTTATTTTTACCTAATTATTTTGATATATTCACGCATGCAGTATTGAAATAAAGAAAGACAAACACGGGCACAAGAAAAATTGATAATTGGTGATAAACCTTTAATCAGCAGACAGTAAAAGTGTGACGCCATCATCCCGCTGCTTCTTAAAGGGACGGAGACGCTCCAATCTAATGCTCCAGAAAAAAAACAAATTCAACGGAAGAGCGTGTGATTGCTTGAGTGTGCGAGACAGAATGTGTCGATTTCAAAATCAAATCAAATTAAAATTTTATTTGTCACATAGAAATTATACGTGGTATAACATGTAATGAAATGTGTTTTTGATCGTTCCAGCATTTAAACATAGGGATGGGGGAGATACAACAAAATGTGCAAAGGGAAATACAATAAAAAGATAAAGAATAAAAATAGGATAAAAACAAGATATAACGATAAAATATGAAATATGAATAAAAATACAATTTAGTAACATACATACACACACACGCAAACTTGTTTGTACTTTTTGTGTGTGTGTGTGTGTGTGCGTGCGTGTGTGTGTGTGTGTGACTGTATTAAATTTGTGCTGTTTTGAGTGTGTGTGAAAAAGTTGAATAAGGAATCCGGGATCAGGTCGGGCTCAATATTAACCGGCTCAGATGGAACTTTAGTAGAGGATGATTAAAGAATTGCTCAAGCTTTATCCTTCATTTTAGTTTTACACATCAAAATGCTCCATGGACTCTGTTCCCATTAAAAGCATAATTTCCTGTTGTCAGTAGTCAAACTCTTAGAAGTCGGCCTGTTTGTTCTCTGTTAAAACAATGGCCTAGGGCTTTTCTCACCACGCTCTGTAATCACGACAGGAGACCTGATCCTCCAGCTCTACATCTGTTGGTGTGTGTGTTACGACAGTGTTTATTTGTCCCTGTTACTGAGGGATCTTGTGGGAACAACTGTTCCACAAAGGGCTGGCGAGCAGGACCCAATACTTTACTAATGAGAGCTTCCTCCAAGATTATTACGGGCCTGGAGACACATGTAATGCTAACAGCAACTCCTCCAAGCACTATCTAGAAGTCTGAAAAGGCTAATTTCACACATAAATCAAGGGATTATAATGCACAGACGTTGGATTATAATTTCACACACACACTCATCATGGTCATTATAATGCACAGGCACTGGATTATAATTGTGCACAAAGCATGGGGTTATAATGCACAGGCACTGGATTATAATTACACACAAAGCATGGGATTATAATGTACAGGCACTGGATTATAATAACACACAAAGCATGGGGTTATAATGCACAGGCACTGGATTATAATTACACACAAAGCATGGGATTATAATGTACAGGCACTGGATAATAGTTATACATAAAGCATCTGATTTGAATGCACAGGCACTGGATTATAATTTAGCACATAAAGCACAGGGTTATAATGTACAGGCACTGGATTATAATTTAACACATAAAGCACAGGATTATAATGTACAGGCACTGGATCATAATTTAGCACATAAAGCATGTGATTTTAATGCACAGGCACTGGATTATAATTTAACACATAAAGCACGGGATTATAATGCACAGGCACTGGATTACAATTTAACACATAAAGCACGGGGTTACAATGCACAGATGCTGGATTTTTATTTTACACATGAACAATGGGATTATAATGCACAGGCACTGGATTATAATTTCACACATAAAGCATAGGATTGTAATTCACTGACGCTTTACTATAACTTCACACATAAAGCATGTGATTATAATGCACAGGCATTGTATTATAATTTTACACATTAGGCAAGTATTATTGTGTTTTAGAGTTATATTTGCACCTTACTCTGAAAGATATAGTATGTAAAAGTATGTAAAAGTATGTAAAATGCCATTAGATTCAGCAGGAATTACACCATTTACGACAGCACTTGTACATGCTGAATTATTTACTGTTATGCAGTGTCCCACAGACAGATTCAGGCTCGGGTCACGACACGCGCCGGGTGGGTTTTGCTTTTCTTTTCTATTTTTTGTGCACTTGGCCAGCTGTACACACAGAACACACTTCAACACACCACGTTTCTAAGAGGTACAACCAAAGTGAGCTGATAAACCTGAAGTGGAATCAGATAATCTGGAGGAGGCAAAAGCAATCAAAATTAGCGGTTGAAAATACACAATCAAACACTACACATCCTTTTGGCCATAAGTAGAGATAATGCGAGGGAGTATGGTCCCATTTGGCTGAAACAAAACTGGGCTTGTGCTGTGAATTTCGCCCTTCTGGTTCGAATCCTACATCAGACAACAACTGAATGACTTCGAGCAAGAGTCTGAATTTTAATTCAGTTTAAATAGGATTTGATTTATTGCTTATAAGATATCATTCCATTCCATTACAGTTTCTCTCAGTCGCTTTAATACAATTCTCAGATCAGAATTGAAATTCTCAAACTATTTGTTCAATCTTCACATCATGACGTCACTTGCGCACATCATATAAGCCGTTTCTCGTTTCTTTGAACAAATTTCAATTGCTTTGGTACATCATGCAAATGACTATGCACAATTCTCTGCTCTTTGATACATTATCAATTGTTTATGTCATGTTGATCAAAATGTATTATATAGTTCACTGTGCAATAGTCTTACTCCTCAAAAGAGTGTCTGGGCTGCTCACAATGTTGTTGATTGTGATTTAGTAGTCAATCATGATGAAATAAGTTCGAAAAATCGTCTGATAGTATGTTACTTTGACCTGTCATTTAAAGTGAGAGAGTTTGTCAGTATGGCCACTAGGGCCTGTATCGAAATCGTGCTCTACATTTAACCATCAAGGACACAGTTGTGAAACCCACCGAACTGGGTTTTGAACCTGCATCGCCTGTGTGGCGGGTCCAACTCCCAATCACAATTTGTCTTTACTATGAAAAAGTATGTCAACAATTAAAAATGTTTCAAAACATGAGCAGCCAACCAGGTCTGATTCTTTTTGATGTGTTCTTTCTGACACGTCAAACTTCTGAGTGGACTTATGGCTTTCTTTTAAACTCAAGAAAAACTCATGTTCTTTTAAAAACATGGAAACTAATCGAAGCTGCGTTACGAAGAATTAATACACAATTTTATTCAGAATTTGGTGCCGACAACATGTATTAGTATAGCTGGGGTCGACAATATAAATGGCCCGGTGGCCCAGACATGCTTTTAAAACCAACCAGGCCACCAGATCTGTCCAACTGCTGGCCCGGTGGGGCCAGTAAAAATGACTTGATAAAAAAAATCTAGTTAGTGATTAAACATTTCTGTTTAATCATTTCGCTTGCTAACTACCGCGTATTGTATAAAGCATTACGTGATCCTGACAGTCTTAGACTAATGTGCAGCGAGTTTTTGGTGCTCCGCCTCCAAACGCTGTGTCACTCCTGCCAAAGTGCCGGATGTGCGGGCGCAGCCGCGCCATATATAGTATGTACAAGTAGCAAGTTCCTCGCGAATAATCTCGTTAAATCTATTTCAAAACGAATCAAAAACGAAAAACGAGATTAAATAAAGCAGCGCGGGTGTAAAAAGGCGGCAACTGCTTAGCGATCATTTGTTAGAAGAAACGCTTGTTAAATCGCGAAATGCTAACGCGACTTTCTTTACGTTTTCACGAATGTGCAATAAGGATACACTTTATTATTAAACCATAATACAATAGCCAAACTACTATCATGAATATTACACGAAGAACAGAGTTTCTGACTCGTGAAGTCCGTCACATTCAGACGCAGCCTCATCACACGAAGTGATCTTTTTTGTCCAAGATTTCAAACATCTAAACACACGTTTGAAATAATTTATTTTGATGGTCTTTAATAAAAATATCCAGACATTCTGGTAGTTAGTTTGAATTAAATGATAAATTGAAATATATTTTTGTATTTCCAATTATTTAAAAACACCACTTATATTTACTATATCACTTTGATTAAGTCACTTAAGTGATGCTTCTCTTTTTACATGTAACATGTTACATTATTTGCACTTGGAAAATAAATGTTCTTTTATTATTGATGTTTTTCAACTGATACTGATTCATTCCGAACAGAACACACCAGACACTGCAGGGGAACTATATGACAAAAAATTGCAAACTTTTTAAGATTGGTTGCAGAATAATTTGTTCAGCAGCAGCTCAGTCAGTAGAGCTGGGGTTGGAAACACCAGATCATGGGTTCGATTTCGAATTTCTAGTAAAAACTGTTTTTTTTTTTTTACAAATTTTACAAATCTTAACACATTTTTAATTACGTGAAAGTTGCTTTGGATAGAAAAATCTAACTGAAAGTATGAAGAAAAAAGAATAAGTGCGGTATAGGGCCCAAGACACAAAAATGTTTTCCTATGGGCGCCACTGAGCTAGGTGACATGTTTCAGGAAAGAAGAAAAAAAAAATCACGACAGGAATTGAGGGAAAGCAAAAGAGAATACGAAAAGAAAAGGCAGAGAATTGCACTTGATCTGTTTTTGTTTAGTTTTGCTGCACTTTGCACTAAACCTACATTAAACAAATTAAATTATTTTCATGTTGTTCAAGCTACAGTTATTTATTTATTTTGTGATAATTGGGATCAATACACAATGCGTCAACCTGGGCCAGTGGTTTTGATAGTCGGGCCAGTGAACCTCAAAAGTTACGAAAATTTCCCTTATTGTCTACCCCTGTAAAGTATTGGGGATATTTTCTTAACTAGGGCTCATTAGTATCTACTGAGCATTGTACTAGTAAGGTACCTAAATAGAGTCAGTAGCCTAGAGAATGTGTGTTGTACTTTATAGTAGGTAGATTTATTTTTTCTCCGGCAGTGGCGCCAACGTAAGGATGATTCTAACTATTCTAACTAGTATATAACTACTTCTCTACTATCTTTTAGTAATACAAATCATTAATCTTTATACAATATCACAAGTGTCAATAAAAGAGTTATAAACACAACTAAATGATGACTACTTTCTGTCTCTGACGCCCTCCACATGTATATACTGCAGAAAATGAACCCGAAGCAGCCAAATTTAACATATAACGAAAAATAAAGACGACAATTACAAGTAAATCCAAAAAGACTCAATAAGTTGTAGTTGTTGTTGTTGTTTGGCTAACTATTTTCTCATGACTATTACTTAGCTAACTATTTTCTCATGATGTTCCTCCTGTAAGTATCAGTGTCACTTTAAACATACTGTGAGCATCATCTTCTCAATTTAAAAGCTGATTTCACTCAAGTAAGATATATATAAGATATATATATATATATATATATATATATATATATATATATATATATATATATATATATATATATATATATATATATATAAGATATATATATATATTAGGGGTGTGACGAGATGCTTCTCGCGAGATTTGCCGCCATTTTTTTTTTACAGTGTGTGGAATCAAACATTGTTAAAGGATTCGTGCACGAGCGTCCCGATGTTCGCGCCGGCATTGCCGGATCCTTGCGCTCGCGTTTCAATATACTGTGGTTCAAAAAACCGCGGACTGAGTAACAGAGTAACTCCTCCCTCTGAGTGAGCGCGGATCTCCGCCATTGCCCCGCCCCCGCGACAGGTCAGACTCACTACTAGATCTTTTGTGAATGAACTTTAATAAAGTGTGTTTGTAAAATAAACCGATTATTTCAAACAGTGATTAGTTGCACATTTGAGTTTAATCTAATGTGTCTAATACACGTGTATTACATTACTATCCAAACGATTCACTCTGCAGTAGAGCAGAAATATGAGCGTAAACCAGCTGATTACTGCAGTAAAACTAATTTAGATGATGTGAGTCTCACCAGCGACATCGTGAAGGGAAAGAACGTCACGTCCTGAACAAGAGCCGTTGTTTTAGTCAATAATTGATTGGACACTTTCAATAAATATGGTTTTTATTCTACATGTTATGTTATGCATTGCATAATATGCTGCATTGCAACATGTAATACAAAATGTGGGGTCTTTAGAGCTAAAATGAACACAGTGAATTTATTCATAATGAAGAACATTGATGTTGAGTTGAACTTGATGCCAAAATGATTCTACCATTCTTTGCAAGTTACTGGAAGACTTGTATTTGTCTATAAATAGTGTTTAATGACTGCGCTTAATGGGTTTTGTATACTATTGACAGTTAAACATTTTTTGTGAAATTACTTGACTGGCAATTTATGGCATCATATTTTGTATGATCAATATTATGTTGGTTATTTGGTTATCACTGCATGCAATTGATGAAAATAGAAAGTGAAATGCATCAACAGTTTTGAACATTTTAGTAAAATAATATACAGATAAAATCTTGCTCTCCTTATATTATTTGTCAAAGATTTATTTTTATTTTAAAAAAAATCTTAATCTCGTCTCGTCTCGTGGGACAAGTGTCTCGTCCCACCCCTAATATATATATATAAAAATATATATATAAGATATTTTGGTCGTCATTTGACTCGTTTAATATTAAAAGTCTGATTATGATTATAAACAGCATACATACATTATCGTTTAAAATCACATCTTCCCCGCCGGGAATCCGGGAATCCGTGGAATCCGGATGTGGCGGCTGGTTTATATTACAGGCAGCTGAGCGTCAGGCATCAAAGATAACGGCTCTCGCGCTCTCTACATGCCTGTCATACCGCAAATCCAGCGCTTGCTATTCCTGATGTGGAACGTGAAAAAACTGAGAAGATTTTTCCCATAGTTTAATTTAACCATCCAATGAAGGTACACACACACACACACCCGGACCCTTATGTCGTGGTGTTGAGGGGCATGTGGGGGTCCGTGTCTTGTCCAAGATTGTCCCACCGGACCAGAATTTGAACCTGCAACTGGTGGCAAAAGCATCTCATGGCCATTGGACCACAACTGCCACTAACCGCCAATTTTTGCACAGACATGTATCAATCCCTGCTATTGTTTTTCTCAGATTTTATTTTATCCTATCGTATTTTGTCCTTTTTTGTTATATTTTTATTTTATATATATATATATATATATGTATAGTCTGGTTGCCTCTTATGTTTTTTTTTTCCTTTTTCTCTTTAGTAGACACAGATCCTAAAAATCTAAAATATAAATGTTGAACAAGGCATAACTCACTTTATTAGAGCTCACAAAAACAGTTAACTGACAGCTAGAGAGGCTTTATAACAGCCTGAATTAATTAGGAATTAAACAGATATTTTGTGCAAATAACAGATATTACGTGCTAATAACACTTACTTTGCCTGAATAAGCATTATTTATGAAAGATCAACTGATTCCCAAAAAATATATTATATATTATGAATTATAGATGAAATAACTACTTATGTATATTAAGGTAGAAGCAATTCTTTATAAATACGTAATTGATTATTGACTGTTGCTTAACTAATGGTTTGTAGCAACTAGTTATTATAAAGTGCTACTGAAACCTTTAGTTTATCTAAAAACACAAATAATAAGTAAAGTCAACATTACACATGATTCACAAGGATAAACATTTAATAAAATTAGAATGTATTTATCAATGTTTTGTAATTATTGCCGTCAAATGCAGTACATTCTTAGTGGTTTTTTTGTTCTATTTGTGAATTTCATATTCTGATTGGCTTCAATTTATGAGAGGAACAAATCAAGAACACAAACAGCAACAACAGATACGCTTAAGGTATGACCAATGAGCTCACTTTTTGCAGATTTGTCAGACACTTTGCGGGACTGAGGCTTTAACTACCGGGTTCATCTGAACAAAAGACAAATGCTATGAGGCTTAGCAATGTGCCATCCTGAGTGAGTGGCCTTCGTTGTATCTCCATGTTTAATTAGAGGAGTTTGAGTATGACACAGCACAATGGCGGCTTTGTGGCCCAACTGAGGCAGGGAGGCTGCCAGAGAGAATTAAGACGTGGCCCACCGCCAGTGCGACTCCATGTGCTGGCAGACCACTGGGGACAGAGCCACCAGCCAGTGCGCTCGGCCACGGCCCCCCAGATAAACTCTCTGATAACCCAAGGAAGACATTGGCCCCCTGGCCAAATACTTGTAACCCGATCCTGCGTTCACATCCTATCTGAATGCAGGGAAAGTGCAGGGTGTCCACGGATTTACCTCAACTCACACAACAGCCTAATCACACTAAAACGCATTCTAGAACAGACCGAAATCAAACTACAAGCAAAACAAACAAAAAGACAAATTAAACAAAGTAAATATTTGACCTTGGTTTTTTTATTTGTATTGTTAGTTTTATTTTTGTTAATACCTATATTTTTGCTTCTATAACTGTTAGATTTAGTTGTTTTATTTGTTTACTTATTGTAATATTTTTTGTTTGATTATCTGCTTGTCTGTCTGTCTGTCTGTATCTATCTATCTATCTATCTATCTATCTATCTATCTATCTATTGGAGGGTCTGTCTGTCCTTCTGTCAGAATGTAAAATCGAAATGTATGCATGTATAGGAATGTTGCAATCAAAACGTATGAATGCGTAAGAATGCGAGTGTGGCGGAAGGGGTGTGTGTGTGTGATGCTATGCGGAGCAAGGCCTGTTTGCTCTTGATTCCATTGGTGTGTTGCTTCCAATTATGAAAACATCCAGCCCAATTACACTCTACCGCCATCTGTCCTTCTAATGTAAATCAAGGAGGGTGAATGGCCATTCAAAGCAGGACAAAACCCCCGGCCTGGAGCAGAGTGCGCCGTGGGGGCCGTAGGCATTCTGGGAAGCCTCAAACAGATTAGTCACACAGAATTAATCTAGACTGGAGAACAATAGTTGCCGAGCTTCTGGCAAACCCCAGCTGTCGTTCCATAAAGACAACTAAAATAAGATTTAGAGCTTGGGGTGTTTCTGAGACGGGGTCTAGAGAGTATCCTGCAATCCACTGACCGCTGGGGAAGGAGGGACGCGGCCGGACCCTCTTCATCCAAAGCTATATACGTCACTTTCAATTCAGCTACACTTTTGAAGCAGAGCTTCAAGAACAACACTTTTGGTGAGGAAAAGTCTTGAATAGTTAAAATTAGGTAGGCACCGTTTTGAAACATAATTGAAACTTAACATAATTCTCTGATCCCTGTCTAAAGCACTTTAGTTGTATTATCTGATGCTGCTAGAACTGTGCTATTTGTTTTTGTTATAACAACATTTTATTTATTTACTTCTGTGAAAAGAATGGATGCTCCAAACGCAATTTCGTTGTTTTTGTGACAATGACAATAAATAAATGAATTGAATTGAAAACCTTTATCAAGCTGCTGGAATATTGAATATAAAAGATCCAGTTACTCACTTGCATTTTCGTCTCCCATCTTTAGACGCCTCACATGTCCCTCCATTTAGACATTTTTCTGAACATTCGAGGCCTAGAATAATAAAAAAAAGGTTGTGATTATAAATTAAACTGCATTAATTAAATGCAGTTTGTCACAAGACGCTTAAAATCGGACCGAATGTTGAAAAGAAAGTGCAGAGAATCCAGAAAGAAAGTGTGACTCTTAACACCTCAAAGTGATGTTTGTGGACAGAGGGATCTGACAGCAGAAGTCAGCTAGCCTTCTCAGTCCTGCAGCTGTTCTAGAGAATTCACTACTATGGCAGGCTATTTTAACTTTAAAATAATGCCATAAAGCAATAAGTGATTTGTTAACAATAAAGTAACAAATGAAATGGACAAACTAATAATTAAATATCAGACATGCACATATAATATAAACAGTACACAACACACATACACACACACTCACGCGCGCGCACACACACACACACACACACACACACGCACACACACACGCACACACACACGCACACACACACACACACACACACATGCATACATACATACAGAACCTTCATTTCACGTATCATCTCATACATGTATATGTCCAATATATACATCTTATATTGCATTAGAATAAAGCAGCATTAATACGTCATGAATATTCACAAACAGACAATACTATGTGTGCGTCTTACTACGGCGCTAAAATACAATTTACGATACAACTAAACACCACGTTTATTCTGATTAACTCATCCAGAAACGCCGCAGCTGCAGCCAGTGAGCAACAAGTGATTTAAGTACTTTGGTCCGAGTTTAACTCTCGATCATGTGCAACTACAAAATCGTGAAAATATTTTGTTTATCTTTGAGATAGAACCTACCTTGGGTCGAGGTAACGAGTTCTATCAAAAGAGTAAGTTTCACGAGGAAAAGATACATTCCTTCTATTAGATCGCTGTGGAAGTCCACGGAGGTTTAACATATATCCAGCATTGGTCTGACTTAAAATAGCAAACGAGTAACTTTAAGTGCGAAAATAGGTCCAAAAGCGGCACTTGTGGCTGGTATTGGCCGTTCGCGAGCTCCGCTGTGGCGCGTGCACTAGTCTCCGTCGAGTAAATGAGAGCTCGCGCTCAAGGCTTCATTCACGCGCTCTTCTCTTCTCTTCCGCCACGCCGCTTCACCGGTTCCACTCCAGACTATTCATTTACTTGACAAACTTTCTGAAACGCCAGTGGGAAAAACACGCCCTCCCTTTTAAACTCCATGGGAATTTCAAAACAATCAAGCGGGAAAACTTCGCGCTTACTATAAAACGCACGTTGTGTTGGAAAAATTGCAATAAATAAATATATAAATAAACAAATAAAAACATTAATAAAATGAATCTTACTGTCATTAATACAATCAATATTTATGTCTAGGAAATTAATATTTTTCTTTGTATTTAGCATTTTTTGTGTAGTTTTAAAAGAAACGTTTTTCCTTCACGATATATATACGATATCCTTCATATATTTTCCCAACATTTTGAGAATGACTATCAACTTTCAGAATGTGATTAAACCAACTTATCGAGCTTCTTTGCTCGTGATTCCATTGGTGTATGAAACAGTTTCACAAACTGTGTAGATAGACAGACAGATAGATTGAGAGAGACAGACAGATAGACAGGCAGACGGATAGACTGACTGATTGACTGACTGACAGACAGACAGACAGACAGATATATTTAATTGTGTCTAACATCTCTTCTGGCGGTCAAGCTTCCAGGATTGGCAAGACGTTTGGAACATGTTCTTTGAGATAAACGTAATCACCACAGAAATCATCACTTGGTGACAATTGCAGTTGCCCTGGATGTGAGGAGCGCAGTTCAGCACCTGCAGGCGGGACTTTGTGGTTCAGAATCTCTTCAGTGGGTCGATGGGTGTGTGTGTGTGTGTGTGTGTGTGTGTGTGTGTGTGTAGCTCAGGTGAGGTGTGTGTGAAGGAAATGTCTCTGTCTGGACCCGAGGGCAGAAAACTGAAGTAGACGGATATAATTGAAGTTGTGTGTGGACATGCTAAAACATTTCCCACACTGGCGGCTGGCACCACAAGCGTGAGAACCGACATCCTATCTGACACCTGCAAATGCTTGCCATTTTTGTTTGACTTTTATTTTTTGTTTAATTTGGACTTTGTTTAATTTAGACTTATTTTTTGCCTACTTTAACTCTCCTGTATTTATTGTTTCCAAATGTTGAGAATCGCTGAGTTAGTAAAAATCAATTTTGAAACTATTTCTTTCATCCTGCTGTTTTGAAAAGTTTGACACCACATGACCCTTTAAATCTCTCCATCCATCCATTATCTGAGCCACATTTCCATTTCTGGGTCACGGTGAGCTGTAGACAATCTCTGCAACTCTGGGCCTGAAGGTGGGGCACACCTTAGAGTCACCATCATAGTTTTACAAACTGTTCCAGTTTTACAATTTTAGAAACATATGCCAGTACTCCTGAAATCATTTGGAACACGGAGACTGTGGGGAAACAAAATTGAACATGGAAAGCACCGTCATTTTTGTCACTATATTACATTTTAGACATTCTAAGCCTTAAAAGTAGCTAAATATAGGCTTTTGACCTTATGATTTCATGTAACTTACGTTCTGCATAATTTTTGCTGCAATCGCTGCTTTGCATTTATCAGTATTATTTCAGATCAAAATGCCTCGTTGCTGCTGGACATCAGCCCAACTCACACGACTACAATGTCCTATTGTGATGCTATTGTAGTATAATCGCTTCCTTAGTGAATCAGAGAGTGATTTATGCATCCGGCCCCTCCGGCTCGTCTTGAACAATGCTGCGTCCTATTCTGAAGATGTTTCAGACGTGCTCCAGGTAAAAAGTGTGTGTGTTCGCAGCTGCTTCCCAGCATTGTGTGTAGCGTGGATCGATACCCAGCGTTTGTTTAACGCGGCACCTAGCCACCAATTGTCGGACAGTTGTTTTGTTGGCTGCGCAATCACAAACAGGAAGTTGGTGTGGGCCTGTCGCTCAGAGGTACTTCCCCTGTTTGTTTGTTGGAGGTTGTGTGAAAGTTTTCAGAGCAGACCACCAGACGCCCCTTTTCCCGAATACTCACCACAACAGCTTTTTCTTAAAGGTTTATACAAATGAATGTTTAATATTTCTATAATTTTGATAATGTTTTGTCCGGTTACCATGACTTTTGTCATTCAATGTTCTGATAGAAAGTTAAAAAAAAGAAAAATGTTGTGTGTGTGTGTGTGTGTGTGTGTGTGTGTGTGCGTGCGTGTGTGCCGTGCACTGTTGAGTTAAATCTATTACAAAACTTTAATCCTTAAAATAAAAAATCACTAAAATAAAATCTCAAAACATTAAATTATTATCATTTCTGGGTCATTAGCAGCTCTGGGTCTGACGGCGGGACACACCCCGCATTGGTGGATCATCCCCTTGGTGGGACAAACAAGTAGATATATTCACAGACTCACACGTACACAAAGAGACCAAACCAAGAGAAACTGACTCGGGGACAAATAAAGTTTCTTTGACTTGACTTGACAAATCAGTCCTTTATTCCTCAGCTAATCAGATGCAACCAACATGCAACCTCTTGAACACTCTATTAGGTTCAATTCCCCATCATCATCTGTCGTTACATAACGCTGCACCACGACTGTTCGCCATATTAGATGCATGCTAAGTTGTGACACTAATATAAATATTAATTTAACCGACTTTTCAGGAGTAAGGTCAGTAAAAAATTTAGCAGCTTTGAGAAATACAATTAAAGTAAAGTACAGTACAATACCTGTAAAGTCTCAATAAACTACATTACTACAAATGTAGTACAAACTACTATTATTTGTTATAAAAAAAAAGGCTACCATGTCAAATTTTAAACCTCATCACTGGGAGCTGATTGGTTAAATTAGTTAGTCATGTGATCTAGTCGTGTTCTTGTCCAGTGCTTACAGAATATTGCTTTGTTTAGTTTGAAGAATATTGAATTTGGTTTGGAGCTGGTTAGAGTTTTAGGCTTGTTTTTTTTTTTCTATAAATAGTTTCTTTCAGAAACATGACACCATATTATAAGAAGAATTTTATTAGAAATCTTTTGATTATGTTCTTAGCTAGAATCAGTATGAACTGTATCACTGATCTCACAAGTCACACAAGACGCTTTCCCAGACCACATAAGTGAATAAAAAGTTTATTTTCCTGAATGTACAGTCAGCAGAGAAAATAACAGTGTCTCCAGCTTGTATAAGCTTCGCAGAATAAAATAAAGTTCCACCGCGGGGACGGGGACACATGACTTGGTAACAGAGATCTGTTTAAGCTTTTCTCTCCTCTGAGTTTTATTTTTACACATTTCCTGGAGTTCACATGATGCTGACAGCAGAGATCACGCAGCCTGCGGGAACATCTGAATCTGAAAAGACTAGTTATTCTGCTTTTAATATAAGTTTGGCTCAGTCAATGGAATCTGTGATGGATTAGTTGGCCGTTTTCAAACCCAGAGTTGCTGGTATTGGCTCTAGCTCCCTGTGACTCCGAAATGGATCAATGGTTTCGAAAATGGATGGATTGATTGATGCACAAATATTTTATTCTTCCAAAATGCTTTGAAACAGAATTTCATTATATTACTGTGTATCTTATATACTCTCATTACATAATCTGGTAATGGAAAAGTAATTTACTGTATTTTTCAGACTTTTTGCAGCACAACAAGCTGTGTACTACACCAATTTTTTTCCACACATGAAACGAATTAAACAAAACTTAACTTTTTAAAACTCATTCACAAAACTTTCATTGTAACACACACAAACTAAACAATGCACACACACACACACACACACACACACACACAAACACACACACACACACACACACACATCCTTATGAGTCTTGTAAGCTCATGATAAAGCTCATGATAAAGATATAGCTCCTTGTCGGACTCTTTATTACTCCAGCGATGATGCTCGTGTTCCCAGTGGTCAGTCGGCTACTGCGACTTGTTAACGTGGAGATGTTCTGCTTAGAGTGTCTTCTGTTTTCACAAGTCTCTCTTATCTAATTCACATGTGAACCACCTCAGAGCGAGGTTTCTGTGTGGCCTGGCTGGTCTTCACTTCACAGGACGCTCAAATCTCCTCGAAGAGGCACGACAAACAATGACAAGCGCAGTGTTTTGACACCATTCAAGCCTGGTCATGTTTAGCCGCGGGGAGCGGTTTGAAGTGCTGCTCTTCTTCAAATAAAAAATCACAAAGGAAATCTTTATTGTAGGGTGAGAGGCAGGGCCACGTGAGAAAGTTGGAGGAAGACAAAGGAACATTTTCCTTCTACTTCATGATTCTGACTGTCTATTTGTCACTTACTGCAAGACTTTAGTTTTTTCTTCTCAAGGAACTCCATATTGCTCGATTGGGAAGGGTGGAGTAGTGGTTATAGCTGTCAGAGACTTGTTTGAGTCTCGATCAGGTCTTTCTGTGTGGAGCATGTTCTCCCCGTGCTTGCGTGGGTGTCCTCCAGGTCTCCGGTTTCCACTGAGTTGTGTGTGTGTGTGTATATATATATATATATATATATATATACACATATATATATATAATAGATAGAAACAGATTGTTATTGAATGATGTGGGATTTTATAGATTTTATGGATTTTATGGATTTATGTACATCCAGTGCGTGCTCTTAAAGTCCAGGGTCTTTTGTTGATTTTCTGTTTTTTTTTTTTATAATTATTGTTTTCAAATATGAAATCGTATTAACCTTTAACACAAAACATACAAATATATATAATATATATATATATAAAGTGTCCAATTTGATTTTGCTTTTGGATTTTGCAAGCCACAGCATATAGATAAATGAAATACTGTATAGATGTTTCAAAAAGTGTCAAGATTTTATTCTCAGAAAGAACGCTGGTTTTACTCTTCATCGTGGAAAAATCTTGTTTACAAACATACGTCGCAAATGCCGCCTTTCCCAAAAGTGGAAAGTTCACTCGCGACTCTTCAGCATTAAACTTTGGTAGAGATTATTCTCTAGATGCGTCCTTGAGAGACATCTGAGGGTCATCTCCGATTGTAAGTGTTTCTAATATTAGCTAGTTATAACCTTTTCTTCAGAGTGGACTAGATCAATAAAAATTTTTATATAGCTTTTATAAGAGCGTCCATACAAGAAAGAGTTTGTGTTGGTGAGATCTAATCTAGTAATCTGGATAGGTAAATTAGGGACCCGCACTCTCTTCTGCGTCACCTGTCACCTGCCCTTGTGTGAACCGGGTTTATTACCCAGATGGATCTTCTCTCAGCTTAAATCAACTGGTTCTTTAGCCGGGCCAAATATCTCCAGAGCCTGGGAAACCACAAGTGTAAGTGGAAAATGAAAACTAGCCATGTTTTTATTTACGGTCAACACAACGGTGTTCTGAGATCTTCCTCGCTTTAATCCATGTTGTGGTTCCAGATGTCAGGAGATAGTCACACGAGACGTGTTTGTTTGTGAAACAAGCCAATTTAAACTGATCTTGTAAGACTCAATTTGCAGGTTCATCCCAGTGTCGTTCTGACAACAGTTGGGTTGTAAAACAGTGACTGTTAACAGCAACCGCGACACGTTGGACGTCACAACAAACACTCCGTTTGACCTTTTGCTCAGATTAAAACAAACATATAAGATTTACAGTGAACTACTTAGTCAACATATTAAAATGTTTTAAAAGAAGTTAATCAAGTTGTCGCTGTATTATATCTCTCCCAATGTTGCTAACTACATGTTTTTTTTTACTGAACTTGAATTTGTTTGCAAATGTATAGCGGGGACAGTGGCGTAGTTTGCCTCACATTTCTCCTCAAGCTTTCGTGAATTTTTCCTGGTTCTCCTGTTTCTGACCACAGTCCAGAAAAATGCAGAAGAAATAGATTCTAGAAAATTGTTTATCAGTGTGAGTGAGAGTTGTGGTTGACCACAAACACAGTGCATCCCCAGAGTTTTATCACAACAGTATTTTGAAAAAATGTCCGTCTTATCACTGTAAAGAACAATGTGCCTACTCTCAAATTCATCTGATGAAGAAAGAAACTAGCAGGAAATTGACCCATCACAGAAAGGAAACCAACCCTAACATATGGCTTTCTATCACTTCACAGGTTTTTCCTCTTCTTCTAACTGGTATTACTTTTATTGCTTTAAAGTTGGACAGATTAGCAGTTGTGGTCCAGCGCTCGAGATTTGTATCTGGCTCTCCAGCATTGCAGGTTGGATTCCTGGTTTGGTGGCTTCCAGAGCAAGACACGGCTCCGGGTTTGTGAGTGTCACTTCACTGTGTGTGTGTAACTTCACTGAATGGGTTAATTATGTCATACATTAGTTTAGAATGGCTACGTAAAGGCAGATGACTGCATCTCTCTCAACAGGTTCTTGCTCTTCCTCAGTGATTTGGCATGGACACAAATATTCTTATTCGTCAACACACACCCACACACACACATGGTTTTATCCGTCGGCTTCACAGATGCTGTCATCTATGAAAACATCCTCCTTTTATATTGTTGAACTTGATTTTTTTTTCCTACTCTCCTGTTCCAGTGTCTCTGACGTGTCTGTGAAGAAAAATGTTTTATTACTGTAATGATAATAATAATACTAATAACACACACACACACTAGAGCAGTGATCAGTCTTGTCGTGCTGCTGGTCACAGATAAATGTCTTAGTCAAAGACACTTTTGTTATCACAAGTGTCACTTTTAATCCAAGTACTGTATACATGGAAACACTGTTCTCGGGATCCCCCTCAAGAGCCCCCACTGACAGCAGCCAGCCAACCGCGCGTTGGCAACTTAGCGACTTTTCAAACTCTTCTAGCGACAATATTTTTAAAAAGCGACTAGTGACAAATCTAGCGCATTTTCTGCTGTTACTGGCAACTTTTGGAGACTTTCGTGTGTCCGTATTATTTTTACACTTTTCAACTTGCCGCCGCAGTGATAGTTCCCTCGTCCCAAAGCAGTGACAGGCGAGTCTCTCTCACATGTTCACATCTGTCTCCCGACTGCAAATGAATTGCGCATTTGCAAGTTACAAGCTCGCTAACCCTGGCTTGTAGGCGACATGTTAAATGTTAAATGTTCGATTCTGATGAACTGCATAAAATAATAAAATGTTCTTTGTCTAAAATAAAAAAACAATGAAATTATATATACACAAAAATATTATATTTTATTTTTATATTGTATATATTATATTGCATATATATATATATATATATATATATATATATATATATATATATATACATATATCAGCGATATTTTACAAATGTTGTATGTAATACGTATGCGTAATACGTATGCAAATCAATATGTAAATTACGTCATGACGTCATTTTGTTTGGGGCCCCCAAATTCCTCCAAACGGGCCTGCACTGACCTCACATATAATGAAGGTTTTTGAGAGATTGATTTTCAGATTCGTTCGTCCACTTGTAAAACCCTTTCTGGATCCATTGCAATGTGCTTATCAGCCGCAACTTGCAGTGGATGATGCCATCATCCACCTTCTCCATCTGACCTACACTCATCTGGAGAAACCCAAGAGCTCTGTGAGGTTTATGTTCTTCAACTTCTCTAGTGCCTTCAACACAATCAGGCCCACCCTACTGGAGGAGAAGTTGAAGAACATGCAGGTGAACCCTCCTCTGGTCTACTGGATTACGGACTACCTCACTAACCGCTCTCAGTATGTCCGTATACAGAACAGTGTGTCCGACACCGTGATCTGCAGCACTGGGGCCTCTCAAGGGACAGTTCTCTCCCCCTTCCTTTCACCCTATATACATCTGACTTCAGCTACAATACTGAATCCTGCCACCTCCAAAAGTTCTCCGATGACTCTGTGATTGTTGGATGTATTCGGAGTGATGACCTCTCAGAGTACCGGTCAACAGTGGAGCTCAATCACCTGCAGCTCAATGTCAGGAAAACTGGGTCTGTACTTGGTGTGAAGCTGGGCCCTGTTCATGTGGTGGCGGAGAGGAGGATGCTGTCAAAACTCCACTCAATCCTGGACAACCCTTCTCATCCGCTACACAGTGTGCTGCTCAACCAGAGGAGCACGTTCAGCCAGAGACTGATTGCTGCTAAGTGTTCCACAGAACGCTTCAGGAGATTCTTCATACCTGTGGCCATCAGACTGTACAACTCCTCTCCATAAGTGCAGGGACTTTTACTTTGACTTTTTCTTTTAACTTTCTATGAGCATTATTGGTTCACCCGTACATTTTTTCTGTTTATGTGCAATATCTTCATGCTACTATTTATCACTTTTTTTACTTATTTGTACCATACCGAGATTTGTATGCAGATGTACGATTCTATTTTTTGCTTCTTTTATTATTATTATATTTCTCTTTTGTGTAATTTTTTGTTCGGTTGAGCAACTGTAACCGAAAAAGCAATTTCCACCCTGGGGATAAATAAAGTTTTTTTTAATTGAATTGAATTGAATTGAATTGAATGTTTCAATTAGTACTTTAACTACCACTTTACAGTTTGTCTCAGTCGCTGTAGTACAATTCTCAGATCAGAGTTGAAGTTTGCAAATCTGTGTGTGCGTTTCTCAAAACAATTTGTACAAACAACAAAACACTACGGATTTCTTGTAAAAGCCTGTAACTTGCTCAAATTTTTTAGTCCATCTCTCAAAACTAAGTCTTTATGTCATTGAACATGTCAGTGCTCTCAGATTGTCAAGTCCTTGTGTCATTGTCTACGAACAAGACAGTCAAATTACTTAGTCATGTTGTCAATATAACTGTGTACTTTAAAGGGAGGTTCTGATGTAAACTATGGCTAAAGTTTTGATGACAATGTATCATTGTGAAATGTGAGTTACACCTTTTTGTTTGATTGCAAGAGGCAATGATTGCAATAATTGCATATACAATGGAGATGTATAGAAATATGTTTGTTTATAACCAGCTGGCAGACAGACAGATGGATGGATGGATGGAGAGACATACAGACGGACAGAGATGAATGGATGGATGGATGGATGGATGGATGGATGGATGGATGGATGGATGGATGATGGATGGATGATGGATAGATAGATGAGATAGATAGATAGATAGATAGATAGATAGATAGATAGATAGATAGATAGATAGATAGATAGATAGATAGATAGATAGATAGATAGATAGATAGATAGATAGATAGATAGCTAATAATAGATAGATAGATAGATTGATTTCTACCAGGAGCCTGTGAGAAATCTTCTCAAACTGCCCTGAAGCATTTCTGGTTTTCTCAGGGTCATTTTGGTTTCACAGGCTCGAGTAGCTGTTTTGAAACGAGCCGTCGTAAGGCAAAAGGTGGAAGAGTGAGTGATGTAGAAGTGATCCGTGCATAGAAAGAGGTTGAATAAGTGTGGGTGGGAGGGACAGAGCAGGGGTCCCGGATCATGAGCCGAATGGAGGTTCCCATGCCCTGGGGGTCTCTCAATGGCAGATGTGACGTCTGGGTACCTAGTTTATCCTGGGTCTTTCCACCATGGAAATTTGTTTTTGCACTCTTTTCCTATATATGAAACAAGAAAAAAGTATAAATGCACAATTATTTCCAAGAAAAAGTTATATGAAGAGGTTTTTCAGATGATTTTCTGCTTTGACAAAATTTAGATGGAGTTGTGATGTACATGTAAGATGCCGTCAAATTAGTACTGTAAATCAAGTGTAGGTATTTATTTTTGCAAATGAGAAGAAAAAAAAAACATTTGGAGGAGAGCCCGATGAAAAGTTCAATGGTGTAGTATACTAATTGTATGTGTGTTAAAAAAAAAAAAAAAAATATATATATATATATATAATGTATATATATGTTTTATATATTATATATATATATATATATATATATATAATATATATATAGAGAGAGAGAGAGAAGAGAGAGAGAGAGAGAGAGAAGAGAGAGAGAGAGAGAGAGAGAGAGAGAGAGAGAGAAAATATTACTACGATACATACCAAATATATACCAAATTTTATATAAGAAGATATATTCAGAATCAAATTCAGAGGTCCAGCATCTTTAATTGAGCGATTCAAAGATGACTTTGAATCCACTATCAGGCAGCTCAGATACCAAGACATGAGATCAGCTTGTGTCAGCGGCTGGGAAACCTCGGACTCTTCTGAATGCATCTCGGAACTTGGGTGGAGGCCATGAGAAGGTCAGGAAGAGGATCAAGAGAAGTCAACTAAGACATTTTCCATGCTTCCTTTAGAGAGCATGACACTAGAGTGGCGTGGAAGATTACACTGGGTGGATCTGATAATTGAAAAGTATTTGAGTGAACGTGGGAAAAGGAACTGAGGTTAAAACAAAGGTTATACCACTATTAATACAAAAAAAACTATATATATATATATATATATATATATATATATATATATATATATATACACACAACTTGTGTGCTTTAGAAATGTTTGTGTGTTTTACAAATGTTGTGTGTTTTACAAACATGTAAGAAAGTCTGCCTGGAGTAGGAGATTGTGTGTTTCATTCTGTGTGTTTCCCACTATTCTTTCCCTTTCTTATAATCAATGACAGTACAATAATTAGGTATTTAATATGGTTTATTTAGGTATTCATGTAATTGAGGAATATGCCACATCATTGTTGTGGATATGAGTGCTTGACGCCAGATCATCTCCACGGAACTGCGTGGCAACCAGACTGATGTAATCTGAATGTTTGTGTCCTGTTAAGTTAGTTACCTGCTTTCCATCTTGCTCTGTTAATGAAAGGCCTTTTTCTCTGGCTAATCAAGTTCCTGTGTTTCTCTGACCAGAAACCCCTTTCTGTACTGTGACAGCAAGCAAAGAATCCAACTATCCGTTTCAAAACATGTTACAAATGTTTTCAGGAAAGTATGAACACATGGACATTAAAATTAAAATGTTTATTTTTCCTTTTCTACAACTCAACAGACTTCTGTAATGATAGTCATGTTTTAAAGGGTTGCATTGATGAGGATTTGGGCTAAAATTGTTGTGATTATTTGCAGTAACACCGGTCCTAGCCAAACATGGAAACAGCACGTACATAAACTACTACAAACATTAGTTGGTAAAGTTTTATTTTATATTGCCTCTATTTTTGGAAAATATACAAAGTTGCAATTAACTAACATAGTTTATTTTCTTTACATGGTCGTTATGATGTTTTTTATTGTATTCAATGTAATGGTAGATGCAATAAATGAGTGCTTATGTGTCTGACTTAACCTAAAGACAATCACAGTATTACATTGGAATGTGACATTGTATTTACAGAATTTTTACAAATTTCAATTTGTAAAACAATTAACAATTTAATTACAGATTAACAATTTGTCGGCTACAAATCCAGGGTGTGTCCTGCATTCAGTCTATCCTTGTTCTTAGAAAATAAAGCGTGACTTTTCATATAACGCACAAAATTGTCAAGGTGACCCCAAACTTTTGAACAGTAGTGTATGTTTGTACAAAGCGGAATCATACAGCCTAGGCAGAGTGGTGAAGGAGGCACAGAGGTTCTACGGGAAGTAACAGGAGTCACAATTTCAACACAGCCTGTGCGGACCAACTAGCATCGGGTTCACCGATATCTTCAGTCTGTCCTTGGAGCAGTCGACAGTTCCCTCATGTTTTAAACAAACGACTACCGCCCTGTAGCTCTGAGCCCAATAGTGAAGAAGTGCTTTGAGTCAGAGATTTCATCACTGCATCACTACTGGAAACTTTAGACCCACTACAGTTTGTCTACCGCGAGAACCAGTCTAGACATACCGCGAGAACGACGTCTCTCACCTCCTCCACACGACCACGAGCCATCTGGACTGCAGAAAAGGGAACTATTTGGAAATGCTGTTTGTGGACTATATTGTTCAGCGTTCAACGCCATAGTTCTCAGCCCATTACTGCGTCTCTGGATCTCGGACTTCCCGACCAACCGACCATAAGCCATGCGGATGGGAAAACACACCTCATCCTCCCTCGCCCTCAGCACTGGAGCTCCTCAGGGATGTGTTCTGAGCCCCCTGCTGTACTCACTTTATACTACTGACTCCACCATCATCAAATTTGCTGACAACACTGTAGTGGTGAGCCTGATCTCCAACAACCAAGAGAGGGCCTAACTACAGGAGATGGAGAACAACTTGCTCCTGAATGTCAGTAAAATGATTTAGTCGATAGTGGACTTCAGCACAAAACAGGAGCGCTCATACCACCCAGATCACAATCAAGGGAGCCCCAGTGGAGAGAGTGGAAAGGTTTCGATACCTAGGTGTTCACATCATGCAGGAACTCTCATGGTCCTGCCACATCAACACCCTGGTGAAGAAGATCCTGCAGTAGCTATACCACCTGAGACACTTTAGGTACTTCAGACTCCCATCTCAGGTGCTAAAGAACTTTTACACCTGCACCATTGAGAGAGTCCTGACAGGAAACATAACCTCCTGGTTCAGGAACAGCACCGTGCAGGACAGGTGAGCCCATCATCTTTCTGCTGAACGCACCATTCACACTGGGTTCCCTGTACTGCAGAACATCTACAATAAGCGGTGCTGGTCCAGGGCCAGGAAGATCGTAAAATACCTCACACATCTTGACAATGGACTCTTCTCTCTGTTGCGCTCAGAAAAACGTTTCCCGAGAGCAAAGACGGAAGATAAGCTTCTACCCGCAGGCCGTACAGAGTCTGAACTAGGGTGTCCCAGCACCCACTACTGGAACTGTCCCACTTTCACACTGAATAAGTAATTCACTTTTCTCCTTGCACAAAAACTCTTTATACAGTAGTTAGTTACTTGGTCACTTTTATCACTCTGGGACACTTTGATCACTTTACTTACATCTGCTGAGCTGCTTTTTCTTTTCTGGACTCTGGAGCCAATTCCAGTTCACCTAGCCTGAAGAGTTACTGTACATAACTACATATATGATTGAGTATATGTACTCCACTACAGAAGTCGGCATCTTTTTCTACTGCAAAAAGTTTATTGGGCAGACGAGGCGATATTGCTGGTACTGGTAGCTGTTTATCAGATAAATCTAAGCGGTTGCACTTTGTTGCACATTTGATTTGACAGAGACTGACTTTTTGTTTTTTATTATCTATTTTATTCTGCAATTTCGAAACATTGGGGTGTTACATTTTATTTCTATACAGTAAATACAACCTCACAAATAAAGAGTTTCTTGGTGCTTTCTTTTTCTCGCCTAAATACTATTTATATTGGACACTTCATGACTTACTCAAGTCTTCTTGGAATTGGTGACTTGTAAACTTGAAATTGAGTCATTTTTACAGTAAGGGATTCGTATTTTACTCAAGTATGGTTTACAGACACTCTCTTTACACCTCTGGTAACACTTAAATAACTTGACAGGGTTGGTTTAGTTTGTATATTTGAAGCTTCAGTGGTGGTTGGTCCCAGCAGACGTTCTCCACCTCATCTCATTAATCGAACAGAGCGCGAGATCCAGGCCTCAGGGTGTAACGCACGCCCGGCGTCTGCTGTCGCTGCTATCATCTCTGCTTAGACTACAGAGAGTTCGCTGCTACTCGCAGACGGAGATTGCGGTTATGTGCTCACGTTTACGTACACAAAGAGCCTGAAGGAGCCTGATCCACACCTGCTCTTCTCTTTACTCAAGGCAAACACTCGCGTGAAGGAGGAAGAGAAAGAGGAAAAAAACAAACTTACAGTGCTGCATCTCGTTTTAAACGCGTGTGTGTGTGTGTGTGTGTGTGTGTGTGTGTGTGTGTGTGTGTGTGTGTGTGTGTTAGCGTTATTGTTCGATCTTTGCAGTGCCGTTTGAGTACTAACATGTGCTTATGGTTGTGGTCTAATAGTTTATTTTTTCTTAGTGGTTGAGGTTGAACTTGTCCATAAGTGTGAGTGATTGTATGTGTCTACTGCTCTGTGATTGGTCGGTCATCAATACACAGTTTGTTTCCCGCATTTAAGCCCAGAGTTGCTGGGATTTTGCACAGCTCCATCTCTGAAATGGAAAACAAGAAAATGAATAAATGGATGGATAGATTGGTTAATTTTAATGATTTCAGAAATTTTAAAACACATTTATAGCAACATACATACATTACAAATTATAACGTCATGAGTCCTGATTTCGTGAGGAAACAATGATGCTTACAAGTAGTTTTCACTCGTCATCTACTCCAAACATCAAGTAACTAATTTCTCACAAGGCTCAGAGGAAGAAACGATGACAGGGTAATAGTAATTAGAAAGATTTTTTAAAAAGTTGCATACATATTAAAGCACAAACGTTGTAGAGTTTGCACTTACATTGAATATGTGGGAATTCTGACAGCCGAGGGATATAAACTGCTTCTTCTCCTTCTCCTTCTCTGTTTTTAATGCTCTTCTCTTGCTCGAGGGCAGTAGAGTTTAGTGACACTGACCAGAGGGTGAAATCTTTGAGGATTTTTCTGAGTCCAATGACTCTTTGTGTAAGTGTGTACTGCCGATACAGATATGGACCGATCACATAACCCTATCAGCTAGATTTGGCACAATTGATTATCAAGAAGCAAATTGTGTAGAAGCAAATACTTCTATTACTTTGACACCTGCATGCAACATGCAAAACAAACATCCTGAATTTATAGTCAATCAATAAATGGTCAATCAACGAAGCAAACAGCCAGACACGTTCACACTCTGTTACATCTATGCACAACGTAAATATTACAATTAAAGTTTACAATTTTACGCAATACATTTTGTGTGTACTGTACATGTGAAAAATAGGTATGCTTCGAATATTTACCAAATGGAAGCCAAACCCTGTTATTGCTGCTTTCAGCTATTGTGAATTAATTTAACTTTATTAATTAATAAATGGCCACAAAAGTACTGGACACAAACAAACACACACGTACTAAAAATAGATTAATTAACTCTTGAATACATTTTTCGGACTGTTTGAAAAAAATCCCACATGCAAGTTGAAACTCCAGTCGTTTTTGAGACGTAGTGAAAGTGTTAGCGAGAGAGAAAGCCACTTCAATTAGCTTAAAAAAACAACAAAAAGCGCAAAGGAAAGTCATCCATTAAAGGGCTCTAATGTGAAAGCATTTCAACTCCTGATGGTAAAAGTTTGAACTTATTAATTGAGATCTTCGCCATCACGGTCTTTAAACTATGTCACCACTCTCCCAGTCTTGTACAATGATCCCTACTGGTTAGGAGTCATTACACATATGTTTCATTCTTGATTTAAGTCGTCTGAAGCACTAAGCTACTAATGAAAAAAGCTTAATTTCACTCTAAAACACATCTCGCTCCAATACGTACTGAGCAGATGATGCGTAATGGACTCTAAAGAAGACAAAGAGCTCCGGCCGGTGGAGGGATGAGCTTGAACAATAGCTGCAGCAGGAGAAGAGCTGCTTTCTGGATGGAGGCAGAAGTGGTGATCAGTGTAATGAGGGATTAGCGCAGGGATTGTGAATCTTTATTAAGATATGTCTTATCCTTGTTAGACGCCTGTAAAGCCGGTGGATCGATTCCCTCTCTCACTTCTTACCACAGAAAATTAGAGTTTACTTTTAGATTATTTTAATAATATAAATAAAACACTTCTATTAATGCACACAAAAGCTTCTGTTATTTAAGCCTCCGGAACGGCTATACACAAGAGACTTTCTACTGTAGTAGTTCTACAGTTCTATGCACCTGGTTAAGTATGCGCCTGCTTATGTACACGCCTGGTTAAGTGTGCACCTGGATAAGTACCAGTGAGTATTTGTACTGAGCACTTGATCAAAACATAAGCAACTTTTACTCTTTACTTGACTACATTTTTGATTGAATATCTGTTCTCTTTACTCCACTATATTTGACTGAACACATAAAATGTGCAAAAAGTCTGCATCTTTTTCATTTGCAGTTTATTTTTTGGGTGGGCGAGGTAATATCGCCATCTGCAGGGTACTGAAGGTACTGAATGAGCTAAGCCACGTGGAAGTGAATTTGAGAATTTGAATTGAGATTGACGTTTTGTTCATTATTTATTTATATTTATGTATTTATTTCTGCCAGTTTGAAATGGAAAGTTCACATTGAGGTGTTATATTTAATTTCTGTATTAGAAAATAAAACCTCATAAATAAAGTGTTTCTTGTTTTTCAAATTACTTGTTAAATTACTTTCAAATTACTTGTGTTTTAAGCATACATCCAGTAGGAGTAAAGTACTTAAGTTCTTTTTTTTACCACTTTTACTCGTACCTTTAAGTTTTCGTGGAATTGGTGACTTTTAGCTTGCAATAGAGAATTTTACAGTAACGTATCCATACTTTTTCTCAAGTATTGTTCTTCAGGTACTCTTTACACCTTAATTACACCCATATGACTGGATCCATATTTTCCAGTTCTTGGATAATATTATGGACATCGATGTCAAGTACAATCTGTTCCAGGTTCTGTGTGGCGTTTCATGTTCTCCCTGTGTTTTTGTTTCGAGTTTCCTCTCACAGGTCAAAAGATGCACTCAGGAAAATAGGTCTGGAAAAATTTCCATGGATGGACGGATGGATGTTCTCCTCGTTGACTTAAAAAAACACGCACCGAGGACTGCCATGTCTCTTTTTGTTTAACTTATCGCCCATCTGTCATCTTTCTCACAGAGAAGGACAGTGAGAAAAGTCTTTCAAGTTCTGAGTCAATATTTACACCACACGACACTAACAATTTCAGTTGATGGTTAAGTCCACCGTCTTATTCACATCTACTTGTGTTTCCTCAACATGTGAGGTAGTATCTCTGAGTCTCTTCATTACTACAACCAAATGATCGTTCTACTCACCAGAAACACTGTAAATCTTCAGACCACAGGCACAGATCTGATTCCCAGCAGTCAGGTGTGAGTTGGCATGTGTTTGCATAAGGAGATGCGTGGAACGGATGG
This sequence comes from Paedocypris micromegethes, assembly GCA_028031935.1. Lineage (NCBI taxonomy): Eukaryota > Metazoa > Chordata > Actinopteri > Cypriniformes > Paedocypris > Paedocypris micromegethes. The sequence goes on from CM051493.1 coordinate 463,870, forward strand.
TGAGAATGATGGACTGCTGCGATAGCGCGAGGTGTTTGCCAGAACACGGGGGAAGGCGTCCGGAGACCCGCCGGAACACGCTCCACTCAGGGGGGCCTGCAGGGGCCAAGAGCTGGTCCCGACACGTCTTGCTTATCACACACACGCGATAAGGGAGATGATCACAAGTTTGTGTGTGAGTGTGTGTGTGTTTATAAACAGAAATACAGACAGACGGCAGGTTGGTTGGTGTGTACAAACAGACCGACTGAGAGACAGTTAGTGGGTTGGCAGACAGACAGGACGGACAGACAGACAGACAGATGGATGATATTTAGACAGCTACATTTAATTTTTTCTTTATGCTCTGTAACTTAACGACTGCAGATAGACTTCTGTGTGTTATTGAAATGCGGTAAATGGCGCCACCGTCTGACAGAATTTCACTTGCTCCAGTAATTTTTTCATTCTTTTTTCAGATGCAGTATACTGAAAAATGGAATTCATTATAATGTACATTGTAATCTTTATACTATATCAAAACACTTTTTGTTTATATTTCATCTTTCTATTGCATAAACGGTTAACAGTACAGTAACAAAAAATGCTTTAAAATTAAATCATAAAGAACAACATATTCATAATTAACATTTTGAGAAAATACTTACAAATCAATGATGTAGAAAAATAATAACAAATTAAATTGTTGTGAAACGTCTAACTTAAGTTCGTTTTTTATGTTTAAAACCGGTGAAATAGAAACAATTCAATCCTTGACCAGTAGAGGACAGTAATTTTCTTTGAATGTCGCTATTGATAAATGAACGTTTCCACCAGATTACATTAAATAAAAATAGCGAGAATAAAAAGAAATCATGCAATATTAAAAAATATTTCGGTCATTTTCAAATTTACACTTGCTGCATTAACAAAAGTCAATAGTATATGTTTATTGTTAGCTGTAAGAACCCTTTATACTGTGAGTACATACTGAACATTTCAATTTCTGGGTCACAAGGAGCTCGAACCAATCCTAAGAACTCCCTGAATGCAGTGGGTGACCACTCACACACACACACACACACACACACACACACACACACACACACACACACTGTTATTTCAGAATTTTGTAGACCTCCGAATCAGGATGACGTCTGGTTGAAACTTGGCCTGACCTACTAAGCACTAGATCTTTGAAATCCTACATGGTTGATGGATGATCTGGTCTCGGCTGAGATGGAAATCCATGAGTGCTTTTGCAGCACATGATTCTTTACCTGCTGCATTTCTGACAATATGAATAAAAGATGGCTCTTACACTTCTTACTGATACAAAATGCTTCCATAAATTGTCCCTCATGTGGAATAATGGTGAAGGTGTGCAGAAGATCTGTCTTCTCCTACTGGTAGACACGTCAGGCTCACTATACTCCAGGTCCAGTCTAGTACAGAACACCAGCCTGGACCCGTTCTTTATCTCATTCAACCGTCATCTTTACAAATGTAGTAAAAAGAAAAGCAAGGGAGCAGGACTGAGGTGGCTTTCTCTTTTTCCCAGCTCTCGGAGGCGGGTCGGGGGGTTCCCATTAAAAATAAATGCACTTTGTCTTAAACTACATTTGCATAGTGAAGCTGCTAAAACTCTTCTCTCTGTCCATTTGTGCTCCTGGGGCGAAAAGAGCAGGACTTGTAGTTCCTTTTCCCTTCAGCTGCTACAGCAAATGACATAATGCAGATTTTCCAAGAACGCATGTGATGTTAGCGTTCTTTTATTGTGTGTGTGTGTGTGCGTGTGTGTGTGTGTGTGATATCGCCATCTGCAGGGTACTGGATGTTATTTGTGAGCTAAACCACGTGAATGTAAATTAGAGGTTGCACTACTACTTTTTTGCACATTTGAGTTTGACGGAGACTGACTTTTTGTTATTTTATTTTTTTATCTATTTTGCATTACAATGAGGCATCCAATTTTTCGATTTTCGACTTGATAGTAGTTCTGAACCATTTGTTGTTCACTAAACAAACAGTTCACTAAATCCATCTTTTGTTGCTTTATAGGTGGACGTTGACCTTATAGTTTACCTTGGAATCAAACCCACGTCTTGGCGATACCACTGTGTTTGGTTGACTGGGCCACACGTTAGACACATGACAATTCAATTACTTCACATGATTGCACATCATAAAATGAAAGACACCTCAGAGAAGTGTTCCCTGTTTCTTTGATCACATAATGTCTTGTAGACCACTGTCTGAAGAAGTCCAGTGATTCCGTGTAACTTGAGTCTCTTTTCTGACAGTGAGCTGCTTGGAGCTTCGGGCCGCAGGTCTTCCTCAGTTCATTAAGTCAGCTTGCCATGAACTGATGAAGAACGTTTGTGACTGCATCACGACAGATACACGATAGCTTTTTCGGAAGATACCATTAAAATACACAATGGACTGCTATAATTCCCATCAACATACTTTTCTGAACTACTTTTCCATTTCAGGGTCAAAGAGAGCTATAGACAATCACAGCAACTCTGGACACAAAGCAGAAATTTGGATTGGTGGGCAACCAATCATGAGTGAGACACACACATGCATTCACATTCTCACTCACATAATAAGACCTGAAGGAAACCCACGCGAGCACGAGGAGAGCATGGTGATTCCACAAAGAAAGCGTTCGACTGGACCTCGAACTCGGGTCTCCTTGCTGCAAGGCTAGGGCACTAAACAATCTTTCCATGACAACTAATTTTCAAATAAAATCACAATGACATGCGGTCAGGAAACGCTGGGGAGGCTGTATGAAAAAAATGAATAGTCAATTACGTGTATTCAGTGGTTTGATTATTAAAGTTTGCTTAAAAATCAGAGGACATTTTCTAAGAAGCGATTGGGCAGAATTCTGACCCAAATATCAGACTCTGCTCAGGTTTAAAAAGGGAGTTTGTAAAGGGATATTTATCCTTTCTGCACAATTAGATTTAATATAAGTACTTATATATAACTATGTTTAATATTTTTCAATTAAAAATCTAATTTCCAGTAAATTCAAATAGTCTGTCCTTTGACATATTTTGTTCTTTTTTTATATTTTCTTATAACTTAGATTTTAAATTATGGTATCACCAATCTGAGGCTGCTACAATTTTGTCATACCATGTGTAAATGACAATGAAGGATTCTGATTCTCAAAAGAGTAAAGTGATGTGAGGTGAGTTTGTCATTCTGGTTGTTCAAGTTCAGTGCATTTTTAGGGCGATTTTTGCAATTACAACTGTCTGAAAGTGCATGGTTGTTCTTGTGACAACATCTTCTTCAGTAAAAATGTTAAAACTGCTCTGTTTTGGAATCATTTCTAGGATTTCTCTCTCATGAGGTCTTCGGTGATTTACACTTCTGCTTAGATGAGGGATGGTGTCTTTTCTGGCGTGTCGGGAAGAGGATGGCATTTCTGGGAAGTTTTGCTGTCGTTCTCAGTCATCCATGAGAGGGATGGAGACACTCCAGGACCAATCAGGAGAGAGACGACGTTCGTTCAGATTGTGAAGCTGTAATGTAGACGAGACTGTCAGTGATCTGCTGCTTCTCTCCAGCTGTATTTTATCTCAGAGAGTTTAGTTCTCTCGTCTCTGTCTCTTTTTGATTCTCTGATTGTTCCTACAGTTGTTCTTGCTGACATGAACAACTGCGTTAACAACAAGTTGAATATGAACTTAAAGTATGACCAAACTCTTTTACTGATCATTGATTTCGATGCTATTCGTTTTGCCCATTCTTTGCCTATTCGGTCCCATTCTACACAAACATGGCACCGGACAGAGAGCCACGGACGCTCCTGAGGGGATTCTGAGAGCAGTTTATAGAGAGAAAAAGAAGAGAGGGAAAATAGCTCTCCCTTTACACTGCATTTATTCATGAATTTATCATGACGATGGCCGCACAATACAGTGGAATCTCACTCTCCTTTAATATTTGAAGGGTGAATAATTCATACAATAAAATATGGTTTTCTCCACTCTCCAACTATCTCCTGATAGCTGCACTTAAAGTGCTACACCGGGATGAACAGGAAGTCAAAGCCGGGAAGAGTTTAAAATGGGACTAAAAGTGAGAGTGGCTGTGAATGTGTTTGATAAAAGAAGAAAGGACCAGAATTTTGAAGAAGAAGAAAGAGCGAGGAAGAACTTTCTCTGACCGTATTTGCAAAGAGATACAGAAATAATCCACTTTTCCCACACACGTTCTAATCAAATACCATGTATAAAAATTATTCAATTAAAAAAGTTCTCTAGAGATGTGAAAATGTGGTGCATTAAATGGGAAGAGATGGGTGTAGACTCCATCACAAGATCAAGGAGTCATCATGACGCAGCACGGTGGCGTTGTGGGTAGCGCTGTCGCCTCACAGCAAGAAGGTTCTGACTGTGACTCGTGGTGTGAGTTCGAGGCCGGTCGGGGCCTTTCTGTGTGGAGTTTGCATGTTCTCCCCGTGCTTGCGTGGGTTTCCTCCGGGTGCTCCGGTTTCCCCCACAGTGAGAAAAACATGCTTTTCAGGTTAATCTGGCCGTGTGGGTGTGTGAGCGTGTGGTGTGTATGCCCGAGTGAAGTGGACGCTGGCGCAGATTGGCTGCCGCTATTTCACCGGGTAATTGGTATGTGTGTGAATGTTGTGTGTCATGTAAGGCGACCTTGAGTGTCATGAAAGGCGCCAATAAATAAAAAATTGAATGAATTATTATTATTATTATTATTATCATGGTCCCACATCCCAACAGAGCGAATCTCCCAACATCTTAGAGTTTTTTCAGAGACTGACACAAATGCTGAAACAGAAATTACACTTTTGTTGTATAAATTATGAAGCAAACAAAACAGCTGAGGACAAAATCTAAACTTGGGTTGAGTTCAACGTTGTGAGGTCCCCACCAAAAGAGTGATCATAAGGTAAGACTGACAATTAAAAATATGAAAAAAATGTGCCTATACATCAAATAAATAATTACATTAAATTAAATCCTACGTCATTTATTTTTGCACATATACCTGGGTTGAAGAAAAACCAGGGGAAAATAGAATATCTATGTACAGTACATTATCTAAGCAATAAATACAACTGCCAGCATTCAATCTAATATGTTATCGTGTAACTCGACATCATCACAAACATCATAAGCAGATATTATTGTTTTATTGTATTTGTATTTTATTGTTCTTTTTATTGTATGAGTATTTAAAAGCGTGAGAGTCTGCGCCGTGCTGACCCATCAGCATCGCGCACACAAAACGTTCACGCGCATGAATGTGGGACGCGCCTGACTCCCGCGAACGCGCATCTGTTCCTCGCAGCTCTCACTTCTCTACAACTTCAGCGCTTGTTGTCGGTGGAAGCGACGTGATCTCCAGCTGGGATGCTACTGCTTTAAGGATGTGACTTCAAAAACGCTTTTTAAGTTCGTGGGTGAGTTAGCCGGATGTTTTGGACACGTGCCATTCATTCAGTATATACCTTAATGTAAGTATTAAAACGATATTATTCTGGAATAGTTAGCAAAATAAAACATTTCATGGGTCTCCCGTTAAAAAATTATATTTATTTCATGTCATGTAATAACATGTTTTTTAGCTGAATTTTAGATGATAATGTAACTTGATCAATTAACATGAAAATGTTGAGATTATTTTCACTAGATATGTAAAAATATTCTATCTATATCAGTCTATACAGTATTATACAATGTATATGTATATATTTGTGTGTGTGTGTGTGTGTGTGTGTGTGTGTGTGTGTGTGTGTGTGTGTCCGCGTCGATAGAAAGTGACATCTATATGTTATGGTGTAAAATGTGATGTCGGATAATTGGCTCTAATCTTGTTTTTATTTACCTGCATGTTTACCTGTAGGCAAGTTTATGAGATAATTATTCTGGCTTAAACGTTTTAGCTGTAATTGACCTCAGACGATATGCATTGTTGGCTGGCGATGACCTCTTGGTTACATAAACCCTGGGACAAGATTATGAAGGCTTGAATAAGTGGCCTTGGGTAAATGCAACAACTGTCATCACAAAATCAGAGTCTTGTTGAGATGCTCGTCTCAGCAGACCGCCACCGGACCGACTCCATATCCACACGGACGCTTCTGTCCAGTCTCATCACATTTATGAGCAAATCATCCTTTCTTTCTTCATCTCTATCTCTATTCATTCTCTCACTCCCATTCTATCTATTCTCAGAATTTTTCCTTTATCTCTCAATTTTTTTGTCTCTTTTTCAATCTCTTAATACTTTTTCTCACTCTCTTGCTCTCCCTCTCAATCTTCTTTCTCTCTCTCTATCTCTCTCTGTCTCTTTCTCAATCTATCCCTCTTGCATTCACTCCCCCTCACTCCCCCATTCTCTCTATTCCTCCTTTCACTCCCAATATATAACTCTGTATTTCTATCTTTCCCTCTATCACTCATTTCTATCTTTCCCTCCATCTCCTCTCTCTGTCTCTCTTTCTCTGTCTCTTCCTCTCTCTCTCTCTCTCTCTCTCTCTCTCTCTCTCACACACACACACACACACGCACGCACACACACACACACACACACACACACACACACACATGAACACACACATACAGTGATGTAAAACAATCTTCAACTCATGGGTTTCTTATCTCTGCAGCTTGTTGATGGAGAGGATTTCGAATGACAGCCGGCACAGTGGTCATCACAGGCGGAATTTTAGCTGCAGTCATCTTGTTAACTATAGTCACAGTTCTGTGCTGCTGCCGACTGCAGGTAAATCAATACTTTACTCTCTACTGTTCTTTTAAACGCACAGTCGGCTGCGTGATAACATATGCTGGGTTCATCCAACAGTATTACTGCTGTAAAAAAGAGGAGTCGGAGGAGGCGGAGGAGGAGGCCGACATCGCCAAAGCATCAGCGAATCCAGCGAGTCCACCACGTCAACCGAGCCCACCAGAAAGCCCCCTGAGTCTCCGAACGTTCCCTGACTACGCGTCCTCCAATCAGCTTCTAATGACAGCGGAGCCCTTTGAGTCCAATGGACCCGTCAGCTACCCCCAGTGCACCCCTCGCCTGCCCTACCGCCCGCCACACTCTTACTCTTTCTGCCCCACCTGCTCGGGGTACCTGCCCCTCTACGTCAGCCCCCAGAAGTGCTTGCCCAACGGGGGCGGCCGCTTCAGCTACAGGACTCTGCAGCAGGAGGATCTAGAGATGGATTCCCCCCGGCTCCAGAAACTCAACCTGTTCCGCTCCGTCACCACGCAGGAGATGCTGACCCCGCACAGCGTCAGCACGGATGTGTAATACCAGCGTTTCGACTCTTTTACTAGAATATGTCATTTACGACACTGAGATAAATTCTGAATGGGATGTATCACTACACTAGTGTTAACGGAGACACGACTTTATCATTTATGCTTTCACAACTGTGTAGCAAAAACTATTTTTTCTATGGGTATATTTTAAGATTTTAAATCAGTTGTGTTTATTTGGAATAGAAAAGTTGATGTTTATTGTCAAAAAAAATACAAGCAGGGGTGTGCTGCTGGAGGTCCGACCGTATTTAGGGGCTCGACCCCGAAGGGCTAGACTCCCTATTGTATGTATTTGCTCGGCTTGTTCTTTTGCCCGCAGTAAACGTGGAGTTACGTTTACAGACCAAAAAGTACAGCGTTTATCTCTGGCAGGTTCTTTACATCCCCGGAATCCAAGGCTAAAGACAGAAAAACATAATTTCTGTTTGTGGCATCGGACTCCAAATGTCTGCCAAACTAGAATCTTCTATCTCTCATTATCCATATTCTGTCCGAACCTAAAAAAAAATGACATATTCTGTCACCACACACCTGATCAACTGGCTTTAACTTTTGATTCGTGAGTCGTGGAACTATGCAAGTTTCTCAGCTGTTCAATTCACCTGTCACATCTCAGGTGGTGTGGACAGTACGGTCTGACTCTTGAAACTGTCCAGAAGATTCAATTAATCATAAGTCAACCAGTGTAGGTTCCATGATGTCATCAAGTGCTTGGGTAAGTTTTCGTGTTTTTGAAGCCTCTTCCGGATCGGTGGATTCACTATTTATAGGTGTTTGTGATTTATAATGTAACATCAATACAGTTTTGAATAATACATAATGATAAGGATGGTGTGTTTGAATCGAATTGAGTTGTGGTCCAGCACAACTGACCCCCCACATGCCCCCCGCCACACCTTCACTGAATGGTTAAATGCAGAGCACAGTTTTGATATGGTCACTAGTCGTCATACTGACAAACTCACTTCACTTCACTTTACTTTATGAAAACAACCAATATGGATTTGTAACGGTTCATGTCATGACGTCACCTGCCAGCGGCGACAGTCTTGGTCTCTCAGACATTATCCCGACATTTTGCAGATAATATGTTTGTTACAATAGTGATTCTAGACCTTCGGGCATGAAGGAAATATTGGAAAATCCAATATTATATTTAATATTGGAAAAACAGTACTAATTATTAAATTACTAAACATTCCTAAAATAATAAAAGGTGATTGTGATGGCTGCTTGCAGCTATATTTAAACATGTGATTTGTGAGCATGTGGTGTGTATGTTTCAGAGAATTCTACAGGATGAGTCAATGTCAAAGGACAGACTGAAGAAGTCTGAACAGACAGTTTGAATTTACAGGACATTTTTATTGAAGAATATTAAACACAATCACTATTTCAAATGTAAATGTATGGCCTGTTATTAACTGAATACAGGTAATCTGTACAGTAAACAATTCAATGATATTTATGTTGTCTTTTTTATAATTTATCCATCACACGTTCTTCAAAATCTTGTTCTGTCTGTTTGATGAGTTGAGGTCACAAACTTTGTTTCCATTGCCTGCAGACTTATATGGAGGGTAATTGATATATGACATTGTATGTAACAACCTTGACATGCTGTCGATTACATAATCTCTCTCCAGACCAGCAGGTGGAAGCAGATGAATCGAAACATTTCAAACTCATGCAACATTGAATTTATTAAACTATGTATTTGGTAAAGTAAAAGAAAAAAACTCAGCATATTGTTTTGTGTGTGTGTGTGTGTCTGTGTGTGTTCAAGTTCAAGTTCTGAGCATTTGTAAGGCGCTTTTCACAGTTTTAACTGTCTCAAAGCACACTTGTGCATATGTAAGAGAATTGTTGCTTTTTATTCAGTTGATCGTCTGGTTGTTGGTGTTACAGTAAGTAAATGGCTATGATTATCACTATGACTAAGACAAGTGTGTGTGTGTGTGTGTGTGTGTGTGTGTGTGTGTGTGTGTGTATGCGTGCAATAATTTCACAATAGCACTCACTTAAATTGAGACTAAACGTATGCAGTAAACAATTCATTTAAATTGGTTTTATTTAATTGAAGGATTCAGTGACCTGTAGGTAATTAACCATTATTTTGAAATCCTTTGTCAAATAAAATACACAATAGTAATAGTTTGCTCAAACTAATAAATTAACATATGCATAGACTTATATTTAAATATACTAATGAGTTATTCATGTGATACACTTAAAGCTCAGTGTATTTGCATTACAAAAGATTTAAGTTTGGAACTATTACCGACATCTGCTAAAGCTACGTAATAAATATTTAAATAAACATGACAACTAATAAATGTTTTTATGCAAGATAACCCACTGAACAGCACTTCAATAACTTATTATTCCTTAACATACCACTAAACACTGAAGAGTGAGCTGTGGCAAGCCACATTATCATTTAATTGTCTGCGACTAATCTAAACGAGTTGGACTAGTCAGTTAGACAATTAGTAGTGTGAAACATGTGTCTGTTGTTACTTACCATGTGGCAAACACACATAATTCCACTGGAAAATTCTGATGTTTAAATTTTAATTTGGCTTGCCATAGTTTTTACAAATCTACAAATTCTACACTTCTCCATCTTTATTAATCTGTGACTTCATGTGCATATCAACAATACTATCAAATTAATGTAAACTAAGCAAACCAATTCTGAACTCTTTCATTATTAGACATTAACAGCTGGTTTAAAATTATATTGCGAGTTGCGTCTTTTAATGATTTAATGGTGCATTAAGTATGTGTGGGAGGAATAAAAACCAAGAAATAAGGTGTACCTGATTTTGAGTGGCCTAATAATCTGCAATCTGGTACAGGCATTTTGAAAAATACAGTACATAGCTAAAATAAATCATAAATAGGGCACAGATTAAATAACAGGTTACTCCTGAATTGCAGTGCTTAATAATTTCAGGTTGTTCAAGGCAAAGCTCTCGCTGGAGATGGAGAGAAGCTAAGAAGCCCGAAGGTTTCTGCACGAATGACAGCAGGCCCTGCTGTAATACCAGTGACTGCACAGATTAACCTTCAGAGCCAGAGAGCAGTTGGTGGTGGGCCGATCCTGGCAGGTCTCATCTGGAAAAAAAAACAAAAAAAGCCATTTAAGGCGAGCAATACTTTCTCTTCTCTTCTGGCTCTCGACACGGGCAGCCGCTTATCTATTGCTGAAGGCTTTCGTGTAATCTTGTGTTTTTTGAAGCTCCGCTGGTTATTCTTTCAAAGAAACATGGAAATCTTAGATTGGTCACTGAGCACTTTTGAAAAAGAATTTCCCCAAAGAAGGAATCCCCTGAACAGCCGACCTGACCTCATGGGACACTGGCTGCTGGGTGCGTCCGAGACTCACCGCTCAAGTTGCCAAGAACCGTTGTCTATTGAGGACGTGGAATATCTGTTTATATTTTGGGCTTTTCACCGGACTGATACAAATTGGTGGTATCACGAAGCAGTAATAGACTGACTGACTGACTCTGGTGTATCAGAAGATGGGAAAAGCCGTAGGAGGCATTATTGGCTGCACGGCCGAACACAGGTCTAAAGAAGACTCTGGAGGTGCTGAAAGTGCGCACATTGGGATAACATCAGTGGTTGGCTCGGCTTGAGGGACTGAACACTAACATCTCAGCCCGCACAGAGGAAATGTTGCCCTTGCTGTGGTCACTTTATCAAGAAGAGAGTGGTGTCGCACGGAATGCACTGCTGCCCTCTCTCGTATTTATATAGAGATTATATTTAGATAAAATTTTGTTACTATGTTGTACTCCAATGCTGTAATGACAATATCTGCTATGCTATCCTATGCTATCCCATGCTACAACAGTTACACTGTCCTTTTTGCACTTTGATGTTTCGAAATAAAATCCTTTTCAAGAACCCTGCCAAACCAAACCAACGTGGGGCATACAAGCATAAACAGTCACCTTACGTGCCCTTTATCCCGCAATTCAGAGGTATGTACAATTAAGAGGTAGGTTATGTGCTGTATTTGAACAGTGTTAAGAAGGCTGGAACTTACAAACTCTGGCCCACACAGGGCAATGAATTAGATATCATGAGTGTGTATATGTGTCCAATGGCAGAAGTATTACAAACACACAAACTAAAGTGTGAGGACAAAAATATTTTGCTTTGAACAAGCAGACGTACCTGGAGGATCTGTATGACAGGGGTGTAGGGCACATGTCTGCTTGTTGACTGGTTTGGTCAATGGGTCACATCCACGAACTATTTCCCTTCCTTGGTAGCACATAACATCTCTCATTCGCACCCCAACACTGCAAGTTTTGGTGCACTATAATTTCAGCAAAAACATACACACACAGTGGAAACATTTACAGTGTTCTTCTTTTTACCCATCCAAAAGTGTATTCACACACACAAATTCACACACAAGCCCAGGTCATCAGTCGTTGTACCCAGGGAGTCAATCGGGTTCAGTATCTTATTCAAGGACTCTTTACTTGTGATGTTTGAAGCACAAGGCCACAACAATCGTTCTAACTAGACTAGACTTGGACACCAAAACAAAGCTTAGCTTACCTCAGACCAAGGGGTCGTGTACCACTTGAAACATGGCCTCTCAAAGCAAGTGTCTTCGTCCAAAGGCCTCTTGCTACTGTCACATTCCTTGTCCTCATGGATTTGAACCTTCCCGCTTGAAATACCAAAACAAAGAACTGTTCTTTTCATCACACCACGTCCACATGTGGTATTGCACTGGGAAGTTGAAAAGCAAAGATTTCTTGCTTACATCTAACTGACAAGATATTTCCAAAATGCCATTTTACCCTTTCCCAGTCCTGGCTCAGCCAGTGAGGAGGACATTCATCATCTCCACAGGGGTGAATAGCCAGAGGTTTTCTTTCAGACGAGCACTGAGACTCGGGAACCAATCGTCCCTCAGGGCTTTTGCAGTACACATGTCGTATCGTTTTTCCATTCCCACAACTGCCAGAGCACTGGGCAAAAGTTCAAACCAGAAATATGTATATTTGTGACAATAATTTTTGCAAAAAGAAAGAATGCAATTTATCTTTATGGGTTTTTCATCTCACCGGCCCCCATTCTGAAGCTGTCCATTGTCGTTCGCATGGTGGTCCAGTGCAGTTTTTGGCAGAGGGTGGACGGGTTTCTTCGTCACAGGCATTTGTTTCTTCTGAGCACCTGACGTCTCGAGTTACCAGACTTCTGCGGCCACATTTAGCTGGGCACTGCAATACAAGCAAAGATCTACATCCTATTTCATACTTTTCAAATACATACATTTTTCATACATTTCAAAAACATCCTCCAAAAGAAAAACAATTTGATTTAATTTTAATTTAACTCTAACATTCTCGCCCAGGCCCAGAGTTGCAGATATGTAAGCAGTAGAAAATGGATAGATGGAAACAGTGGTTATAAGAAACTACGAGCATTATTACATTTTCATCTTACCTCAGACCACTCAGCTACTTCCCACTGAGGTCCACATGTGGGGCTTTTACAAGCCCTGCGCTCTGGAGGGCGCTCCAACTGCGCCTCTGTGCAACTGTCACTGTACACAGAGCTATCAAGGCCAGGAGCAAGCATCTTCCAGCAATGCACCAGGCGAAACTGAAAGCCTTCACCACAAGTCCGAGAACACTCACTCCAGCTGCTGGCTTCCCACCTTTACAGATAACAGCTTCTTAGTTGATTCATAATATGAAGTACTAGGTCAAGGGCATGGATTTATAAGATCAGGTTTCATATACACTAGAACAGGGTTCTCAAATTCAAATTGACCTCGGGTCTTAAGCCATGGTGTCCTTACCAGTAGGTCACATCTGCCCCACGTTGATTTTAACAACTAGACTGTATCGTCCCTTGTTTATACAAAATAATTATGTGTTAATGTTAAACGATAACTTTTGACAAGAGTAAGAGGGTTGACTCAGTTGCAGAGTTAGAAGTTTAACAATGATGAAAAAGAAAACTAATAGCATTATTACTACCATGTATTCTCATGGGCACACACAATAAAGATTAACAACAAAACAAGATAACATACAGTATAATATAATAGCAAGCAGGTAGTCAACTGAAAAACAAATTATTCAAGTGAAAAACTAAATTCTCTCAATTGACCTATCTGATTTGGGTAATACTTTTTGTTTATCTTACCATGACAAACATGATAAATCTGTCTGAGTTGTTGTTTCGTTCAGAGGTTACAGCATGTTAATGTAGCAACCAGATAGAAACAAATGTAAATGTATTTATTTGTTTTTCACTAAAAGGCGGTATTGTACATTGATTGAGCCCCACAATTGCTGCTTGCAGCTTTATTTCTATACTAAAATATGTTTAATTTTGGCAACATTATTGGCAACATTATTTGGTGTTGGCAACATTAGCAAGACGCACCTGGGCTGACATTCTCTTCCAATGCAAAAGTCGTGAACAGGCTCTGGTCGCGTTAAAGCGTCACAGTAAACATCGTCCACTTCGATGCCATCATAGCGCACGCACAAGGCGAGAGATCTGGACACACCTGTTTGAGACAAGACATCTTGGTGAGAGCAGCGTTACACATGGGAACACAGCTTTATTTATGTGTACGTAACCTGCATTACCTATGGAACATGTCATACTGCATGGCTCTTGAGAGGAGAGCTTCCAGCGGTACATGTCCGCAGCGCTCAGTTTATTCTTCAGAAGTATTTGGTTAATCCTGTGGTAAAGAAACACCTTTAAGAAGCAGAGCTTATTTCCACAGCACTGTATTTAATGCAGAATACTGCCAATTCCAGCTAATGTGGACACATCACCACCGGACCATTTAGGTCCTGATAACTAACTTGTCCAGTTAAGCGACATTTACCGAGATCACAGCAAAAAGACGAGATGTACTGAGTGTAATTTGTCATTATGATCAACATATATTGTTTGAAACACTTGTGAAATCATGAAAGGTTAGCTAACGCTGCCAATGTCGCAATCTTCATTTCCATTGTAGCATTAAAGCTCGTTGTTGAGGGAAACTGACACTAAGGCTGCCCACTGCTCCTGGTGTGTGTGTGCCACTTCATTGTATGCGTGTAACTTCATTGGATGGTTAAACGCAGAGTACAATTTAGTTACTGTGGCCCCTCGTGGCCATATTTTTATTTTACTAAAATAGAATGGAATTTACTGTAATTGTGCTTGTTGAGACAAAAGGTTACAGACTGGCGTTACAGTCAAAACCACTAAGATTTTAACAATTCCTCACACTCACACTCGTTTCCCTTACGTCAAGACTGGAAAACTTTGCTATCCCTCTTGACGACAGAAAGAAATAAAACGTGTTTCTGACAATAAATCCTGGGGATTTATTTGACACAAAAAGTGTAGTCCATATCCAAATGATCTATGGAACTTTTTTCTTCCTAAAAAACAAAATACATTGAATTATGCTTCTGGGTATGAGCATCTTCCTTATATTCGTAACCTGGAATCCACTTCTTCGAATAAGTGTGAGGGCATTTGTTCTTTATGGTCTCTGGCTAAGAGGCTAGTGAGGCAGTGAAGGCAACCCAGCATGAATTATAAATGTGATGGAATGCAATCCAGCCAGCCTCTGCTTGGCCGCCTTTCCTCGGAGTCTTTGAATTTCTCGAAGAGTGTTATCAAAAAAATAAACCAGAGAGCCGTCTGACGTACATTCCATTCTCCCACAAGTCCCCTTGCAAGACTTGCGTCCCACAACCTCCATTCTACACGTGTTGAAAGCTATACGAGTCACCCTGACCTGTGCAACCTGGAGGACAGTGACTTGGAAGTGTGTGACTAGAACAGCAGAAAGTGTTTATTCTGGATTTAAGTGTTCCTGCAGATGAAACTTAAGGTGCTTTCACGCCTGCCTCGTTTAGTTCTGCTTGGTCTCGGTACGCTTTCAAACGAACCCAAGAGTTTCGGTTTGTTTTTGGCATCCGTGCTTCACTCTCAAATTATATATATCGTATTTACGCAAATATAAACACTCCCCTGATAATTCAGGCGGTAAATTTTTTGTTTTGTTTCTGGCTAAATTACATAAAACTTCTCTTTAAAATACTAGTTTTTTCTTTATTTAGTATTCTTGTATCACTTCAATGATGTTTTACTTAAAAATAATAAAACAATAATCTATTCTAGCGATCGAAACTACACCTCCTATCATGCTTTGCTGCTCACGGGATCCCATGAATCTTTAGCGCTAAAAGAGCTAGCGTAAAGCTGACTGAGCTCGATTTTTGTTAGACGCAAAAATTAGAACAGTCACGTTTTTCTCTGTGTAGAAAGTGATTGTGTTTGACTCCGGTGTTCTTCATTTTGGACAGTTTTCTGTTTGCTCCAAAGCTTTTGCAGCACACTGGTCTCATTTTCAAGCGCTAGAAGAAATTAACTTTATTAGAAGAAATGAACTTTATTAATCCCTCAGTGTGGAAATTCGTCTCTGCTTTTGACCCATCCGAACAAACTCGGAGCAGACCATTAGCCTTTAGCACGGCGATCTACCGGATGCAATATTGTCTAAAACAATGGTGCTTATATTCGCGCAAATATGGTGTATATACATATGCGTAGATATATATAAATCCCCAGCGATCAATACAAAGTATTTACGGTGGTATACAATGAATAATAGGCACACAATAAGTCAGCACAGTCCTCCGTTCATACTAAATGAAGACGTCTTGTCTATTTGCTTTATTTACTTCCATGAGTTCCACTGAAACTTAACCGCACGATAATTCTGACTAGTTGAACAGCAGTGAAACATTCAGTGACTCATCTGGCCAATGAGTGACTTGGATGTTGTCACATAAATGCATTTTGGTTTATTTCATCTGGTTCGAACCAGAGCAATTCATGTGACGTGAAGTGGAACCAAAACGGCAGAAAAATGCTAAAAAGTATAATTTCTTGCCCTTGATCCGGACCAAATTAAACGAAACACAGGTGTTAAAGCACCTTAACTCTAGAAATGTGAAATATCATGCACCTTTAGGCCCAATAAATGTGGTTGTTTATTTTGGTAAATGAAAGAAAGTTACCCTTGACTTACCTGGTACGATTACTGCGGCTGGTATTTCGCAGACTGATCACAATTGTATCGTTGAGCAAGAGGTCACCCGTCTCATTCCGCCAGTGACCAAGGGTGAGCTCCAGCAGGGAGCTATTCAAAGCGGATTGTTCAAGGCTGCTGTAGTCCAACTGCAGTGGCCCTGTATCTCTATATGTGAAAATCTGGTTTGTGGAGATGTTGGCAAGAACATCTTCTGAGTTCACGCTACGCTCTCCTAGCAAAACCCTCCAGATTAGATTTTCTGACTTTAGTATGTCTTCAGTGGGACTTTTAACTGATGTGACCCCGGGACCAGACCCTCCACTGGACCAGCTGCAGTTACCTTCTTTTTAAACAAAAGAGGAAGGTTGTTCAAGACGACATCTCAGTACCAGTAAAAACAAAGGGTTGAGGCTTTACCTGCATACTCAACTGGAACATTAGCATTTTGCTCACAGTCTTTGGTTGTAGCTTCATACACCTCATTGTTTTCCTTGTCAGTCTTATGTTCTGACTTTGTGGTCTTAAATTCATTCTCTTCAACTTCCGGGAACGCCTTATTGTAAACACTCTCATTGCGGTGTGAAACACTCCCAAGCTCCACTGAGACCAGACTGGGTTCTTCATGTCCACCCGTGTAAATGGGAGGAACGGAGACAGAAATCACAGAGTCCCGCATTACGGTGTATTCATAGGAGATGTGTGGATTGTGGCCATTTTGGTTCCAGACCTTTAAGGACACGTAAGAGACATATTCAAAACATTGCTAAGTTGATTATTGTCAAATCAAGTTACATATCAAGTTATGACTCATTTGTCTTATTGAAGTTCCTATTCATAAATTGCTGGAAATATTATAGCTGGTCACTTTTGTTAAAAGACACAGCTTGCACTTCAACGTGCAAAAAACTGTCTTCCTTCGTTTTACCATCCCACAACTTTTAGATGTTTGGCCTTGAGTTGAGTCAAGCAATGCATTGAGTCAAAGCCATGGTTGGCCAGCCAGTGAGATTACCCATGAGCCCTTGGCGGCGAATGGAGGACCACGGCTACAGTACCAGAACATTGATGGGCTGATCGATGGGCCCTCTTGCCACGATGTACTCGATCCCTGTCTCATACACATCCATCGGCCGGCGGTACTTGAAAATGGTCCCTGCTGCCTGGAAGTTCTGTGGATTGTCCACCTTATATGCACCATTGAAGAAGAAGTTCCCTGCTTGGTCTGTCACAGCTAAGAAATAAGAGTAAGTTGTTATTTACACTTGTAGTTCATACAATTTCAAGTGCTCACTGCTCAGATACCTTAACTTCCGAACTCATGGACTTTAGCCAGTGCTAGTTTTTAGCTACACAGTTGCTCACCCAAGATGTCAGCAGACTTTTTCCTCTCAATTATCTGGATGTCCCATGATCCTTCAGGGATTTGTGTTATGAATAAATAGCCTTTAAATAAACAATTGACCTGGTTAGGTCATTTTATTTATAGCTTTTCAACTGTTTGAAACTTTAAAACTGTGGTTTCGGTGGTGTCCTACCCAAACTAGAATCCCCTCGACGAAAGTTTCCAGTTACTCTGCTGCAGCTGCTCCCGTCTCCCTGACAAACGCCACACTTATCCAAAGTGTTGGAGGAGAAGAGGATGCCATCACATCCGATGGGCTGCAAATGTGCAGTAAAGTAAACCCTTTTCCATAAAAGCCGTTCTCTTTTGGATCATTAGTGGCTTACTTCACATCTCCCATCCACACACACTCCTCGGTAGCTGCTGTACTTGCAGGACGTTCCATCGCGTGCAGGCACCATCAGTTGTCTTTGACCATCAGATGTGGTGCAGTGCAGATCACATGGATTGCTGGAGATATGAATGTAATCATCTACAGGAAGTTAAGTAAGAATTATTACTCCAAGATAGAGATAAAGACTGTGTGAGTAAATTAAAAGGTTAATACCCGGATATAAAGGTTTCCAGAGGTAGTTCTTTCCATTGTAAACCTGAGAATTGAACGACCAGCACTGGTGCTCTCTGAAGCTTCTTCCTGAAGAAGGGCATTCCTGTACAATCACACAATTGAATTGATTGCACTGTTTTGCATTTCTTAAGCTCCTTTGTAGAAAATAATTTTATTTCCGTTTAAAGGATAATTTCAAAGTATTTTATTATTATTATGTTATTGTTATTTTTTTGTTATTATTATTATTATTATTATTATTATTATTATAAAAGCATAGCTATGACTGTTTTTATGCTATTTCTGTGTTCAGTGCCATCAATGGATTCATATTAAACTGGTTTGGTTTTGTTCTCACTGGAAAATAATTTGTTTATATTTAACCATAATATTTATTGTGATTAGAAACAATTATGAAGCATAAACTACAACTATTTACAAATACTGTATTAAGGTACAATCAACAAAAATGTGACACTTTTGTTTTGATGAAATGAACTCAACACTTTTGTTTTTTTTTTTAGATGAACTCAATAACAAACACTTTCTTCATACACAAAATAACCATATCTCAGTTTACACCACACAAACCGTTATGCAGACCGATTGTTTCAGCATCTGTGAGACAGAGTGGCTGGTCTTAGACGGTCCTGGGCTCGTTGTGGTTACATGTGATCTGCCATTATGAAGTTGGTTGGATGTACTGCCAACATACATCAAGCGTGTTTGAAGACGGCTTATAGTAGCAGAATGAACATTAAATTCTCTAACAGCTCTGGTGGGTGTTACTGCTGTTTCATGCCAACTGCAACAATACAACAACTGAACATTTCAGGGTGGCCATTTATTGTGGGCAGTCTAAGGAGCACATGTGCATTACAGCATCATGATGAACAATATTTGAGAGAAAAAGTCAAGTGTGTGTAGAAAATGTCTAAAATCTTTGATTTCATCTCATTATTTTGTTTTGGCTCTGAAACCTATAACAGTATCTCATGTACGTGTATAAAGTACATAATTTACTATTTTAAAAAAATATATTTTTATAACAGAAGTTTAAGCTCTGAGGGCTAGAACTAAAGACAAATCTTTACAAAGTCCTTACCTTGCCCCTTGTACCCAAACACCTACAAAAGAATAAATAAAGAAGAGGTCTATTGTTCTGACCTTTGTGTTGCAGATATGATACTTCTTCGCATTGCCAGTGCAGGTCATGTTGTCTTTACTATTGGGTGTTTTCTTTCTTTGAAAAAAAAATTTCATTGAATGATTTCATGTTTCAAAAAAGCAACGCAAAACATTCATTGTCTTCCACGTCTATAAGTATTTTTGGAGAAGGACCTCTATGATCACTTGTCTTGAGCACATGAAGGTTGTGAGTTAGATTTCTGGTCAGGTAAAGAAAGTGCTAACCTTTGTTTGAGACAGTGTCTCTCCTGCGACATGACTCCTCCGCCACAGGTCCGTGTGCAGGCGGTCCATTTGGTCCATTCTCCCCACCAGTGCGTGATCACCTCCATCCTGTCCTCCAGACTGTTCCACGCAACACCATCATCCTTTGCCACAAACGAATTGTCAGAAGTGAAAAGGATGTTATGCTTTGTTTTTCAGCATGGTTTTACAAACATCATTGATGCCATTGATTGTTCTTGATTCAGGAGTAATGTACGGTAAGAGCAATACAGACCTGCCCTCTGCTTGAGAGATTTCCCAGAGACAGACTCAACATCACAAGACCCAGCAGCACAAGGCCGCTCTCCCCGTACTGTGCACTTGACCACAACCTCATCTCGTACGGCCTGAGAATTTGAAGAAACGTAATGTCAAACAGGCATGATCTTGTTTTTCAAGGAAAAACAGTTGGAAAAATGACAACTTTGCAACGATCCCAGACCACCTAGTTTTCCCTGAAACTATGAGGGTCCCATTTACAATACTTGAAAAAAGCCCATTTGGCTGTTACAGAGTGACAGCGAGATCAGCGGGTAAGACATATAGGCCTAACTCTCCATCCTCCATCCAGTTCTTCTCAATCCCATTTCTCCTCATCAGACTCGCAGCAATTAGTTAAGCTTCTTAAAATAAGCAAATAGCTTGTCTCGCTCTGTTCACAGTCTGGCTGTTCCTGGCACTAAATATCGGTGACAGGTGTCTCGAACTAGCCACATGAGCACCTGGACTTAATTTTCCAGCCCAGACATATGGAACCCAGCCAGCTCACCAAACACTCATCCGACACAGACTCTGTGGTGTGGCTGCGCCGGCCGAGACAGGTCTTCCTCTTCTGGGCTTCCAGTTCACGAGAAAGAGTAAACACTAGCCAAGCCCCTTCCCACGGGACCACCACTTTGGGGAAGCGGGTGTTTTTCTTTCCCTGGCAGCAGACAGACAGACAGACAGCAAGGTCTTTCCCAATTTGGGAAGTTTATAAGCTGAAAGAAATAGCCAATCTTCTTCTTCCCTGGATGCTATTCTGCTTTGAAAAGAGCTTGATTTGATTTTTATATCTTTTTCACTTTGGTAACGCAAAATGTTCAAGTTCACGTTTTGAGCATTTGTAAGGCGCTTTTCACAGTTTTAACTGTTTCAAAGCGCACAAAATGTGATGTGGGGACAATCACTTCCCATCAAGCTGACAAAGCTGGGTCATTAACCAGTTCTTCAGAACAAGTTTTAAGATGCGGGAGTTGTCTATACATAGTCAAGTTCTTAGTGAAGTAATATGTTCACGTCAGATTTCAAAGCCATCTTTTGGTGTTGCTAAATTTGCTTCATAAATAGAAATGTGCTTTGTTGTAACTCGCAACCATATAAATACAATTATCATAGAACGTCTCATCTGCCTTCGTGGCACATTCATTCGATGCAGTAAAAGTCTTGAATTTATGAAGTACATGACAGTCAGACAATTGTAAATTACCTGATCTTTCTGGACATGTGAAAATATAATACAAATCTCTTTTGATTGCTTTGGTCGTCGTCCAACCCGAGCTTCTCTGTGGCTGCTCGCCTTTTCCATTTATCATCCAGTGTGATTTATGTCAGTAGCAGTTTTTGAGCACAACACTACATTTATTTTCATCATTTCAAAACCCACACATGCACAATTCTTTATCTTCCTCTTTAAACACATTCATACACGGAATAATTTCTTATTCCAAGCTACATTACCAAAGCCTGTTAGACAATATTTCAATTCTATTCTGCTTCTTGCCACCACAGGCTCGTCAGATCTGTTTTGGGGTCTGTGGAACAAGTGTCAAGTCTTCTTGGCTTCTCGTGGATTTTCCAAGAACTCTGTAATAAACTCACTGAGAAGAAGAAGCTCTCTCTCACACACACACACACACACACACACACGCACGCACACACACACACACACACACACACACACACACATATCTTGTGAAGCTGTGGCTTACCTGCAGGCCGTGTGGCTGGTGGGTGATTGCGGGTCGGTGGTGCAGCGCTGGTCAGCTGTGAGGATGTGCCTGGTAAAGAGAGTAAGGTGTGCTTCTGCATCCCTCCTCTCCACCTCCCTCCCTCCCCCTCTCCTTGGCAAAGCAAAAGCGATTGGGAACGCCTACTTAGAAACACTTTCCAAGCTGGTGCCAAACTCAAGGGCTGCGTGGTGGAGAGAAGACTCTGTGCCACAAACCCAGCCAAGCTGCTGGATTCAGAGAGAGAGAGAGCAAGAGAGAGAGAGAAAGTTGCTGTTTCCCACAGAAAAGCCCCCCCACATTCACCCCACCCATCACATCAGCTCATTCAGACGCACAGCCTGTCTCTCCTATATCATCCTCTTTTGTGTTTACCACCACAGCAAGTCTTCACTTTCCCACCACACGTCGGCTTCCATGAAGACTTTCCATGAGACCGAGCTTAGCTAACACGGTAAAAGACAGTAAGAGTTCTATCATCAGAATTTTAAGGACAACGATTTCATTAAGTTTGGAAAAGTCAATATTTCAATGGTTTTCGATAACATATTGTCGCTTATTTTGGCCTGTAATTGGTTTGGTTTTCTCACCCGTGTCTTTCGTTTCCTTCCCGGTGTGATGTACTGGTTCTACTTAATGTTAGTCCAGTTGTGAACATGTTGTTCCCAATTAATTAGGGTTACCACTTTTTTTTTTTACAAAAAGAAAAAAACAAGGGACACACTGCAGCGGGGTCACATCGATTGAAGGCCAAGACCACAGTGATCACAGGCATGCCAGTGGTGGTAAGTTGCAATATGGTTCCCGGCAATTATGAACACGTGCTTTGAAAACATTTTTTTATTTAAATGCAGTTAGTCTTTCTCTTTCAAAACTCAACAGACTTCTCTAATGTAATCATATATTTTGCAGTATAACATATCATTATGTTATTTGGACATTCATGGGCATTATGTTGATTATTAATGTATAATTGTAATGGATGCTTTCTAGTCGCGATTGGATCTGTTCTTCTCTGACCATGTAATTTTTCAATAGTCTGGAATAATTGATCTGAAAGTAACTGATAAATTCAGCAATAAATCTTGACAGATGACCAAAAAGATTGACCAAAGATTTGCACAGTCTGGAAGTCTGACTTTGTGTGTGTGTGTGTGTGTGTGTGTGTGTGTGTGTGTGTGTGCAGGCAATTAGGTCAAAGTAGGGCCCCAACTCATATTTTGTTAAAATTTTAAGTTGGGCCCTATGTACATGTGTGTGTACACTTCTGTGTATATCATTTCAAATATTAGAATATATCTACTAGAGAAAATATGTTTTAATAAACTCCTCTAAATCTTAAAAGTGCAAAAAGTTTTATTTATATAACAGAACTTTCTTCACAGTTCTCTTCTATTTTTTACCTCAGCCGCAATAATAACACTGTGAGAGAGAGAGAGAGAGAGGGAGGGAGGGAGGGAGAGAGAGAGAGAGAGAGAGAGAGAGAGAGAGAGAGAGAGAGAGAGAGAGAGAATGCAACAGCCTTTAACTTTCTGCTTAGATTCTTAACTCTGCCTGAAATTGTCTTTAATATTACATGTGGAGAGGAAGCTTTTTTTCCCTGTTGAAAGTTCTGCTGAAGAAGGTTTGACATGCTGTGTTCTCCATGTGGAAACATGTCTACACTTTCACACTGACATCTTCATTGTTCTTGATGAATCTTTCAGGTTTATTGTTGGTTATTGAGAGGAGTCTGCCGAGGTGGCTTTTTACAGATGTTCCAGACCAGAAGCAGACCACCAGGAAGACCCAGGACATGCTGGATGGATCATGTCTCTAGAAACTGGTTTCTCTGAAGAAGCCTGAATAAGTGACAATGGGGTCCAGGACCGCGATACTCTGTCTCCTGACCCAGTCCAAATGAAAGCAACTGACCATGAACTGACCAACTAATGTAGATTCTTTACTTTTTCTCTATTTGTTGCTAGGTATTGGTTTTATTTATTGTATTAAATGCATGTTGAATATTCATTTGTCTACCTCATTTGCATATATTGCATCATTCTTGCATACTGTATTGCATGTGTGCTTTTTGATAATTTTGTTAAAGTTAAAGTTAATAGTTAAAGTTTTATGTTAAAGTTTCTATTGTCTGTCTGTCTCTTTTCATCTGTCTGTTTGTCAGTATTTCTGCCTGGTGAGGTCTGTCTGTCAGTCAGTCTTTTGATGCCTGTCTGTCTGTCTGTCTGTCTGTTGTTCTGTGTGTCTGTCAGTCTGTTTGTTGAGGTCTGTCTATCTGGCTATGTATGCCTGTAAGTGTGTCTCTATCATGTTTCATCACACATGTAAATACGTCTTCTTTACTTTGATGATGCCAATCGAAGCAGTACATGTGTGTCTGAAGCGTATGTGTACTGATCAGAGCACAGATGACCAGTCCTGACCATATCTGGACACTGAGGGCGGAGTCGTCTGTGTGGGTCCGAGCCGGGTGTTTCTTATAGGCTCGTGTTACAGCTGCGTGGAGAATGTCGGGCGTGAGTAAAGCTCAGAACACAGCGCTCTTTGTGCTCTTGTGTCCGAACAGCTGAGAGCAGAACAGCTGCCCAGCCACAAACTGTTGAGGACGGCATCGTGTCCCGTGAGAGAGAGCGACACCACATCAGTGAAGCCACAGTTACAAGAGCACACATCATCTTCTCCAGCTTCCCGACACTTTTGAGAGTTTTCAATTTGGAGAATTGTCCCCAAATCACATCAGTTTCACAGATGCAGCGAAACCGACCACTGACATCTGCTTTGTGTCCCTTCTGGAGACTTCAAGTGAAAAGTTCATGCAGTTTAAAATCTTCAAACTCTAAACTTTTTCCGAAGCATGTAGGGAATGGTGTGAGGGAGTTACGTAGGCCTACCATGTCAAGACTGAACAGGACCAATCAAAGGTTTTCTCTTCAAAATCTCCGACTCCTAGTATGTCAGGGCATCTGGTAATGGTCTACACAAACCTAGAACAAGATATACCTTCAGCTTCTGCATCTCACCACATTCACGTCAAGCACTGATCTGCAGTGACGCATTCGTGAGCACTCAAGGAGCCAATGTCAATAACTCCAGAAGAGCTTCTTGAATAAAGACAGGTCCGTGTTTGGAATCTTCTCAGAAGACGTCAACAGCAGAAGGGTAAATCCTCCATAAATAGCTTTCACTTTTGTGCCTGGTAATGCTGGGATTGTGTCATGTGGCAGCAGGCCTCTCCCAGTCTCAGGACAGCTGCTGTCAGAAACCTGCTCGGGACATTTAAACTTTAAAGATCCTCCAGTCAGGCTGTGAGAGTCACTCTGGACCCTGCACTCGCTTTTCTTCTAGACGTCCTCTAGCATCCATCCAGGCAAACTTCTTTACTGATTAAAGATGGGGGCATTAATAGCCAAGATGTTGCTGCCCACCATCAGCAGTTTGGTGTTCCTGCCAGCAGCTAGCGTTGCCGCCAAGAGAGGTTTCCACATGGAGGCCATGGTCTATTTCTTCACCATGTTTTTCACAGCGGTAAGAGAGCCTCTTCGTTCTTGCTATGACTGAGAAGAAAAGCCGAATGCTGATGGCTTCTGGTTCTGTGTGTGTTCAGATTTACCATGCGTGCGACGGGCCGGGCTTGACTATACTCTGCTTCATGAAGTACGAGATTCTGGAGTACTTCAGTGTTTACGGCACGGCCATCTCCATGTGGGTCACACTACTAGGTGAGCATCTAATCTGCTTGATGCTTTAGCAGAAATATAGAAATATCATGCTGCGGAACAATTAAAAACAGTTCAAATAAATTAATCTGTATCGTTCAGTCCCTTCTGGATTTAACGTTTATTTTTGATAATTTGCAGACGTTTTATTTATTTTTTATATGTCTTTGTGTGTATATTTTCTTTGTGTGAACTGTATATGACATGTGACTAGACCATCTGAAGGTATCTCAGTTTTAGATGCACCCGCCGCCAACTTTACTTCTGTTCCTCTACTGTTTTGACAAGGTGTTGCATTGCTGGAGATATTGTCAGTCAATCATTTTTTATTGTGAGTCGTAACTTTATTACACGGCTACAGAACAATTCACTGTCACTCACCAGTATTTCTGGTTTTGCTTTGCCAGTTCTTAAAGTTCCATGTCAGCTGAGATGTTTGAAATACACATTTTACAGGACTGCAAAAAGTTAGCCACTTTTTTTATTTGAAATGCAACAATTACAGAATCTCCCTCCCAAAAACAGGGAGACAGTATTTTGCAGCATTGCTAACACTTTCCTGTTCTGTCTTGTCCAGCACTGGGAGACTTCGATGAACCCAAGCGCTCTTCTCTCACAATGTTTGGAGTTTTGACTGCGGCCGTTAGAATCTATCAGGACCGCTGGGGTTACGGCATCTACTCTGGACCAATCGGCACCGCTGTCTTCATGATAACAGTCAAATGGGTGAGAGTAACAAACATCTCACACACACTGGCGTCATTGAACAACTGATGTATAATGTCCTTCACAAGAGGACAACTGGCGGCACGGGTCATTGTGGTTAGCGCTGAAACTGTTCCAGGCCATTATGTGTGGAGCATGATCTTCTCATGCTGGTGTGGGTTTCCTCCGGGTCTCTGGTTTTCTCCCATATTCCAGGAACATGCAAGAGAATTGTAGTCAGGAAAACTGACCTTAGGTGTGAGTATGTCCCGCTCTGTGATTGGTTGGCCACCCATCGAGGGTGTTACCTGCCGTCATGCCCAGAGTTGTTGGGATTGGCTCCAGCTCCTCATGACCCAGAAATAAAAGTGGATCAGAAAACGTATATCTATGAGATAACTCCAGTCTTACAATGTTGGTTTTGTGTGCCGTAGTTACAAAAAATGAAGGAGAAGAAAGGGCTGTATCCAGAGAAAAGTGTTTACACTCAGCAAGTCGGACCTGGATTCTGCTTTGGCGCTCTTGCTTTGATGCTTCGCTTCTATTTCGAGGTTAAACACACTCACACAGACTTTCCATACTGAACCTGCTGAAGGCATCCTTCAGATTCCTGCTTTGTGATTCCGGCTGTAGGAATGGGAGTACGCGTACGTGCACAGCTTCTACCACGTCTCACTAGCAGCGTCTTTCATTCTGATTCTGCCCAAGAAGAACCGGCTGTTAGGAACCGGACGCAACGCAGCCAAGCTCAGCTGCTACACACTCTGCTGCTGTGTATGAAGCATCTTTTTATCTGAGTGATGGCGTAGAGGTGACCTTCACCACAACATTCTATCTAATCAATCTGTTTAAATAATGTAAATATTGATATCAATATCCTGCATAAGAATATAAACTGTTTATTTACATATATATATATATTTAATTATCGTGTTATATATAAACAATATATACATTACCAATTATAATTAGATAAATAATTACCAATTATAAAAATTACCAAATTTATTAATAATATATGTATATATGTATCCACATATATATATAAATAATGTACTGTATATCATTAAAATATAATACAAATCAAATATGTCAAAAACTTTATACAAAAACAAATATTTATCAATAAATAAACAACTCCATTTTAATTAAAAAGTAGAATTAGCCAAGAACATATTTATGAATTATGAAAATGTAATGAATCATTTTTCAACTGCAGACATCACAACCACAATTAAAGGAAAAACCACAAAGGGTCTGGGTCTGGAGCATTCCTCGGAAACCCTGGAAGCGGATCTCTGGTCCTGGACTACCATTCCACAAATCCCAGCCGAGCACCACCTAAAGATCCAAAAAAAAAAAAAAACAGTCAACTAAAACTCTGTCTATCCTTTCATTTGTCTGATTCATCAGTTGCTGCAAATTGTAAAAAAAAAAAAAAAACACTAAATATGTCATAAATTTATGTTGCAAGTTAAATTACCTAAATGACAAGCAAGGAGACAATCAGGAGACAAAAGACCTGAAATATTACCTGATTTGTCTCTCAGTCTAGCTGGAAGTCTTACGCAGACGCAAAAAGGAAACTGCAGACACAATAAGCATGTACAAAACGTACTAAGCATTTCACAGGTTGTTCAGTAGGGACCACTTGTCTGTGATGGTTGATGAGACTTTAAAAACAGTCCTTTATTTTATATATATACACTGAATATATATATATATATATATATATATATATATATATATATATATATATATATATATATATACATAGTACCGGTAAATACACACCACTTCTTCTTGTCAGCTCATACATCTATTGTGTAGAATCAAACTGATGTTTTCATGAAGTTTAATTTATGTTTTTAGTTTTCTCTAAAATCAAATTTAACAATTCTGTAAATATATTTATTGTATTTTTGTGTGTTTAAATGGGCTGTTGTGCATGGTACAGTTATTAAGTCTTTTTTTCTTCTTCTTTTTAATAAAACCGTGTCCAAATATTTGCTGAATGTTTTAGTACTTTTGAGATGAATGTCTAAAATGTTATGGGGAAAAAAACTTTAAATGTCAGGTTTTATTACTTTTAAGTCAATGCTTCGTGGACTCTCCAAAAATCACATGTTTCAGACAAAACAGTCTCCCACCAATCATGAATGAAACTGGTCTGCAAGACGTCTCTGACTGGAAGCCAAGCCACGGCTTCTGTGTCCAGAGAAACGTGTTTTTGTCTGGGAGGAGCGGGAGGATTTGGCAACCCTCGACTCTCCTGGCTCTCTGTTCTAAACCGCCAGAAAGAGAAACTTAACACTTTTATTACACCAGTGAGAAGCTCTTCTGGAGATGTTTATGACTATTGTCAGTTTAAAACGACTTGCTCGTGGTCTCTCTCCTAGAGAAAACTCCACAGAGACAACACGGCGGAGTTAACTCCATCTCAACAGCTTTAGTTTGGATGCAAAATTTAATTTTTCTTTCTTTTCTAGACCTCATCCTCAGTCTAGTCTTCACAGACGACCTTCTTTGTTTTCTCTGGTTCGTTTTATTTGCTGAGATTTGTGGAACAATATCTTCTCAACGGTTAACTCTCAAAACTTCTCAAAATCAGAGGTTTCCATGACATTGACAGCAAATGTGAAGGACAGCAAGACTAAACGATGTAGTTTGTGTGGCCACAGTCAGAAAAGGATGGACGACCAAGTGAGTTGGAATTACTTACTTGCCCTGATATAGTTTATAATAATAATAATAATAATAATAATGAGTATTTGTAAGGCGCTTTTCACAGTTTTAACTGTCTCAAAGCGCACATGTAAATATGTAAGGGAAATGATGCTTTTTATTCAATTTGTCGTCTGGATTGTTGGTGTTGACTAAGTGGCTGCGGTTATGACAAGACAAAGACAAAGACCAGCGAGCAAGCACATACGCAACAGTGGCCAGGTAAAAAAACCTCTTTAACGAGGAAAAACCCTGGGGAGAACCCGGCTCACTGGTGCCAGTCTCCTCCGGCATTCTAACACTACACAATCAGTGCGTTGGTTGTTCCGCGTCATTTTTAATGATGATTCTGGAACGATGTTTCCCTCCTCAATGGGGAAAGAGGCGGCTCCACTTCTCCAAGCCAACAGCGTCATCAGGTCCACAGAGGTCGAGGAAGCACCACCGATGATTCCGAAGCTCTAGGAGATTCCGGTCGTACGACACTTGGCGCTCAGGAGAGGAGGGGAGAAAAAAAAATTAAATACAAGGCAATTAGAAAAATTCAAGTACTATAGATTTTGACAATTTTCTGAAGGTGCAGGTGTAATTCGGTTCCGAGCACTAACTAGGCAGCCTTTCTATACGATATATTCATATTTTCTGTAAGTTATTATAACAGGTCAATATATGCTACGTTGAAGAGATGCGTCTTCAGTCTAGACTTAAATTGACTCACTGATTCTGAGTCTCGAATTGGACTAGGCAGAGCATTCCATAGTTTGGGTGCTAAGTATGAAAAGGATCTTCCTCCCTGGTAGATTTTGGAGATTTGCGGTATTATAAGCTGGCCGGAGTTTTGAGAGCGCAGCAGTCGTGTAGGCTCGTAGTGTCACGAACTCTGGAGTGTTTGTTGTCTTTTTTTTGGGGACTTCTAGGTTGTCTTTATTTTGAAACCGTGTCACTCCCTCTCTGTTAGACGTCACGTTGTTTTGTTTACCTTCTAGCTTTCCCCCACGTGTCGGTTTGTATGTTTACTTCCTGGTGTCGATCGTTTCTGTCTTGTTTCCAGCTGTTACTCGTTTGTTCGTAAATCATTCCTCGTCAGGTCGTTTCATTCTTTAATCATGTTCGCGTTGTGTCCGTGTCTTAGTGTCAGCTGTGTGTATTTTGGTTAATCACTAGTCATGTATTTATTTTCTGTCTCGTGCTCTGTTCGTTGTCATTACTTGTCATCCAATCACTAATGTCGCTGAAGCAATCTAATATATTTGCAAATTTTGAGATTTCATTAGGCCGTGCCGAGATATAAATTTGTGTGTCATCTGCGTAACAGTGGAAGCTATGACCATGCTTTCTGATTATGTCCCCTAGTGGAAGCATATAAAGTGCAAACAGGATTGGGCCGAGCACTGAGCCTTGTGGAACTCCATATTTAACACTAAATCTGGGTGATGAGACTCCATTTACATGGACGAAATGAGAGCGATCAGACAGATAGGACCTAAACCATTCTAACGCGTGTCCAGAAATACCAACGTAATGATCAAGTCTATGTATTAAAATATCATGGTCAACAGTGTCGAAAGCAGCACTAAGATCTAACAGAACTAAGAGTGAGACGTTCCCTTTATCTGATGCCATTCGTTGGTGACTCGGATTAGTGCCGTTTCTGTGCTGTGGTGCGATCTAAAGCCGGATTGAAATTTTTCAAATCTGTCGTTCTGTTCCAGAAATTTACAGAGTTGTCCCGAAATAACTTTTTCAAGAATTTTAGATATAAATGGAAGGTTTGAAATTGGTCTATAATTAGCAATCACGTCGGCATCAAGATGTGGCTTCTTAATAAGCGGTTTTATGACGGCCTGTTTAACGCTTGTGGCACGTGACCAAGAACTAGTGACGAATTTATAATATTCAAGATTGGTTCGTTAACTAATGGTAGGACTTCTTTAAGTAAAAAAGTTGGTATAGGGTCAAGTAAGCAGGAGGTCGTCTTGGTCTTAGCTATAATCTCAGTGAGCTCATCAGGGCTGACCTGTTTGAAAGTGCTAAGCTTGACAGCGGGTGGGTTTATTTCCGGTATAACCAGTTGTGGGCTAGTATTTGTGGATACAATTTTCATTCTGATATTAGTAATTTTGTCATTAAAGAAGTTGATAAAGTCGACACTAGTGAGCTGTGGGGGGATTGCGGAGTCTACTGTGCCCTTTTTCTTTGTTAACTGAGCTACGGTTTTAAACAGATAACGAGGATTATTTTGATTTGCAGAGATAAGTTTACTAAAATATGTAGATCGTGTGGATATTAGGGCCTGTTTATATGCGATTATACTGTCATTCCAGGCACTGCGAAAAACGTCGAGTTTAGTTTTTCTCCATTTCCTTTCTAACTTTCTACTTGATAATTTTAAGGCTTTTAGGTCATTAGTGTACCATAACACTTTGTTTTTTGTGTTTAGTCTCTTTTCCCTAAGAGGGGCAATAGAGTCAAGGGTACTTGACAAAGTTAGATTTAAGGCTGCAGTCAAATTCTCAAGCTCTTCTGTTCTTTCAGGGGTATAAATGGTAAGATCAGGAAGACGTTTAATAAAATTATCTTTTGTGCTGGAATTAATGAGTCTACAAGAGCGATATTGCGGTGAGATCACAGCTGGGATGTCTATATTTATTAAGCAGGAAACTAGAGAGTGATCAGAAATGCAGTCACTCACCGAAACAATATCTACATCATGAACTACGATACCGTATGAAAGAATCAAATCTAATGTATGGTTAAACTTATGAGTGGAGCCAATAACGTTTTGCTTAAAGCCGGTGGAATTTAGAATATCATAAAAAGAGCGAGTTAGAGAGTCACTAACATTATCTAGGTGAATGTTAAAGTCGCCGAGTATAATCACTTTATCTGCTCTAATGATGAGTTCTGCTAGTAGTTGCCCAAATTCATTTAAAAAGTCAGTATTGTGCTTTGGCGGTCTGTACACTGTCACAATAAGTATTGATTCCCGATTTATATCTGGCTCCATATGTAGTACTAACAGTTCAAAAGAGCAGAATTTAAAGTTTGATTTCCTATTCATCTTGAAATTATTATTATAGATGGTAGCGACGCCTCCACCTCTGGAGGTTAATCGTGCCTCATGTTCGTAAGAGAAATTAGGTGGAGTTGATTCATTTAGGCTAGTGTAGGTGTCTGGCTTTAGCCATGTCTCTGTGAGCGCTAAAACATCAAGCTTATTATCCAAAATCATTCTTTATATAAGATGATTTGTGGAGAATAAATGAATGACAGGAACACCACCACCAGTGCTAGCATTTTCGGGTCCCATGAAAATATTATGTTATGGACCTATACCTGGTCGCGGGCCCCCAGAATTGTCCTAACTTTCCCTCCTTTATCAGCGCCCCTGACCACCACTATATGTTCAAGATCTATCTATCTATCTATCTATCTATCTATCTATCTATCTATCTATCTATCTATCTATCATCTATCTATCTTCCGTCCGTCCGTCCGTCCGTCTGTCCGTCCGTCCGTCCGTCCATACATCCATCCATCTCTCTGTCTGTCTGTCTGTTTGTCTATCTATCCGTCCGTCATTCATATCTACTGTACTGTCACCTGAATCGACATAACCAGTACAAATTGTTCGATTCACGATGTCATGAGGAAGAAGTTGAAGTGTGTGTGTGTGTGTGTGTGTGTGTGTGTGTGTGTGTGCGTGCATGTGCATGTGTGCGTGTATGTGACTTTGAAAAGAAACACCTTTTCTTCACAAACTTCAACTTCTTTCTCATGACATCATTGATCGAACAATTACTGATAATGTCGATTCAGGTGACAGTACAGTTTAAGAAACATTTGTCAAACAAGTGTAAGCGTTTGTAAGTATAAGCAAAATGTTACTACACTAACACTACTATTCACTGTCCTATTCACTGTTCATTTCTGGCAGAAGCAGCAGCAGCTATATTTTTGCAACGCGTTTGTGTTGTTAATGTGACATAATATGTTTTTTTATGTAAATGGTCTGCGACAGAAGTCGTGTTTTCCTCTTCTCGGTTTCTCTTTCTCAGCTGCTGAAGAACGTAAGGCTCCGTCAGCTGCTATCATCACAGCACCTTCTCCTGAAGTAATGCAATGGAACAGACGGAAATTACTATTGAATTACATGGTATTAATAAAAGCTGTTAAATGTTTACAAACTACCTTCCATACATATTATTTTAAGTTTTTGGGTTGACATGTACTCAAACGTGTTAACCAGAGGTGTAAGGTACTTGAGTAAATGTACTTTGTTACTTTACTTAAGTATGTTTTTGACTATTTCGTACTTGTACTGAGTGTCAAAAATATAAGCAACTTTTATTCTCTACATTGTCTTATTCACTACATTTCTGATTGAGTAGCTGTACTTTTCACTCCACTACATTTGAATTTACACTTACTGTTACTGGTTACATTTTGATTGTGCGAGACAAACCATAATCGATTTTTTTTGTTCATTTCTTGGGCAAACAAGGTGATTTTGCCATCTATCGTCTGCTGAAGATACTGGAAGCTAATTGTGATTTAGAAACAACGTGAACGTGACTTAGAGACGTGAATATTTACCAGGATTGTATTGTATAGGATTTATTTTATTTATTTTGCACATTCGAGTTTGATTGAGACTGACTTTTTGTTCTTTATTTAATTAATTTTACCATTTTTGAAACATGGATTTGTTTCTGTATTAGAAAATTAAACTTCATGAAGAGACATTTTTCACATTTCTTTGTATTTTTTTTTTTTGCCTTAATTCAGTATGAGTAAAATACTTAAGTTCTTTTAAAATTCGATACTTTGCTACTTTGACTCAAGTATTTTTATAGTGGTTACTTTTACTTGTATTGGAGTAACGTATACAGCACGTATCTGTACTTTTACTCAAGTATGGTTGTCTGGTACTCTTTACAACTCTGCTGTTTACCGAGTATGAAATTGAAAAGTCGTTTGTCTCCCCCTACTGTCACAATAC
This sequence comes from Paedocypris micromegethes, assembly GCA_028031935.1. Lineage (NCBI taxonomy): Eukaryota > Metazoa > Chordata > Actinopteri > Cypriniformes > Paedocypris > Paedocypris micromegethes. The sequence goes on from CM051493.1 coordinate 497,813, forward strand.
AGCATGTATTCCTCACCATGGTCAGTTAGTTTCAACAAATACGTATATTTCAAAATAAATTATAACTACAGCTGTTTTATACATTGTGCCTAATAGGACGTTTAATGCTGTAATGGAATCCAATACGGCACATAGCAACAGTTTTTCTCAAATGCACGAGAATCATCTCGTTATGCTCTAAAAGGAAAGAAAAAAACAAAAGCAATATTGAATGTATCATCGGGAAAGAAATTATCAGCAAACTGTACAAAAGAGCTACTCGTACTGGTATTAACAATACATACATTTTGGCAAATTAAAGCGCGAGGCAAAAGCAAAGCCCCACACTTTTATTTTGAAAAGTCTGGCGGAAGTTGGTTAAAATGTTGTCAGCGTGCGCATCAGCTGATTACAATGAGCGTTTCTTTTTTTTTTTTTTTTTTTTTTTT
>CM051493.1:505923-566671 GCA_028031935.1 Paedocypris micromegethes
GCGCGCACAAGCATGTGTGTCAAGCTGTACATCAAAGCTTTTGATATGATATTTAACTTTTTCTCCACAAATTAAAATTATTACTGTTTTCCAATATTCTGTTGCTCAGAATATTAGCTGCAGTTTGTCTGCACTTTTTACAGTGTACTTTATTTTTGAGAATTTATTGTCATTACGCTCATAAATAATAATTTAAAAAACACAGGTTTTAAGGTAAGTTGCGCTCTTAGACGCTTCAAAACGGACAAGACAACCTGCACATTTCACAGTGACATTTTTATTGTGGGCAGTCTTAAGACGCGCTTGTCAGGAACACCTGTGAGGTGGCCTGGATTATCTCAGCAAAGGTTTGACAGAAAGCCAGAGAAGGTTTCTCACCATCACCGATGGACAGAAACATGATTTGAGAGTAATGGTTATTTTGTGTATCTAGCAAATGTTTCAAATCATCTCATAAAAAAGTTGTGTGTATATTTGTATTTTGTGTAATTAAACTATCCGTCTGTCTATATTTCTGTCTACCTGTCTCTGGAATATTTCAGCTGACATTGAGAGTGTTTGCTCCTGGTTTCTGAAAGACGTGGCCTGACGTCTCACTGGACGTTACAAAGCTCTGAAGTCTTTAACAACTCCATCAGTTCCCACTGGAGCTTCAGCATTTCAGCACGTGTGTCGTAACACTTGTGTGGGTCAGTGAGGGTCAAAGTCCAGTATCGTCCTCAACACACCACTGTAGAGGACAGATGGCGCTTTATAAGCCGCAGAGAGAAATTCAAGAAAAAGTGAATCTTCTAAATCAAATTAGCTGGTGTGAATGAATGGAGACCTTTGGTGCGTTTCACGCTGGAGCGTCCGTGCAAACGTCTGTGCCGTTCCAGAAGGCGGCATTGATCCGTACTGTACAGACGCGTATCGGGTCGGCGTCAGGCCTCCACAAACATTCCGCTCTGTTGACTTAAACCCTGTTTTCCTTTCCTCTGCGCTGGTGTGTCATTTGCATTGAGCTCTGGTCGTCCCCAGTCGACGTGCAGCTTTCAGCATGATTGTGGATTTACTTCTGAGTTGTGTTTTTCTGGGGACGCACGTCATCGGCACACATGCTCTGGAACCCCAAGAGAATTTTGATTTGGAGAAAGTGAGTTATCTTATTACTAGGAATTCTAAACATTTTTGTTTTTTTTTTAATGTAATCTTCGGAACTTAAATCTCAGAGTTTTAGATTGGCTTGTAACTCTTACCGAATTTTTCAAGGTTGGATTATCAATTGTTGATTGTTTCTGGTTTTACGTTCTCTCTCTGAAGACACATGGTCCCACAAAGCTGTTGTAATGCCTGGTCTAATAGATTAATAAGAACAAATTTAGTTCCCTTAGTTATGTAATACCCAATGTAAATAATCCTGATTAAATTTGCATGCTTGATTTGTTTTGTGTGAGCTTTTATTTTGTTTATTTACTGATCACTGAGCAAGACACTGACACCCATCTAATTACTATTTATTTAGATTAATTCGTCTGCCAAACTAAATGTATGTACGGAGATCACTCCTGTTCATCTCTCTGTCCTGTCAGTTTTCAGGTGAGTGGTACCGGATCGGACTTGCAGACGAGTCGCCGCTTTTTGCCATGTTGAAAGACCAAATGAAAGTTTCTAAAGGTCTTTTGGTAACAGACGACGGAAATGTGAATCTGACCATGTGGAGTATGAGGTAAACAATTTACTTGTTTTCTCTCCTCACAAATTTTAGGGGTTCATGTCACTTGCTGGCAATTTCACTTGTCACTGCATAAATCTTTTTTTAATTATTCCTGTAAGTTCATGTCCGTTTAGCGTACACCTAGAAGTTGTATCAGAAAGTTCAAAAGACACAAAACGTCTTAACGTTCGATCATTTTTTTGTAATCTGTCAGATGGTTGTACTTCCTGTTTACTCAGGCCCTCGGTCCAGAATAATTTATATAATATATAATGTAAACTACAAAATAATTCTATTAAATGCTGAAGTAAAAGTAAAGCACCATCCCACTTCAGTTTGCACCTTTAATTGCACATCCCTGGTTAAATACAGTATGAATCTTACTAAAATGGATCCTTAAATGTACAAACAAACAAAAAAACATTTCTGCAAAAAAAAACAAACTCAGCAGACCCACAGTTCTGGTAACCAGAAAAAAACACCACAGATGAACACAACTTGTTGCAGTCGGGAGCTAAGTGGGAAACACTGCGCACGCACACACACGCACACACACGCACACACACGCACACACACGCACACACACACACACACACACACACACACACACACACACACACACACACACACACACACACACACACACACACACACACACACACACTTCAAAACAAATATATGTCCTGGGACGTAACATCTATTCACATTTTTTTAAACTCAAATTAGTTTTAAAGCTTTAGAAACAACAGTACAGAAAAACACTACACTGGTGTGTGTGTGTGTGTGTGTGTGTTGTGTGTGTGTGTGTGTGTGTGTGTGTGTGTGTGTTTTTGTGTGTGTGTGCGTGTGTGTGTGTGTGTGTGTGTGTCAGGCCCTACGGATGTGCCCTCAGTGTTTATTCATATGAGAAAACCGATATTCCAGGAGTGTTCACCTACTACAGTAAAAGTAAGTACAGTAAACACACAACATGAAAATACACTTTTAAACTATAATACGTAATTCAATTTTTGATTATATGTTTCTTCATTTGTTTAAAATGAAACATCTTGAGCTAAACGCCATTTTTCCAAGGGCACCGAATGACTAAAGACGTGACGGTGGTGGACACTAATTACACAGACTACAGTTTTGTTTTTAAATATAAGGCCATGGACCGAGAGTTCACGCAGCTCGCTCTGTATGGTGAGTCCACACGGATTCATCTGAGCTGCGCTGTCAGGTCTGTGACGATGAAGCTCGTCTGATTCCAGGACGCTCGTCCGTTCTGAAGCCTGAGATCATTGAGAAGTTCAGATCTTTGGCGCTGTCGGTGGGCTTTACTGAAGGTGCCATCGCCATCCCAGCAGAAGTTGGTAGGTTTGCACTCAACAAAAGAAACCGGTCTTGCTTGTGCACAAGATAAACACAATAAAATGGAATCGAGTTCAGGGCAACATTCTGAAGAGTCTGTGACTGTGTTAGCAAGTGTGTTTACGATGTGGTGGCTGCGTAAAGTGCATAAGAAAACATGACTGAACGAGCAGTGATATCACGTGGAGAGTTGAGGCAGAAAACTATTGCCTTTTGGAGAAACTTTTATTGTTCGACCAACAACTTGATAATTAATTCTTTCTGGATTTTTTTATGCTACAGTACGATAACATGTAATTATGCAATGGCAAAATGCGGTTGACTGAGTAACATCACTGTTCGTTCAGTCAGCGCGTGGTATATTGTGTGCGCGTGGAATTAAATTTGCACATTTTAAATTAGCTTTTTTTATTTTTCACTTTCAATCAGCACATTTGTGCTTGAAATGTCTAACATTTTTAAAACTAGTGCCAAAAGTCGAAACTCGTAACAAAAGAGTTTTAAACAAAAATGTGAAGATTGCAAACGGCAATATAAAAAAAAAATCAGAAAATGTAACACATTTTCTTTAGTTTTAGTTTAGTTTACGTTTTGACATTTTTGGCATCTGATTCCAGTTTCTGGATGTTCATATTGGCGTTGGATTTTGTCAAATGTATTGTGACCACCACATTGTAAACGCTAAAATACAATGGCAAATACAAACTCAAATGTATGGCTTCAATCTGCACTCTGGTACTATTTTTATTATTCATATAAAATGTCTTTGTTTTAGGTCTTCAAATTCTTATCATTAATCATTTATTCTCTGTTTTTGCTAAAGATCCATGTCCTCTTGTTCAAGATGCAAGGTAAGCAGCAATCCATTATTTCAGTGTAGTAAAAAGTGGTAGTGGTTATTTTTTATTTTTGTTGTTATATTAATGAATCAGGAATAAAACACGATGCAAATATACAGTACAGTATATTCACATTGTTAATGTTACTTTAGAGGTCGTCCCCAAATGAACAATTCAGGTTGCAAATAGATGATTCTTGCCTGAATGTTTTCACTTTGCTTTAGCTGAAAGGATTGTGGAATACATCAAAGGACAAGTCCCTGGCATATTCTATGTTAAATGTGTGTTTTTATTGTATTGTAATGTGTATTTACATTTACAAATAGAAATGTGACTTTTACAAACTGTATGTACATGAATATAAGCACCCCACAAATATAAACATCCCCCTCCAATTTTTCATATACAAAATAAAAATTCCATTAATAGGCGAACATAAGCATTCCCTTACTTTCTGGATGTTCTGACTTACCAGAAACCTGTTAAATACTTAAACGTAACTTGTGACTCGATCATCAGCAAGTTTAGGGCCTGGGTGGGTTGTCCTTTTCATGCAGCGGATTTAACAATCCGCAAGTGAACAAGTCTGTGCCAAAACCTACCCAAGCATTATGTGGACAAACTGATTGAATTCCACAAGCATTCAGCTACAATACTTGCTCTCACAAATGAGAAATGCGAAACACACCCATGTTTTTTTATATGCTTTTGAAACACAACAATCGGAAAGACGAGCTCCATATGTGTTGGTAAGAACCACAGGCTCAGAAAAGGTCCACTGCATCTCATGTTCAATGAAAGAACAAGTGTGATTCATTCGTTTTAGTTTTTTCCTTCACAGAGTTTAAGATGCACAAACTAAAAAACTTTAAAAAAAAAAGCCTGTGACATACATGGCACATAAATATATTTCCCTCCAATGTCGTTTTACTTAAATAATAGATAATAAATAGTTTTAACAGTTAGCTAGATTAACGGTTAGATATTACGGTATTTCTAATAACGAAGTGTTTTAATTTATTTTGATTGCTCCTGGCTTGAAATTTGGAAAATGGGATGCTTACATTTACACGTTTTTGTGAAATATGCGAATATAAGCACCCCCCCCCCTTTTTGAGCACCCCCTGGGTTTGGAGATTCTAAAAATGATTCTAAAGATTTGGAAAAAGATTGTACTTATATTTTCGTAAATACAATAATATAAATGTGACTGTTACATATTATATTTGGTTGAAAGTGCCTCCAGTTTGTGGCAAACAAGCTGTGGCCTAGTGCAAGAGAATTGTATTGCGACCAAAAGGTCACAGTTTCGAATCTGTTCACAGCTGTGAGCAAATCCTATCTACGTATTTTAGTGTCCTTGAGCAAGACTCTGAACCCGATCTGGCGTGTGTGTGTGTGTGTGTGTGTGTCAGAGCTTGCGTGCGTGCGTGATTGGGTGGGTTGGGGCCTAAATTCGAACTAAATGTCTAGGAGCCACTTTCACGCACTTACAAAAACAGGTGAAATGTGCCAATATTAAAAACCAGTTTTGTTCAATGTTAAGTGTACACGACTGTTCACTCACTTGCAGGAACACAGGAGAATTCAGAGAGGAGAGGCCAACACAAACAGCTAATCAATCGCTCTCGGTCAATGACAAGCCTTCAGAAGTGTGATTACATTACCTCTCAGCAGACGCTTAAATCCAAAGCCACTTACAGTTTTTACAGCCGAACCTCTTTGTGTGTTCTAAACACCGGCTCTACTCATTCTACGAGCTGATTGGATAAAGTGTGTTTGAAAGTTAATCACTTCGTCACTAACTCTATATTTTCACCATCTTTCAGCCAGCGGTGGAGTCAAACATTTGGTTTCATATATTCCGTTATCGTGCACCTTTGGGAAACAGTGTCGGGTGTAACAAAATCGATCATGGGAGAAATGCAACGATATTGCAGCGGTGATGTCACGCGGTTTGTGTGACGTATAATAACCAGCAGGTGGCGCTGTTTAGCCAGGATAGATCTCAAGCTTTGCAATTTTCTGTTTTCACTGTACAATTTTACAAACAATAAACGCTTTTTATTATTTCTCTATGATTAAAACATGCATTGTTAGCTTTCATCGTGTGATGTGTACATGTTGGCGATAGAAATGCTGAGAACCAATAAACCAGAACTATTGAACACAGTGAGCGTTTGCTACTTGTGGAAGTGTCTTCTTACCAAGATACTTAAATTACCAAATGTGTTTATTTAATTCATTAAAATGCTCTATAGTGTATTTTTATTTCAGTGTTCTATACAGAAACTGACAATATTTTTGAAAATGGGTCATTAACCGTCATTAACTTAATAAAATCTCACTAAACTAAATTTTCTCAATACAACGAACTGTAAACACTTTATAAACTTTTACATTGTGTTTTGATATGTGTGTTTAAAATTTGATTAAAATTGTGGTTAGGTTAGTTTGCAGGCTAGAGTATTCTCAGTGATTTGTATTGCTTAATTTCATCAAATTTCTGAGCTGAATTTCCATTTCTTAGAACCAGCATCTCTGAGCCCAGGATTGGTTGATCACAGAGTGACACACACAATTTAATTTATGTTTTAAAAACGTATGCTTGTTCTCACTCAGTGGCACTGTAATGTTATTTAAACGTGCGGAAAAGGATCATTGAATTAGTAAATCAATTAGAAAGCCAATCAATCAGTCGACTTACCGACTCCCGAGGCACATTCCTCTACTGTCATCACTTGTTAGCAGCCAAGGATGGGCTGCTTAGCCCTGCCCTCTGATCGGTCCCCTCACACCCTTCTTTTAGGGCCACTGTCCCTGTCCACCCCCCACCCGCTCTCCATTTTCACCCAATAACCCCCCAGGCCCCCCCTTCAGACTGGCCCCCATCCCTTTTACGGAGCGCTATTATGCGGCGGTGGGTGAAGGGACGAGGGGGATAACAATGCAGATAAAGAGAGCATGCGGTTGGAGGCTGGTGAATGGCTCTATTCAGCGGAGGCAGCCAAACAGAAAAGCAGCTCCGCGCTCTCAAACTCAAAAGTTTCACTTCGTACAACTGGGTCTTTATCGTGCATAATTACACTCTAGCGGATACATGCACGCATATACGTGCAGGAGTGGGCACGCTTGCCCACATGTACAGACGAGTAAAGTGTTCTTTAGCACTTAGCCATCCTAAAACTAGCGCCAGCAGGTAATGTCTGAGTTTGCTGTTCTGAAATCAGTTACATTGATCCAAAAAGTTCCAGAAGGGCAAAGATAAAAGACAGTATAGCTGCAGGCAGCAGGGATGCGGTTTGGCCTTTGTTTATTCTGACAATGAGGAAATGTTGCTAAAATGTCATCTTTTTCAAAAATGCTTTCACTGATGTTTCTTGAGCTGCTGCGTTTAGTAACGACAGAACAAACTCACGTCATCATCATTCATCTCCACACTTCACAGCCGCATCAAATCTAGTGGAGCACAAGTTTGTTTCTCATCTTTAACTCACTGATCCAGGAGAAAATGAAGAAAATTGCTAGTTTCCTGAAAACTTTCATCCCTAAGATGCACAAATTAACCAGCTCGGCCGCATTCACAGTAAATATCACACCGTATCTAACGGCATCAGCTGACTGCAGAGGTCTACCTGTAAACCAGTTGAGTAAAAGTACGGCTTGTTAAATTTGAAAAAATTACTCCTTTCCAAGTTACAAGTCACCAACTTCAAGAAGACTTGTGTCAAAGTCGAGTAAAATAAGCAATTTTCAAAAGAACTTAAGTATTTTACTGGTACTTGGGTATTTTACTCGAGTTTAGGCTAAAATAACACCAAGAAATGTAAAAAACAAGAAACTCTTTATTCATTAGGTTTTATTTCCTATATTTTTATATAGAAATTAAATTTTACACCTCGATGTTTCAAAATTGCAAAACAAAATAGATACAAAAGAGAAATAAGAATGTCGTAGTGGTGTAGCTGTCAATTCACGTTCTGTTAGAATTTTAATATTTAATAACTTTAAATTTGATTGCGAATATTAAATCTTATAACTGAATGTAATATCAATCTTAAATAAACACAACACAGCCAGATGCCACTTGACTGTGTGATTGAAGGCCGTTGAATTGTTTTTGATATTCGTGTACGTTGATATTCGTGTACGTGAACTTCGTAATCTAGAAGTTGTTTTGACTTATTTTTCTCTGCGTATGTGTGGGGAAGATTTTTATACAAGATATTCTGATCCTGATGTAAATCTGAATTTCGGTAATCGACATGTCTGCCTCCAGTCTGTAGTCTTGTCAGAGACCGAGGACAGGCCGAGCTTGAAGCTAAAATCTGTGTCAAAGATTAAGAAACCTTTTAACTAAGAAATCCTGACATTTGTTTGATTATTTATATTATATTTATTAATACCTTCTTGTTATAATCATAGTAATTTAATTAACACCAATAACCAGACAATCAAATGAATAAAAGTGATAATTCTTTTAAGGATTTACATAGTGTGCTTTGAGACAGTTAAAACTGTGAAAAGCTTCTTAATAATAACTCAGAACTCAAACTCAGAACATATATACTCTTACGTCTTACTCTCCTCGTGTTGAGACCTCTGAAGGCCGAATGGATCCCTGATTATGTGTCGCCATGCCAACGTCCATCTATGTCTGATATGATACCCCGCATTTCCGTCCTCCTACAAATTTCGCATCCTGTTGATAGTCACTGTCACAAGATCCCCTAATCACCACCTCACAATAACAGACTCCGCCCCCTGACCCAGATTCTTCCCTGCACACCTGTTTCACATCTCGTTTTGGACACTATATGTACCTGTGTGTTTACCTGTCCCTTTGTCTGATCTCGTCCGTATGTGAGCTCATCGTTGTAGCTTTGTTGTCTTCATGTCAGACCCCAGTGATTTTCCCGAGTTTCTAGTTTTCTTCGTGTTCAGTGTTTGTTTTCATTAAATCCCTTTCTGTTCCACATCCCAGTGTTTGGTCCCGTCGTTGTTCATACTGAAAGCAAGTGTGAGCGTGACAGTCACGCGATTATATGACGTCATTTAGGGTATAAAAGATCCGCATTTCCTGACTGTTATTGACTGATGCATTGAACGGCAAAATAAAAACGTGTTAAACCTCTAACGCGGTGTCGGCTCATGCATTATTCCTGGATCCAGCTTCTGAACAACTGCCTTCGACAGAGACCTGCACAATCTCGGCCATGATGAAACGCCTGACTGATTTAGAATTATTATGAAGCCTCCAAGAAAGTTAAAATCTTTCACGTTCACGTCAAAAATAATAAATGTAGTCAAGTAGAGAAGTACTTGTATCAAATTTGAGTACAAGTACAAAGTAGCCAAAATACTTAAGTAACAAAAAAGTCCATTTACTCAAGCACTTTACACCACTGTTAAAAACCTGAGTTCTAGAGATTCTGTCTCAAAGTTACTGAGATTGACTCAAGATTCCAGTAACCCAGACAAGAAGAAAGCGGTAGAAAACGGATATGGATGATGTATGGAAGCATTATAAACCTGTAATCTGAAATCTGCGATTGAGTTTTAAGACAATTTATGGATATTAGCAATAATTATCATGAAAGAAAAGTATGTTATGTCTACTAAATCTGGTGGATTAAAGAATTTGCCCGTACAACACCCAGTTTAGGACTTTTTTTCATGTTAGTGTAGCTCAGTTGATTTCTCTGTGTGTTGACTTCCCTGGCTGTGGCTTACAGATGTGTCTGTGCGGTTCAAACCCAATCTGAGCTGTGTGTCAGTATGTGGAGGACGGAGACTCCATCTGGGCTCTTCTGTGCCGGCAGCCAGGCAGATGTCACATGCTCTGACAGGTCACCGTGCACAGACAGAAGACGAATAGCTGTGCAGACTGCAGCGGGCCCCTCGGCCGTCTGCCAGGGAGTCCCATCACACACACACACACACACACGTTTTAACTTGTTCATTTTAGCATTTTTTGTTTCTTCTGTTTTAAAATGTTTTTTTTTATTAATTGTAATTAATTGTAATTAAATGACAGTAATGGTGATATTTTGATATTAATAGTAATATCAAACTTAATATAAACCTTTTTTTCTATTTTGTCAATTCATCATTGACATTTACCAGTCAGACCGGGGTTTGAATCCTGACAAGTTTTATAAAACTATACCGTGATATTATACGTTTTAGTTTATAGTTGTGAATCGTTTGTAGCTATAGTTATAGAGAATAGTTGATATAAAAAACAACAAACTTATTTCGAGTTATTTATTATAAATTAGTACTTTTTTTTATAAATTAGTAAATGTTTACACACACACCAACTGACATACATACATAGATAGATAGATAGATAGATAGATAGATAGATAGATAGATAGATAGATAGATAGATAGATAGATAGATAGATAGATAGTAAGACAGACAGACAGACAGACAGACAGATAGATAGATGGGACATACAGTACTATTATTACTGCTATGATTAAGTAATAACTACAATATCCAACATGCATCCATCTATTCTTTCACTAATTCCTTAATACATGTCATTCTTTTCTCTCTCTCAAGCACATCTCATTTCCTTGTGTAGTTCTGAGCTTCTAGTTTGGATCCATTCAAGCACTTTAACCACGATGGAGCTCTTCTGTAGGCCCTTGAACACATGTCACAGACGGAGTCTCTGTCATGGAAGCGTGTACGTGTGTAGACATGCCATCTGAAGGACTGTATGCACAGCTACACCTTTACACGACTCCTTTCAGGCCTGGTGTGAAGCGTATTTGAATGAGAAAGAGGAGGTCAAGAGAGGAGGTGTGGATGCTCGGTGGAGGGAAGGACCACGGGACCAGGGTGGGAAGCCGACAGGAGGAAAGAAGAAAAGGAGAAGTCCGAGGGGTAGACAGATTTTCTTTTAGTGAAAAAAAATGGCCAATGGTTATTGAGTTGCCAAAGCTTCTCGCTTTTCCTTTCTGTTCTTTGGGGCCGTCCCCCTTGCCTCTCCCCTCTCTCATTACCATAGCAGCTGCAGGGCTTTCTGTGTGTGTGTGTGTGTGTGTGTGTGTGTGTGTGTGTGTGTGTGTGTGTGTGTGTGTGTGTGTGTGTGTGTGTTGTGGACGGGGAGGGGGTCAGCAGTGTGACTTAAGCAGGGGCTCCCGTCAATGGTGGCCCGTCTGGGATATGAATAGAGGCACACAGAGTTGAACAGAACGGACAAAAGAGTGGAGGAGAGAAGAATAGAGGAGTGAATGGAGCGGCTTGTCACTGCGAGCTAGAGCACACAAAATGGACTGAAATAGTGAAAGAAAGTTAAAGGGAGCAGAGGGCATGCAAGGATTGGCCCGGCCACCTGTCCCTCTCGATCTGTCTTTTGCCCCTTCTGTCAATGAAGTGGCCAAAAGTTGTGAGTAAAGTATGAAAGCGTGATTTGATCAGGAGAAATGCAATGCAAGCAGTTTCACAGACTCTTCGCAGAAAATATGATGCTTTCTACTGATGCTACACCAGTTCCTCTAGTTGAGTTTAAAGCAAAATCAACAAAGTTTTTCGCAATCCTTCAATTTGGATCATTCAGTCGCATATAAATCACAGAAAAATACAATGTAAACAAGAAATTGTAACAATCTAATCCACTGATACCAACCAGCGGCCCACAGGCCAAATCCGGCCCATAACAGTGTCACAAGTGGTTTACTTTTTATATTCATACGTACTTTTTTAGTGATTTTAGTCCATTGGGCAGAAGCTGTGATGCTATTGCTAATATTCAAAATAACTTTCAATCAAAAAATCTCTACCAATGTTTTGCTGCAATCAGTCTCCAGTCAACGTGTCGACTGAGAATAAGTGTAAACTTTTAAAAATTTTCAGTTTATGATGTTGTTTATAAGTAGAATTATATAAATCTCTGGCTTTTGTACATTAAAGTTTCAAAATGTGTACAGCTTTAAAATTAACGCAACTTTTTGATCCATAGACATTGTTTAACATAAGCTACATGTGAGGTTTAGCATTTAAAAAACCAAAGGTGGCAAACATTTGTCTTTGTTTTTTTTTGTAAAAATCACCAAAAGTTGGTGAAATGATTTTAAGTTCAACTGGTGTTTTCAGCTAGTTTTGAATCAAGTTTGTTGTGTTGTGTGCATATATTTAGTTGCTGTCTCGTGTTGCTCTGGATGAGAACCGTATCTATACCAAAGTCTAGATGGGTTAACGTGAAAGTAAATTGTTATGAGACTGCAAGACCAGACAAGACTTCTATACTCGAGATTCCACAAGAACATAAGGGCTCAGCACTGTGTGTTATACATGTGTTTAAAGTGACATGATAGTGGGCTGAGATACAATAAGATATAATCATTTTGATATTATCTGACATCCTATAATATTCAATTTTCAGATTTTATTATATTAGTACAGAATATTATTATGTAAAAATCATGTTATCTGATTTTGATATTATCTGACATCCTATAATATTCAATTTTCAGATTGTTTAATATTAATACAGACTACTAGATTAATACAGATTAATTCACAATAATAAAAATATTATTATGAAATATTCACAAGTTAAAACTTAGCCTATGGAAAATGGGCTCAATAATTGTACATGAAATAAACGTTTCAAGTTTATGTATGTGTGGGTTTCCTTTGGGTCAGCTTCCTTCAACAGTCCAACAGAAAGCTGATGGATGAATGGATGGTCAATCTGGAATTTAGGAAATCGGGGCCCTAAAATTATGGTTATCATTATCCTGAAGTTAAACATTTTTCCCTCTTGATGACTTTTTTTTTTATGGTATTTTAAAATAATGTGTCTGATAACAACAGGAAACCAGTGACTTGAGTGTTTTCGCAGGAACTTAACAAGCACCGTTTCTGACTGACATCAAACCACAGAATTTATTATCTAAAAAGGCTTTGTACAAAAGAACAAAATCATCACGAAAATTCTTCAGAACAAGAATCAACAGAACAAACAGAACCAAACACCTAAACAGATATAAAAACACATTCAGATAACAGTTAAAAAAAGATAACACCGTTCTGAGAAGCGTCTTTCCCAAGCATCACTTTGATGAAAATAATATTCCAACAGTTGGTCCAATAATCACAGTCATTATCTTTTATCTAAGTCACTTTTACTCTCATGCCATAAATGTTATGGCACTCTCAAGTAAAGAGTTGTGCGTTGTGCAACGTCTGGTCACACTGGTTTTAGCATGAAGCTTCCCCCTTACAAAGAGGAGGAAGCCACGTCAGACAGGAAGTGCTCCATGAGTTTTCCTTCTTGTCTCAGGTCTCTGCTCTTCACGTGTGTGTTCACCCTTTCTGTCAAAACACTGTTCAACATCAATGCTGTCTAAGACAGTGTTCATTGAGTGAGCGACGCTAAACCCACGCTGCCGCGAAACACCCTGGAGCTTCCGTTCCATACACATCGTTTTTTTTCCATTTTGAAAAATAGTATTTTTAAATGTTGGCAGGAAGCCAACAACTCGACAGCCAGTGCAATATTAGACACATTCTCAAGTATCATAGATGCATATTTTTGAAACCATCAAAAGGCATAATCACACCTAACGCATCCTGCCGGACCGGGCAAGGAGTCTGAAGAAGAAACGGCCGACGTGCTCTAAAATGCACAGTGCAGTTGCTCAGACTGGAACAGGAACAGCAGAACTGATTGTAGCGGTGGAGAAAACTGAAAGCCGGTACAGAAAATACAGTGAGCGTCAGACACAACCTCCCGTGTTTTGTGATTCATCAATGGAGTGACAGTCAGGAAAAGTCATTTTTGACATTTTAAGCCCGCATTTGATCATAAATATTCTGTTCAGTGCTGTAAATTTCATGCTTTGTGAACATTTTTGAGATGAATATTGAAAGTTGAGTCAATTCCTTAGGTTTCTGAGCACTGATAGTATTAAGCATCACTTTAACGGCCAAATGCTGCTATAATTTGACTGTTCAGCAGAATGTTTAAGCATAAGATTCCCTACATTGATTACTCAACTTGTGTGTCTATAATTTGAAAAAATACAAATCTCAATTTGAAAGGCCATTGATGGGACACGACGCTTCGTTTTGGGCAGACGACCACCTTCCCACCTCATCTTGAAAAGGTCTGTTCTATTCATCACTTACAATATAAAAGGAATAAATAACAATTCAGCTATCGCTCTTGTAATCATTGCTCGACACCATTCAGTGACATTGTACCAACCCCAAAAAATTTCCGAATCTTTTGAAATTTTGCCGGGTCCTGGAGAGAAAGAACCACGTACGCGCAAGATGACTTTTACTTTGGCACAAGGAGTTCAAACGCAGCATCGGGTCTTCTTTGATTGCTTCAGAGCGCGCTCGACGAATACTTGGCTCGTGTGATGAGATACAGAGCGATGTCCTGATGTCCTCCGAACGCAGCGATGTGAAGAGCGCTCCATCCATCTCTGTTGGCCAGACGGATGTCCGCACCGAACTTCACCAGTAGCTTGACTAACTCCAGGTTCCCGTCGATCACGGACTGGTGAAGCGCCGTCTGCCCCTCGGGTCCGAAAGAGTTGACGTTAAACTCGCAGTTCGTCATGGTCTGCAGAAGGGAATGGAGTTCCTTGGTGTTGCCTTGGCGGAGCGCTTCCTGAAACACTCTCTGCCGCGCGGAGCAGGTCACGTCTGCCTGGCTCATGGTTCCCAGCAGCCCTGCGCTTTGAGGCACGAAAACCAGCTAAATCGTCTCAGTGATGCCAAGTACCACACGACTTGTTCCCCCTGTTCCAGCGATGCTCGTAGGGTGGCATGAAAAGCTCCAGAGGTTCCTGCGCGCGAGCTGAGAAGTTCACTATTCCATACCGTGGCCCGGTGTGTGATCCTGCTAACGACAAATTGAAAGTTCTTCATACGCAGTGCTGGATTGGAATTATGCCGCTTATTCAGATTTACCTCCGTGGTTCCCACTAGCCTGGTGTTGCGCGCGCTGCGTCCTGACGATTCTGCTGATGATGCTCCGCTCACCGCTGTGACTGACGGACTCGGTTCCGCCCATTGCTGCTCATTTGAATAACAACAGCCCCTCGTAAAGTTCGTCTAATAGGGGCGGATACGGTGTCACTTTAATCAGCCGTAAAACTATGCGACACTTCGGACACCTCGCCGGTTGGTAATGAAATGATGCCGAGTGGATTTGTTCGATGCGATGGATTTTTTGTCTGTCTGTCTGCCTGCCTGCATTTCTGTTTTTCATCCATTCATCTAAATTTGTCAGTCTGTCTGTCTGTCTGTCCATCACACATCTAAAGAACTGAAAAAGTCATGGATTAATAAAATATTTTGGAACATACAGAAACATACTCACAGTTATATCACTGTTTATGATCACACACACACATGCTGTCATTGTATATATAATTAATATAATAAGAGTATAATATATAGTTTATATATAAAACACATGTGCAGTAAATATACACACTATATATCCAATAAATATATTTTATGTCATATGATATAGTTTATGATATGTACATAAGTGTGATGATATATGCAATCTGTCACCCTATAACCAAATTCTCAGTGATGCTTTAAAAGAAATTCCCATTAAAAAACACATGGGGCAAAATCAAGACTCTTAAAACAAGATTAGGCAAGAAATTAGGCAAAAACAAAGCTACCAGAAGTCAGAGAAGCTAGTGAAAGTTCCTCTTTGGGCTTTGAGTTGCTGTGATTGGCTCCAGCTCCTCATGACCCAGAAATAAGAAGGCGGAAAAATATAGATAAATCATATTTAAGGGAAAGACGACGAGCTTAAGACTTAATTCACTTATTATTTCCCACAACACAGTTTAACTTTGCACATTAAAATAAAGAAAAAACTGAGGTTTAAAACGTTTTAAAAAGAAACAACGAACAAACGAGAACAAATTAAATGTTCAAGCACCGTCTAAGGAATATTATACGTGTTGAAATGGTGGGACGACGCATCTGATATTATTTCAAACATCTCCGATCAGTCCAACTTGAATTCACTTGTCTGTTTTGTTGAACATGTTTCAAATGTTCTATAGTTCAAAAGAGTCTTTCAAACACCTCAAAAATCTTTGGCCGTGTAACTTGATCCCGACAGTGGAGCTGCGGTGACGTTTCAATATGTGGGTGGGTTATTTAGGATCCAATTTTAAACCACGTGCTCTAGGACCGTGGGAAAGAGTCGAGCTTTTCTTCCCAGCATAGGCGTATACGCAGATACACTGTCCGAGAGAGAGAGAGAGCGACAGAGAGACAGACAGAGAGAGAGAGAGAGAGAGAGAGAGAGAGAGAGAGAGAGAGAGAGAGATGATAGTGTGTGTGTTGTGTGTGTGTGTGTGTGTGTGTGTGTGTGTGTGTGTGTGTGTGTGTGTGTGTGTGTGTGTGTGTGTGTGTGTGTGTGTGTGTGTGTGTGTGTGTGTGTGTGTTTGTGCACGTGCATGTGTGTGATTTAAAAGTCTTTAAAAAAGATCAGAGGGAAATGATCAGTCACTGAGAAATTCTACTTAGGAGCAAAACACTTTTGAAAAATTTGGAAATATATAAATTATAAATATATAATATAAATATAAGTATATTGTGTATATTTTTTATAAAGCAATGGCGCGAACATCTGTCTCTTAGTGTGTGTGTGTGTGTGTGTGTGTGTGTGTGTGTGTGTGGGTGTGTGTGTGTGTGTGTGTGTGTGTGTGTGTGTGTGTGTGTGTGTAATGTGACGATTATAAGCCTTAAGTGGGCATGTGGTGGTCAGTGTCTTTCTCCAGGACACTTATGCTGTGGAACCATCCAGACTGGCATTTCAACCTGCATTGCCCGTGTAGCGGGTCCAACTTCCCACCAACTACCCAGAAATAGTATTTTTACACTATATACGTGCCTAAGGGTTCAAGGCCTGTAAGTCAGTGTCAGTCAGTAGGAATGTCCTGTTTGTTCACTGTACGTGTGTATTGTTCTCATGGGTGGTGTATTGGCCTGAGTGAGCAGAACTGTTGAGGATTGCTGGCGTCATAAACCATTCCATAGCTCAACTCACAAACTGAAAACCATTTAAACATGCGCTCCCCAGATGATCTGAATGACAATGATGGAATTGTCAGTTATTCCACATTTACTTTTAGCATTTTAATGCGTTAATAACAAATGAGGGCTTTCAAAGCACTCAAGCTGAGACTCAAGTTGATTTGTGTTCTCCTGTTTGCGTGGATTTCCTTTGGGTCTTCTTTTGCTCACAGTCCGAAAACATACAGTACAGAAGAATTGGAGTCTGAAAAATAGTGCTTATATAGGTGTGTGTGAGTGAGTGTCCTGCTCTGTGTTTGGTTGGCCATCAATCCAGGGTGTGTTCTGCCTTCTGCCTTCAGTTGCTTCGATTCGATCCAGCTCCCCATGACCCAGAAATGGAAAAGCAGAAAATGAATCTATGGACTTAGTAAAATGTTTGTTTTGTCACAGTAAATTCTCGCAAGTGTACTTTCAAGTTGTTTAAATGAGTCTAATGGAACACGTCTCCATTGCATGTGCTGAAGCCCGAGTGAACGTTTTCCTGTTCCCGTCCCACTCTCGGCCTGTTTGTGACGGATATCCCCAGGAAGAGGCAGCACTGATCATAATGTCAGGCTTTGCACTGCAGTTACCCCTTCAGATCGGCTGACCCACCCCACACAGAAAGCTTTCAGTGTCAATCAGAATCTGCACTTTTTAAAAAAGGAAAGTTGTAAATTATGACTGAAATTCCTTTGGAAGAAAAGAAGGATAAAGTTGTATAAAGGATATAATGTGTGAAATTATCTTCATCAATTACATTTATTCAACTTTTTTCACCAGTTAACCAGTTAGATCACAGAATAAAGATCATAGTAATAATTGATAACATTTATGTCAAAAATACATATTTTTGAGGGGTTCTGTTATTTTAGTGTTTTTTGTTTATTGTGTAACAACAATGAGTCATCAGGTAATAAACTGTTAACATGCCGCCATGTTTGAATCGCATGAACTCTGTCAAAATAGTTCTCACACCTCCGTAAACGTTTACGTACCATTTATGTACCATTATGTACCATTGCACCTTTTTACCGGAGACAAAATGTTCAGTTTATTACATGCACGGACACACACACACACGCACGCACACACACCCAAACAGGTTGATCAAAATAAAAGTAATTGATTTTAGCCTAAAAAGCTTTAAAAAATTCTAAATTCCAAATCTGGATACCCGGAGGAAACTCACACAAGCTTGAGGAGAACTTTCAAACTCCACAGAGAAAGAACTTCAGTCTGAAACTGATTCTTCTTGCTGCGAGGCGAGAGAGCAACTATATATCACCAATTATTAATCCTGTATATTACTTTTTTTTCCATATAACTGACACGCAGGTGTCTTTTAGAGGTGCCAATCTATTCTGGTTCATGCATTTCTTGGATCTTTTCTTGATCACCCTATGATATGTCCAGGGGTGTAAGGTACTTGAGTAAATGTACTTTGTTACTTTACTTAAGTATGTTTTTGGCTACTTCGTACTTCCACTGAGTATCAAAAATATAAGCAACTTTTACTCTCTACTCCACTGCATTTGTGATTGAGTAACTGTACTTTTCACTCCACTACATTTGAACGAACACTTATCGTTACTCGTTACATTGTAATTGTGCGCGACAAGCCGGAATCGATTTATACCGCGGTTAATTCCTTGAGCGGACGAGAGGAATATCGCCATCTTTAGGCTGCTGATGGTAATGGACACTATTTGTGAATTAGAAACCACAGGAACGCAAATTAGGGGCGTCAAAATGTGTTTTTCAAATGTTAATATATAATATATAACTTTATATAATACATATAATATATAATTTACTAATCAGATGAATCGTTTTATTTTATATCTACTTGCAAATTTAAGTGATTGAGACTGACGTTTTGTTCTTTTTATCTACTTTGTTCTACCAGTTTTCAAACATTGAGGTTAAATTCTGTTTCTGTCTTGGAAAACAATAGTTTGTTTTCACATTTCTTTTTTTGGGGGGCCTATATTGAGCTTCTTAATACTTAAGTTATTTTAAAATGGGATACGTTGCTACTTTGACTCAAGTCTTTTTGAAACGGGTTACTTGTAATAGAGTAATTTTTACAGTAAGTATCTGTACTTTTACTCAATATGGCTGTCTGGTACTCTTTACAGCCCTGGATATGTCCATGTCCTTATTCTGCTCATCCATAGGCCACAATGTCTTCTTTGCTGATGTCAAGATTTGAGGTGGCCTGTTCCATCACATCACAACCTTTGCCAATTTTTACCGCACTGGTTTGTAGAATTCTCTCCGTAGAATAATTCTCGGCTGCCCCCTGGTGGATAATTCTGCCATATGCAAACATCTAATGCATATGCACTAATCATAATTAATTGTCTTCGTATGCTCAAAATTTTGTGAGTTGCTTTGGATAGAGAATGTATAAAATTGAATGTGACTTAAAAAAAAGATTTTGAAAATATTTCAGGTATCTGAAAATGTACCGTTGCAATAACTCTCTCTGTCGCTAAGAGGCGCTGCCAACTCGGAACCTATGGCCTCTGTTTAGGTTTTAGTCTTGTTGATAATTGAATTAACTGAAACTGCAAAAGCTCTAATGCACGAGGCTTAACCGGCAGAACTATGATTGGCAAATACACCAACAGTCTTTTGCTGAGCAGGAAACTCAGCATTGTAAGGATATAAATGGCATTGTGATCAAATAAAAATATCCAACAATCATATACCACCAATACAATCCATATACCACCAATACAATTCATATACCACCAATACAAAACATTTTTACTATATAAGTGTACATTATTTTAATAGCTGTAGTGTGCATAGTGCAGAAATGTTCAATTGGAATTGGAAACACAATGTGGAATGTTTCCCATCCCGCCAATTCTGTTCATTGTGCATCCTTTAGGACTAATTGTTAGATTTTACGTTTTTATAATTATTGTGGTTACTTGTGTATTTATTACAAACGTTTGCCACGTATTAAAGTGAGTGAGATTGTCAATGTGGCGAACCATATCGAAATTGTGGATCTTTTCTTTCATCAATTTTCGCCCCTTTCAGCTCCCATCTCAACTGTACCTTCTTCTCTCGCATCCTCTGACTTCATATCTCTTTTACTACATCCATAAATCTCCTCTTTTGACCAGAGTTACTTCTGACAATTCTAACTGCAGCATCCTTCTACGAAGATTTTATTTTATTTTTTACTAAAACTCACATTCTTTCTGTGAGCATGTAAAAACCACCTCAATCCAGTCTCAAGCTGTTTTTTGCTGTGCATTTTAAACTGCTTTTCGGTTACATTTAAAAAAAATTGCTTTAGGAAATTAAGTAAGTGTATGGGTGTGTGTAAAATAGACAGATGTAATGTAAAATATTGACATTACAAGAAATTACCTAATGTAAAAGGCAAAAACAGTACAAAGATCATTAGCCAAGAGCGCGTACAATTAATAATTGATAGCAATCTAATGCTGGCGAGGCTTCCTGTTTAAACCTAAAAAATTTTTACTTCGTAAAGCGCGTTTGGGCAACACCGATGCACTTTTCAAGTGTTTCTCGTGGGCTTTATCGTGAAATCAGGCAGATTTTTTCGGTAGCCAGCTCATCAAGTGGACTGGAAGACACATCCCACCGGAGACTTGAGGACCGCGCTGCCGTGCCAACAGCTGCAACCGCGGGGCGCCACCTGTGCGTCAAGCAAACCTGGCTGCTCTTCAGACGCGCCGGCGATTTCAAGCCCGATCGTATTTAAGGCTTTGTGAGTCTTAGTCCGAAATCGTTTTTGTAAAGAAAACAAACGAGTTGGTTCCAGCATGTTAAGATGGACGCTGAGGTTTGGTGAGTTAGCATACAAGCTAACCGTGACACTCAATCTGAAGATGTCTGAAGACGCGGCTCGCTTTTAACGTTTCAGCGCAACGACATTTGTCCGAAAAAGTCTGGTTGCCATTTTCGACGTTGTTGGACGGGGTGTTTTAACCCAAAGCTGCCACGGCCGTGTTTTGTAAATAGGAGAAGCGGCACATGCTAACGCGCAGCTAGCGGGTATAACTTGACATCTTAGCAAGCTAGGCTGCCTATCAACTGTTTTGACAACTAAAGGTGGACAGACTGGCGACTTCATTGTAATCGACAATAGAGCGACAAAACAGTTGGATCCAAAGGACGAGAATGGATTAAATGACAGTTCCTTTTGGATATTTGAAGTTTCAAGTCCACTGATCATCACGCGAGTTGGCTAGCCGCTGCCGCGAGCCTACCGACCCAAACAAAAGCAAGTATGTGTTTCGTCTTTTCGTCTTTCAGTCTTTGCCGCAAAAGACATCAAAACATAGACGGTTGTGATTATGGTTAAATGTGTAACTCGCCGGATGTCTAGTCTGCTAGTGATACATTAATTTTCTACATTTCACAGAATTTATGGTTTTCTAAGGCATATATCAAGTATAATTATGTTTGGAAATTGCATTGTAGGCGATGAGCCCACCGGACACACGCGACGTTTTAGATTTGTGATTATACACGTTTTCGCAGTGATTATATTTTTCATCGTTTCTCCTCCATCATCTTTGTCACGTGCTCAAGTTTCATAAACTCTCGAGATTATTTCGCTTTTCAAATCTCTCGCGTTGTATGTCAAACACGTTTCATAACAAAGCAGAAGTCTTGTTAGGATTGGTCACGTGTTACACTGTCGGATGGAATAAATGCTTTAGGGTTGTAGGGGAGGAAGAATTAAACTTCAAAGGTTTTCCTTTCCTCGCAGAGCTAAAGCTGTCAGACTGTATATTACATGGCCATTTCCTTTCTCTCTATTTTCAAATGTCAAAACTGTTTCATGCCACAACTTCTTTCTTCAGGTGAACAAAATTGTGAGATGAATGGCTGGTTGTGATGTAAAATCTTGGTCGTGATGCGCAAAAGTTGTGTAACGCAATTTTGCTATTTATTGTGTGTTAATTTTTAGAAGCAGACAAACTCGAAATCTAACATGAATTCCTGAGGTCACTGGACTGGCCAATTGACATCAGGGGGAGGGTCTAGACAGTTTGCTGTGCGTGGATGGGCAGTAATGTCTTATGACAGTAAAGACTGTATTTTTGAATAGCAGTTTTTTGTGCTAAAATTAGAGTTTGCGAGTTTGATTCGCAAGTGCATTCCAAATAGTGATGGGAAGTTCAATTATTTTAACTGATTCAGATCTTTATTTCTCGAACAGTAAAGTGAACGAATTATTTTGTGTCATGATTTATGTAATTTACTTTGTCTTTAACATCTCTTTCTGACAATCGTCAAGTGACTGGCTGATTAAAGTCATCACAATTCATTTGGATTAATCTCGGGACAATGTGTATTATAATCCTGATCCTGCCTCTCACACTGCTATCTTCTAGTTTATATACACACACACAATATAACAAGGATTGTCTTGATTATTTCGATTAATGAAAAACTGTTGTCCATTTATAGTAAACATATTAGCACAGTGGCAGAATATTTCTGATATTGTTTATTCAAAAAGACAAATCATCTCTGTTTACTTACTGGAATTTAGCTCAGTTAAGGTTTCAGTTAAGATTGTCTGTAAATTGATAAATGTAATTGTAAATTGTGTTTTTAATTTAGTGTTGATGACTTGCCTAATTTTGCCATTGCTACAATGGTGTATCAGAGAGTTTGGAAAAATTGTATAAATGATGGATTAAGATCTTTTAACAATTAATTGCGCAGCTCTAGGGAGATTCCATTAACAGTTTTGCTTATATATATATATATATATATATATATATATATATATATAATAGAGAGAGAGAGAGAGAGAGAGAGAGAGAGAGAGATACAAAGAACAATTTGGGGGACAGATAAGAGGTCAGATTGTTGATGCACGTCTTGCTGCTCATGTGACAAAGACAGGAAGTCACGAATACAGTCTTTACTCACACATTCATCCGATACTGTTTTTCAAAGGAACTTATAATCGCAGTTTATTTTATTTACAATCCTTCTGTTTATGTACAATCCAACAACATCAACGTTATAAAGATTGAGCTACTAAGAAAGTTACTACAGTCAGCAGATCAACATCCATCAGTGCTCTGCAATATTTGAAATGTAAAGAAAAACTTTTAGTATTTGTGTAAACAACAGAAACTACATTGAACTTTGACCAACTTTTATATTCAGCATGTACATAACATGTGTATATCGAACATGTACATAACACGTGTATATCCCGTATGTGCCTAACATGTATAACCAACATGTACCTAACATGCGTGTATAACCAACATGTACTAGGGGTGGGCGATATGGGTTAAAATTCATATCACGGTATTTTCTAGTGTACAGACCGTATCGGTATTATATCACGATATTGTGTGTGGGGGGGTATTATTTTATATAAAGTACGAAATTAAAACGCAAGGGGAAACCTGGAGAAGCAGCTGTCATTTTTAATACCGTATATCTGTTAAAAATAGTCCAGTTTAAAAAAACATTTAAATTAAATGTCCTGGGACTATCTTTTAAGAGAGTGCAAGAGGGAGAAAGAGAGAGAGAGAGAGAGAGAAACAGTGAGATAGACAGCAAGAGTGAGAGAGAGAGAGAGAGAGAGAGAGAGAGTGAGATAGACAGTGAGAGAGAGTGAGAGAGAGTGAGATAGACAGTGAGAGATAGACAGTGAGAGAGTGAGATAGACAGTGAGAGAGTGAGAGAGTGAGAGAGAGAGAGGAGAGAGAGAGAGAGAGAGAGAGAGAGAGAGAGAGACAAAAATGGAGAGAGCCAGCGCGACTCACGCTTTCCCTCTCTTTCGCGCGCGCGTCTGAATCTAAAGTTGCGTGAAACCAAGGTTAACAATCGAAAACAGACTTTGACCAAAATAAAACGAGCAGAATTTTCTCGTGCGCGCGTTTTTTCGGACTTGCGCTCACTAAAACAGCCGCCCAAAAAAACCGGCACATTACAGACATGGAGCGGCACAGCGCATGCGCGACCCATGCGCCTCGCGGGTGATCTATTAATTCAGTTTCTTACAACGCTTTCTGTATTCGATTAGCAATGTATCTGTGTCGTAATTAAACGTTATAACGAAACAAATGTATTTTAATGTATTAAAGCGTTGATATGTGTGTATAAAAAGTACATTCATGAAAGTGCCACGGTATCCACGATATTGCAAAATCCATATCGTGGCGCATCTCAATACCGGTATTCACGTTAAAACCGGTATACCGCCCACCCCTAACATGTACCTAACATGCGTGTATAACCAACATGTACCTAACATGCGTGTATAACCACCGTGTTCCTAACATGCGTGTATAAACACCATGTTCCTAACATGCGTATTACCAACATGTAACAATCATGTGTAGAGCTGCAACGAATAGTCGACATAATCGATTTGGTAAATACGTCTACGCAAAAAACGCGGGTCGAGTAGTCGCTTGTAGGGGTCGACCGATATTGTTTTTTCTATAGTCGATGTCGATATCAATTTTTAGAGGTCAGGGTCGTTGATGGTCGATATGTGATGTCGATTTTTTTGGGGGGAGGTGATATCTTCAAATTTTATCCTTCATTTGCATGCTAACACGTCATGCTAATAATAAGAAGATTCACAACATTTCCAAAAGTAAAGTTTATTGAACAATGACAAAAAAAAACTCAAGACACATAAATAACAAAGTCTTATTAGAAACATTATAATTATAAATAATTAAAGAAATCTGAAGAGACTGAGGCTGCGTGATGCTGCTCCTCGTGTTGTAAATCCTGAATACCCTCTCGCTGGGGTTTCGTTGCCATTGGTGCAAGAAAATGTAGACGGGACGTATTCTTTCCACCATTCCAGTGGCTGACCAGTCTGTCAGATTAGAAACAATACAGATTAAAATTAGAATATGATTAGATTATGATAGAAATAAGTACAGATACAATACTTGTATTATAGATTTTTTTCATTTATTATTGAATACAAGCCTACATGATCATATTATTTTTTTAAATTTTTTTAAATTTTTTTTTTATATAATTTTCACAGACTAACCAGAATTAGGTTACAGTACGTACATGAATTGACGTAGTTTGTACACTCACACACACACACGCACACACACACACACACACACACACACACACACACACACACACACACTCTCTCTCTCTCTCCTTGTGCTTTTTCGTCATCTCCTCCTCTCTCTTTTACACACGCACACACTCTCTCTCTCATTTGCCCCTTTCTACTAATTTTACGCGGCATAAGAATAAAATATTAGAGCGATTTTTCTGAATTGACAACCAATTGAATTGGAACAAAATGTGTAAAACAATGCTTAGAGGGCATTTGTGTGTAATTTGAGTCGGACAGAATCAGAAAACTTAATAAAAGTGACCTGTTTAGTTGATTCAAAGTATATTAAAACAAATATTATTTCTAAATCAGGAGTGAATTTCTTAATTAAAAATGTGGTAAAACTTGTTGTTTTATCTTTCTGAAATAGCTGAATAATCGTTCAAAACCTTAATCATTGGAATAATCGATGACTAATCAAATAATCGTTCTAATAATCGATAGATTAATCGATTATCAAAATAATCGTTTGTTGCAGCCCTATACTCGACATTTACCCAATTTGTGCCCAACATGTACTAGGGCTGCTATAGTCAAACCTTTTGTAGATAAAGTCAGTGCTGAACGTCAGTTTCAATGGTGCCAGCTCCATCACTCCAAGGTCGTGGACAATGTTAAACACGTGTTGTCACCATGTCTGGTTTATCATGCCTTTTTAACAGCGTTTGAAAGAATTACTGAGAAACGTGGATGGCCAAAAGACATGTGGCCTATTGCTTCAATGTAACTTAAGGCACAGCTCAAGAAGTGTGTGCTAAGTCAGGGCGTGGTTTTTTTCACGTCAGCATCTCATCAAGACCGCTGACTATTCTGCAAGACAGGGTTTTCTGAGACTAATCTACACTTAAAGACTAATATTTTCTGATTCATTGTCCAGTCCTTGTACATTGTTTGCTCTTTTAGTTATTTATTTATTAATTTTTTTCACCTTAAGTAATAAGTTTTTTTCCGAAAATGATGACCATTTCAGCAATGGAAAAATAGCGAGATGAATGAAGGCTAAGATGTCTGATTTTTGCCAAACCAGATCATCTTCTTGTTGGATTAAATAATTCAACCACTGCTTTTCACTGTCCTGGATTTCAGACTGAATGTTTCACAAATATCCAAACCTTAATGGCAAAAATGAATTGGTGCTTTTTTTTTTCATTAGTACAAACAAATTACAGACTTGGTAACATACTCTACTAACATACTCAACATACTAACAGACTCCATTCAACACCATAGTCCCTGCCAAGCTCATCTCCAAGCTCCAGTCTCTGGGCACATCATTGTGTAACTGGATCTTGGACTTTTTGACAGGCAGACGTCAGGTGGTCAGAATGGGCAACATCACCTCATCCTCGCTGACCCTCAGCACCGGTGCTCCGCAGGGCTGTGTTCTCAACCCTCTCCTGTACTCCCTGTACACGCACGACTGTACAGCCACACACAGCTCCAACGTCATCGTGAAATTCGCCCGATGACACGACGGTGGTGGGCCTGATCACCGACAACGATGAGACGGCCTACAGAGCGGAGGTGAACGCTCTGACACACTGGTGTCAGGAAAATCACCTCTCGCTCAACATCAACAAGACCAAGGAGCGGGTGGTGGACTTCAGAAGGCAAAAGAGAAAACACGCCCCCATCACCATCGAGGTGACGCCAGTGGAACGAGTCAGCAGCTTCAAGTTCCTCGGTGTCCACATCGCTGAGGACCTCACCTGGACTGTCCACACACAAGCAGTGCTGAAGAAGGCACAACAGCGCCTCTTCTTTCTCAGGCGCCTCAGGAAATTTGGAATGAGCCCCCAAATTCTCCGCTCCTTCTACACCTGCACTGTGGAGAGTATCCTGACCGGATGTATTACTGTCTGGTACTCAAACAACACCACCAGCAGCAACAACAAAGACCTCCAGAGGATCGTGTGATCGGCCCGGCGTGTTGTGGGAGGTGAACTTCCCTCCCTCCAGGACATCTACTGCAGGCGCAGCAAGAGGAAAGCACTGAGAATCATCGGTGACACCCACCACCCGAGTCACGGACTGTTCTCTGTGCTGCCCTCGGGTCGACGCTACCGCAGCATTCCAGCACGCACCAGCCGATTGCGAGACAGCTTTTTCCCCCGGACTGTCAGGATGCTGAACACAGCTAGTGTATAACAATACACACTGTAAACTGTTAAAACCTTTTAAACTTTTTTACTGCTGCACCTTGCCTATAATATTTAATATATATACATTGGTATCCATACTTTCTCATATGCACCTAATTTTAAATACATTTGCACTATTTTGTACACTGTTTTGCACACAACTTTTTTTGCACACAAGTCGGTTTTTTTGCACTGCTACTTTGTTACTTATTGTTACTGTCTGTAATTTGTTTTGTACTGTACATTGCACTA
This sequence comes from Paedocypris micromegethes, assembly GCA_028031935.1. Classification (NCBI taxonomy): domain Eukaryota; kingdom Metazoa; phylum Chordata; class Actinopteri; order Cypriniformes; genus Paedocypris; species Paedocypris micromegethes. The sequence goes on from CM051493.1 coordinate 533,402, forward strand.
TTGGAGGTTGCACCTAAGTTTTTCACTCACCACAGCTCTCATGCTGGGGTGATGTGACAATAAAAGTGATTTGATTTGATTTGACTCTAACATTATCACCTAAAAAATAAAGCGTTTGTTTTTTTTTCCACTGCCAATATATATCAAAGCTGCATAAACTAGCTTAAAAGCTTATAATCATTTTTTTAATAAGAGAATTAGCATCAGTCATTAAAGCCCCCGGATCTTTCGTCATCTCTTGCTCTGCAGGCATTCTCTTTAATTCGGTGTCCAAATATGGCGAAGAAATTCAGGTCTTTAAGCCGGTATCTTTAAGCCGGTGGCACTGACTTGCTTCTCACGAAGACGCTGAGGAGGTTAGTGCTTGCACGTTTCCGGATACACTGAGAATCATGTTCTTTGACTTCTCCAGTGCGTTCTGCCCATTCAACCCTTTCTTCTCTGTGAGAAGCTGGCTCAAGCTGGAGTAGAAGACCATCTCACCTATTGGATCTTTGACTACCTCACCAACCGTCGTCAGTACGTAAGAACAGGTGACACTGTGTCTGATCACCAGCATCGGTGCTCCCCATGGAACTGTCCTGGCCCCGTTCCTGTTCACCAATCACACTGCAGATTTTCAATTCAGTTCAAGGACCTGTCATCTGCAGAATGTTCGGATGACTGCCATTGTGGGCCTGAATATAGATGATGATGAAACTGAGAACATGGAAGTTATTAAGAACTTTCCCCCTGAAGACAAAAGCTGTTCAAAGCGGTCCATCGGATGGTGGCGACGCTCTGATCACTGTTGGAGAACAGCTCTCACCCCTTACAAAGATACAGATTGATGCACTCTACAAAAGATATTTTCTTCCGTCTGCTGTCAGATATTTTAACTAGGCATTTCAATGACAAAAATGTTACATACTAAACAACATGTGCAATATATATATATATTACACACACACTTTTTTATGTGCGTATTTTTTATCTTTATTGTTTATCTTTGTGTATTTTTTACGTGCTTTTGTGGTTGCTGTAAAAAGAATGTACATTTCTCAAAGATTTTTGTCTGTCTGTCTGTCTATCTAAACACATACACTTATTTGTAAATTTCTGTAGATGTGTATATACACGCATTTTGTTTCCAAAAATAAATGAAATGAATGGGTTTTGAGTGTAGGAAGTTGAAGTATTAATCGCTTTATCCAACATTTCAGCAATCGGGCAAAATTATTGAAAAGAAGGACTTCATTTTATTTCAAAAGGTTAAAAAAATATGGCATTTGTGTTCATATGTCTGTGAATAACTGGTTCTCTCTGACCTCTAGGTGGATGTCGCTCTTCTGCCTCGCAACCTTTGTGTCTCTGTGATGGACATGGAGACAGCTGTTTGTGAGCAATCACCACTACCACCAGCAGCAGCACCACACCAAAACGGTGACGTCCACCACGAGGAGCCTGGCCTGAAACAAACCTCGGTTCTCCAGATCCAGCTCTACCACAGCAGCAGCAGCAGCAGCAGCAGCAGCGCTCCACTGTGTTATCCTCCGGGAGAGTACGTCGCCGAGCAGCTCGTCATCGCTGCCGCCCTAGAGTGTGGTCAGTCTTCTCTCCGCCGCACACATGTGACCGTCTCATTGTAGGACTGTGATCTCACACTTCTCGAAATTTATATAAAACACTAGTTTTTATTTTTAACCTCTACGCCTCAAGACCTTGACACTGGCCACGCTTGTGGTTATTACTGCGGACACAGGAAGTGGAGGAAATTCTCCCATGTGATTTTTGTTTTTTTTTCTGATTGCTTAAATTATTCAGTCTTATCAGGTCACCACTATTTTCTAATGGTAATGGCTTGGTGATCGCATTTGGAATGTTTTAATCAGGTTATGCTAATTAAATATTATATCTACAGGATTATGAGGAAAATGATGTGGAAAAAAATGAACCCAGGAAATTTTGATCCTATTATATTATTATTCTCACTTTAATAATCACATATGGGAATGTGGAACATTAATAGGTGAAAAAAAACTGCTTTTGAAATAATTTTCTATTGATTCTTTATTAATATTTATTAAATACTTTATTATATTTTAAGGAAATATAAGAATTTATAATTTTATAAGAGAGAGCGATTTTTTTTTATTTATTTATTTTTTATTTATTTATTTATTTATTTAATTTATTTATTTTTCCTTTCTTCAAAATCACTGACTTTTCTCTGTGCTTTAATTTAATGATAAAATCTCAATATTTTTACCTTTTATCGAGCATCAACATTTGGTGTCATCATTTTAATTGCAAAAAAATGGAAGCATGATGAAGTTGGCCATGGAGTTGGACTTTACTTTACATTTGCACAAACCGTTTTAACAGAACTGTGACTTTAACGTCAGGCGTCATTCTGTCTGTAAGCCCTTATTTTTTCTGTAAATATTTTCCCACCTTTTTTGCCCTGTGGAATAAATATTTGAATTCAAATGAATGAAAGGATGCAAATGTTTTCTTCATTGAGGGTGCATGAAATCAATCAATGACAGTAACAGCTTTCATGGAATAACAAAATGGTTTTTACATTTGAAATAAAGGAAGTTCTGTGAAAGTCTTCTGTGAAAGTATTCTGAATGAACAAAGGAATGTTCAGCAGCTTCCACTTCTTGGGCAGAATCACTATTTTGAGTCATGTTAATAAAGAGAAAAATTGCTCTCGAGAGCGTATGAGAGCGATTTCTTTAGGATCATGTGATATTTGCGAGACTGACTGATAAAAGCAGCTTTGACATCACCATAGGATTCATATTGCAATACAACACTCAAAAAGTCAGTCCGTCTTCCAGGCACTTTTGGCACATTGAAAGCGCTTTTCACAGTATGGAATCAGACTAGTGCCAAAAATATCCAACGTACGTTGTGAATAAGTGAAATTTGTTTTGTTTTGTTTTGTTTTGTTTTTTCGCACAAAATGAAAAAAAAAAAAAATATTTTCTACGAAAATGTGAAATATCCAAGTAAAAGGTGAAAAACAAAATGAAAAATGTGAAGAATTTTTTTTATTTATTTATTTATTTATTTTTTTTTTACAAGAAGTATGCTAGTTCAACCAACAGAAAGAAACAGAGACGAGGAAACTAAACTCTCTGAGAGAATTAAGACATGTTTCTGTGGTTCTTTTTTGTCGCAGGTATTTCACCCGTCTACCACAGCTTGTTTGCCCTGTATAAGGAAGACGAGGAAGTCTGGTTATCGCCCAATCACGTTCTCCATTTGGATGAAACGGCCAAGGAGAGTTTGTTGTTCAGGATCAGGTAATGCGCTGAAACGCTGCTGCTTGAGTCGACACAGATGCTTTTAGCCTTTCACTTCCACTGGGATCACTGCCATCACTCTCTCTGTCTCTCTTGTCATCTGTTGAAATCTATCTTTGGATGGATAGATGGATGCAACCACCAATCCATCCATCCCTTCCTCATCCTCTGTCCATCTGTGTTTCCGTCAATTGATCAATCCTTCCATCGCTCTCTCCATGAGTATGTTTGTCTATCTGTCTGGCTGACTATCCATCACTCTCCATGAGTCTATCTATTCATGACTCTCTCTCCCTCTGTTTGTCCATCCGTCCATCCATCCATTCATTACTCGCTCTGCCTGTCCGCCCTGCCTATCTCTCCATCACGATCTCCCTTACTTTCTATGTCTGTCTGTCTATCTACCATCACTCTTCATTTGTTGGTCTGTATGTCCATCCACCTATCCATCCATCATCACTTTTTCCCTCTGTGATCCATCCATGTCTGCCTGCTTATCGATCTAACTGTTTGTCTATCCATCTATACTGTCTGTCTGTTTGTCTATTCATCTATTCTGTCTGTCTAATCATCTATCCTTCTGTCTGTCTGTATGTATTGATCTATCTTCTGTCTCTCTGTCTGTCTGTCTATCCATCCATCCATCCAGTAGATGTGTGGTGGCTAATGCTCTGGCGTTTTCTTCCAGGTACTATTTCCCCAGCTGGTACAGCTGTGGGCCGTCTCGGGCGTATCGCTATGGGGTGACTAAAGGGTCCGAGAGTCCAGTCCTAGACGACAATGTCTTGACGTATCTCTTTGCTCAGGTGAAGTGGATTTGTGTGCTTGAAGTATGTGTGATTAGATGAGGCACTAAGAAAGTTAGTGTAACGTTTGCTTTACAACGGAAAATACAAAGTGATCATTTAACGTCTGAAATGCTCATTCTATAATCTTGGCTTAAGAGATAAGTAAAAGTATTAAAGTATTATATTCTTAGCCATTGAATATTACAGTGCTCTGCTTTTCATTCATACACACACACACACACACACACACACACACACCCTTATTGGAGAAGCAATAAGTCTGAGTTTTGCAGGTAAAATTACCTTTATTTTCCCAAACGATAAATTTACCTGAATGTTTCTTACCAATAAAGAACTTTGGAAATGCTTTGACTTTGAACTACTGTCTCCACTAGACCATTTCTAATATGTTTATCAAACTTCGTTCTCAGATATACAGTGATACCTTTGCAAATTCAAGATTGGAAAATGTTCTTCAAAGTCTTAATAAAATTATTTAAATATTAAACTTATAACTAAGCCTAACCCTAACCCTTCATTGAATGGTTGAAACCAGGGCACAATTACTTTTTTAGCATTAACAAAATTACAAGTATACCTGTAGTTCTTGAAAGGATAAACGGTTGAAATTGACACACTACATTACATTCACCTGATTGTGGAGAACTATGGGCAAAGACATTTTTTTTTTGTAAAAATTGTATCAAGCTACTTTTTAAACGATCAACTGTAACGTTTTAAACTTTAATGATAGTCAAGTATTCAATTCTTTAGGGAGTTTCATTTTAGAAGTAATTATTTAGCAATTTTAATTAATCATTTCCTCGCGATCTGCAGAATGTTCTGGAACCTCTCTTCCGGACGGTTTTACTGCGACCAGTCAATATGTGGTTGCTATTCAGAAAATGAGAAATGGTATAACGAAGGTTAATCCGTAAAATGAGGTGATGGATAAACTCGTGGCTGCTTTTCATTGTCCATCGCATGTGCAAACATGTAATGTTAAAGTAGTGGGATTGTTCTCTGGATTATCTGTTCAGCGTTGTGCTGGGGTCTTTATCCCTTCATTGGGGTCAGTTTCAATCACAACTGGATTATAGTATTTTTCACATGACAGGAAGAACTGCAGTGTTTGGTAACAGAGTGCAGCGCCGTCACTTAATGAGGAGTTCGTTCGGGGAGAGCGTGGCTTATGCAGGTTTAGACTTAAGCTGGAATGTGTTTGCAGTTGGACTGTGTTTGACATCATGGGATTAAATGGCTTTATGTTCTATAAGAAGGCAAGTCATTTTTAACGCTGCCATGGTGGTAGTGTAATCAATCTTATTGCAACAAGCTCAGTGATGTCACTGATAAATTATTTCTGGAATTCTGCCACTATTGTGTCCATCATATGTTTGTTATGCAGTCTGATTCATTTTAAGTCAGTTTTCCCACTAAGTTAATTGCATTGTTCAATTAAAAGCAAGTTATGAAGGATATTGAACTGCAAAATGTAAATTAATATCAATTTAATGTAAGAGCATGAGTTAATTCATACCTAAATATTTTTTCGTGTCCAGTCTGTGTTGCTATGATACCGCTATGTCGGTTTTGGGGGGTAAAATGGACATTAGTTTTTAGTAGACCTTGATTACGTTACAGGCAACATTTTTATTCTAACTTTATAGATTATTAGACAATGGCATCTGCCACTTTTTATAGTACTCTGCCAGCACAGACCTGCCCTCCTCACTAGACAGGTTAAAAGTAGGGCTGGGCGATTATGCCTAAAATCAAAATCGCGATTAATTGAACATGTTAACACGATTACGATTAATTAACGATTATTTTATTGATTTTTTTCTTTTCTGCCCTCATAGTTCAATGACAAGTTTTATACTTGAGATTACTTGATAAAAATTGAAGGAAACACACTTATCTTCTTTATGATTATTTATTAAACACCAAGTAAAATCAAATCACACATTAGAACACGCTTAAATTGAACAATCACTTTGTTTTTATAGAAAGTCAAATTTTTTGTCAAAATAAAATAAGTTATTTTGAATGTCTTATTAAAAGTAAAACTTCAAAAATAACTATGCTTTTCTTTTGCATTTCTTGTACTTCTGTAAACAATTTCATTGTGCAATGTAAACAACAGGTTAGAACTATATATATATATATATATATATCTATATATATATATATATATTTTATTACCTAAATAAATGTATTATTTCATTATTTTGTCCTCAACTGATGTTTGCTGTATATGGTTTGTTCAGTGTTATCTTTTGGTTTTAACCTGCAGTAAACACACACACTTAAATAATAAGTGATACAAATAATAAGAAAATAAAATCATTTTTCAGGTACAAAAATGTCCGAGTTGATAGCAGACTTACTGGACCGTTGTGTTTCCTTACTCATTCTCTTTATTTGTAAACTGGTTGTGAGTGAAAGTAATAAGCGCACGTGACCGCTGCTGCTGCACGCTGATGACGGAGCTCTGCCCCGGTGCGGCACACACAGCTGACAGAGAGAGCGCTCGTTTCAAATTAGAGATCGGCAGAATCGTGTAAATGCTGGATTAAGAATCGCTTTTTACATGTTCTCTGTCCTTTCAACTCATTTTTAGCCCCTCTCTTGCAAGAAGTTTTTAAACTTTTTTTTTCCACGCCATTTTTTTGCGATCGTTTTGGGATGTCATGCGATCTACCCACAATGTCTTTGCAATCGACCAGTCGATCGCGATCGACGTAATGGGCACCACTGGTCTAAACTCTCCATGCTCGACATGTCGGGCGCAAAAACGTGACGTAGTGACTCAATTCCACACTCTGTAGTTCTTAAAGGGAAAGTAAAAAAAAAAAAGTTCTTAAAGGGAAAGTAATCGAAATCGAGATAATCGTCATGGAAAAATGTGAACGATTATAAATTTGAATTTCGATTTTGATTATTTTTCGATTAATCGCCCAGCACTATTAAAAGGCCAATCAAACAAGCAATGCCGTCGATTGTTGCCTAATCAAAAGTAGGAAAGGAGGAGTCTTCATTAAAAACATGTGCGATAATTGGCATGAGACCCTGCTTTAAAAAAATGAGTAATTCGGGACAAAAACCGCCCCGTCTTGATTCAAAACGATGTTGTAGAACTGTAGGTACAAACACAGCGACACAACTTGCATAGTACTGTCTGTTGGTTGAGATTAGAGGTTTTAAAAACCAATCCAGTTCCATATGACAGTGGAGCCATTCTTTTTCTAACCAGTTCTACTTTGACTCCTTCATCTGGACTTTCAACGTGTTCGCTCATCTTGTTCACTTTTCCAGACTTTGCAAACTGTAGTTCCCGTGCCCCTATTAATTCAGCTTGTTACAATGCTCTCTGTGTTCGATTAGGATTTGTATTGACAAATTTGACATTAACAATGTTGTTAACAAAACAAACTTGTTTTAAATGTGTATATAAAAATAGTTCATGAATGTGTAACGATGTCCACGATATTCTGAATCTCAAGTCTTTACTGGTAATCACGTTCATACCAGTACAGCGCCCACCCTTACTCATAAATAATTGTAAAGACACATTTATTACATAATGTACTACAGAGACGTTTGTTGTTTTAGATACAATTGGTGTGAATGACTGCGATTTCCATTCCTGTGACGTCCAGTGTCCCTGTGGCGTCACGCTTCTTGTCCTCCATCAGTGTGCGGCATTGTGATTTGACGGTTCCTGGTGTGGACGCCATCTCACACCATCACACTATTGGAGTTTTCAGCTATCAGAATAATCCTATTGTTATCACTCACAGAGTTTGTAGTTTTACCACGAACACAGTCCTGTGATTGACACTGGCGAGACCCCTAATTGGTGGTTTGGCGTATAAGTGTGTGTCGAGACCAGTGTGTCGAGACTTCTGTGGAGTTACTATTAGTCCCACAGTGGGGAAATTGCATAATTTACTTTAATGCCAAAGTTTTAACATACATTTGTCTGTATAATAGTCCTTCCTTGGGTGATCATAAGATTTTTCATAAGAGACATACTGTATATAGATGGATGAAACCATTTGCTGATTAGGAGGGGTGGCTATGCCTAACAAGTATTTAATAAATACTCAAGAATTAAATAAAAATAAAACTAATATAACACTTTTACAAATTTAAAAAAACCCACCACATAAAATCGATATAACAATTTCAAATAATAGCCTCGCTATTAATAATAATAATAATAGTAATCATGCCTGCTTAATCATGATTCCTGGCAGAATGTGGCAGAAGACTTGTTTCATTTTACACAACATCACTTTCGTGCAATCTAGAAATTATCTTCATTTCTAAACTGATTTAGATAAAAACTGAACCAAACCCAGACAACTAACATAACCTTTGAAGGCCTTCTCCCATATTGTATTTTTATCTTTTATATTTTATTATATTCATATTTTATTTTTTCTCAATTTTTACTGTATTTTATTGCTTTTATCCCCATTACATTTAGCCCCCCCCACACACACACTGTTTACATGCCGAACTATTGCAAAATACGTTTCACTTCACGTTGTTGCAAAATAATTGTGTATGGGACGAATAAAATTTTATTTATTTTTTTTTTAACAATTTTTATTGGGCAAAAAGTTGACTGTACAGAATGTATGACATGGCTTTTTTTTTTTAAACCAAATAACCATACAAAACAGTATTTTACAGACAAACATTATCCCTCCGCAGCCCTCCCACCTTTTCTCCCGCCCCGCAATCGCCCCAATTTAAATGGATGAATACCTGATTAAATTAACACAGTTAAAAGAATTAAATCAAATTTAATGGAAAAAAAATAAAAATTAAAATAAAAATTTAATAAATAAAATAAATAAATAAAATTAAATAAATAAAAATATTAATACATAAATTGAATTAAAATAATAATAATAATAATAATAATAATAATAATAATAATAATAATTTATCAGCAATAGATTAGGAAAACATAAAGTCGGCAAGTACAAAATAAACATTAGTCATCACAGAGAGGTACAGACTTAATAGAAAGAAGAAATGGGTCCCAAACTTTTTCGAACAGCTTAGAGTCCTTAACGGAGTATCTAATCTAATAGATCAAACTCTGTTTTCAGTTTTATTCTCTGCTCTCTAAAAGCGGGATTTGGCATTTGACCTATCTACTTCCAGGATTTATTAAGAAGTTCCTGCTGCTTTAGTCTGCTGATTTTTGATCTATGTGCAATATTGGATATGATCCTTCCTCGTATAAAAGCTTTAAACGTTTCCCTAAAAGTGTTGGCGATACGGATTCAGATCTGTTAGTTTCCAAAAAAAAATTAATGTTGTCTGAGATATAATAGCAAAAGGCCTCATCAGCCAGCAAACTGGTGTCAAGCTTCCAGCCTCCTGCGCTTCCACGTGAGCTTTGGGGAAATGACAGTTCCAGAATGTGTGGGGCGTGGTCTGATATTGTTATTGCGGAATACTCAGTGGCTTTAACTAAAGACAAAAAAGTCTTATCTATAAAAAAGTAGTCAATTCGTGAATAGACATGGTGTACGCTTGAGAAAAAAGAGAATTCTTTTGCAACTGGATTGAGAAAGCGCCATGGGTCAACGCATCCTAGTTGGTCCATAACAGATGTGAGTGTCCTTGACATTGACGAGGGAGCAGAGGACCTAGGCTGTGAGCGGTCAAGGTCTGGATCGATCGTGCAGTTCATGTCTCCGCCCAAAATGAGATGATGAGTATCTAAATTTGGGAGGTGAGAAAAGAGTGTGTTTATGAACGCGGGGCTATCATAGTTAGGGGCATAAACGCTGGCTAGAATAACCTGTTTTCCATACAGAAGGCATGATACTAAATTGAAGCGCCCCTCAGGGTCAGAGAACACGTTATGTGGCGTGAATTTTATTCGTTTGTGTATTATAATTGCAGTGCCTCTGGACTTGCTATTAAAGTTAGAGTGGAAGATTTGTCCGATCCATGGTTTGCGTAATCTGACTTGATCAGTAATCCGAAGGTGTGTTTCTTGTAGAAAGGCAATATCTGTGGCCAGACATGTGAAAATACTCTTGACCGTTTTATTTGATTACCCAGACCCCTCACATTCCAGGTCACAAATTTAATGGTGAGATCAGCAGCATTCCGTTAGGACTCATTTATGTTTCTGAATATGCTATTATAAGTGCAATAGTCTGTGAAAAGTTTGGAAAAAATAAAAACAAAAGACGTTAAAATAGTTAAATAAACAAAACGAAAAAATAAACAAGAATGGAGTGGATATGTAAAAAAAGTGAAGGGGCCCCTTTTACTCACGAATCTGATGCTCGTCTTCCTGAACACAACGAGCAGCCAGAACCTTGCAGAACTCAACCGATTAGCCATGTAACCTAGTCAACTCCTTATTAATAAAAGTAAACACCTTTGAACTAGTTGTTAAACTCACATCAGAAAGAAAAATATTAGAACGAGTGGATCTGATATTTGTACCCACAACATTTAAGGTAATAACCAGCCTTTGCTATATACATTGGTTATGTCTTAGTAGTAAAAAGAAACACGATGCAAAGATATCAACCAGTTATAAAATAGTTATCAGTCGTATCAGTCAAACCGAAAGGAAATAAGTACCGTAACAAACCGGACCTCAGCTGCAACCTTTAACCTCGGAAGCGACAGTCCAAGCTATTTAGAAAAGTTTTGTTCGTAGAACTTCATTGCCGCCTCTGGGGAGTCAAAGATCCGCTCAGCACCGTTGTGGCTCACCCTGAGGCGGGCAGGGTAAAGCATCCCGAATCGAGCGCCTCGCTTGTAAAAAAGGGTTTTCACTTTGTTAAAAGCCGCTCGTCTCCGCGCGAGATCCACGCTGAAATCCTCGTAGATCCTGAACATGTGGCCTTTGTGAGCAAGATCTTTGTGCGATTTAGCCCAGTTGAGGACGATTTCCCTCTCCATGTACCGGTGGAATCTGACGATCAGCGGGCGAGGGCGCTCTCCTGCGCGAGGTCTCGGCCGCAGGCTGCGGTGAGCTCTGTCCAGCTCAGGTGGTGCTGATAGCGCGTCGCCGAGGAGCTCGCCAAAAAGAATGGAAATATAATCCCGCGCGTTTTTCCCCTCGATACCCTCGGGTAATCCCACCACACGTAGATTGTTTCTCTTCGATCGGGATATCAGGTCTTCAATTTTATCCTTGAGCGTCGCATTTTCTTTCTCAAAGTTGACCACTTTTGAGTGAAGCGCTGTAACTTCACTCTCGATCTGCGTCATGCGGTCGCTGTGCTCCGACAGGCCCGTCTCCATCTCGCTGATGGTCGCGGCGTGTGATGACAGGGTAGCGCCGAGCGATTCTATGGACGCCCGAATAGGCTCCAGAGAGTTGTTCAGAAGTGTGACAAACTCACCCGTCATGTCTTTCTTAAATTTCTCCAGTTCTTTCACTAGAGATTTGACTGTAAGCAGCGGTGAATCAGTCTCTGCGTCACGCTCGGGCCGAGCCAGAGATGGTACTTTACTACCGATTCTTGCGGATTTGCTCATTTTTAAAACAAAAACGATCCCGACGACTGAAAGTGTCAAATAAGGCGTTCTGACAGGTGTGATTTCTCACCAATATTAGGTGTATTTTTAAAGATGCTACATGAAATAACACGGAGCGCCGACGCACGCGTCTTCAGCACCGCATTACCAAACCGGAAGTCCCGGGACGAATATAATTTGAATTTGAATGTGACAGTCTAAGTTTCCATGTGACAAACTAAACGTTGTATCCCGCAGGAGCAGGTTTAGTGATGTTGAACCGGGCTCGTGTGCTGACGTGTGTTTTGTGTGTCTGCAGTGGCGGAGTGACTTTGTGAACGGCTGGGTTCAGTTGTCCTGTGACATGAAGATTCAGGAGGAGTGCCTTGGCATGGCTGTGCTGGACATGATGAGGACGGCCAAAGAGAAGCAGTGTTCCGCTCTGGACATCTACAATAACATGAGGTGATCACATCTCTAACCAAACCATCTCTAACCAAATCTAAATTTGAAGTTTTTGTTACAGTTAATTCAGATTTTACGATTACTTTAATTACAGTTACTTTTTACTGTCAATTTTTTCAGCAACCAAGTAATTTTACATTTTATTTTTCTGTAAAAAGCTGTAAACCTTTTTATTGTGCTTAAGTAATATTGTTACAAAATTAAATGCAACATTTGTAAAGGCCCGTTTCCTCTGAACACTGACCAACTTGTGTTATGTTTAAAAAGAACAAAAATGAAAAAAACGTTCCTGGTTGTAGATTTGTAGACACTTACATAAGCTCTTTTTCAGCAATACTTTAGCCACTTGACACACATCAGTTTGAAATCATGAACCTGTTTGATTTCTGGTTGAAAAGAGAGTTTTTCAAGGCTGTGATAAATACATTTGATCTTTCATTTATATGTGACAATTTACCATAAATCTAACATTTAACATTACCTGACTATTAGCTACACACATTTAATAAAAAAAAAACATTTTATTCATGTTTGCATGAAAAATATGTAAAAGCACAGACTGAAACTATATTTATCTGTAACTGTATTATTATCACCTCGACACTGATTTATATCACAAATACACTGATTTATTAACACACAAAATAGTTAACACAAATGGTTTTTTCATCTGCGTTTTATACATATCAGCAACGCAACTAATTTAATCTTACTGAAAAATAAAAAGTGTTTTCTTCTCTCAGAGCTGAACAATAATTCAAGCCCAAAGTGGTGGTGTACTAATTTACTCCATGTTATTTCTATTCTCACAGTCACGTGAGTTTCATTTTACGCCAGTCAGATCTCCTGATCATTTGAGCAACAAACGCCGCCATCTTTTTTTCTTTTTTTTTTTTTTTACCCCAAAGATGGCATATGACCTGCTACCTAGACTCAGGAAGATCAAAGATTTTTAACATTTGATTTGCATTTGGTCTTATTGACTGACAGAAGCAACAACCAAGAAGAACACGCTTCTAAATGACTTACAACATGTGCTTTCCATCAAACCGATGAATTTGATTTCTATTTGACATCTCATCTGCAAAATACTGTTTTTGATAAACTCTTGGACATGTTAGAATGCTGGAAGTTAAAGTAGAATTTTTGCTTCTATTTTCTATTTAAAGTGGAATTTTTCTCTTCATTTAGCAGTTTTCTCTGCTTTGATTGGCCAAATCAGTGAAGATGATTAAAACCATTATCTCATGGAACGTGTTTGCAACAGCTTTACAATATTTTTTTTCTATGCTTTTCATACCCAGTATTTTGTAGATTGTTTCGATTAATGTGTATATATATTTTCCACTAATCAAAGTTTGCCGTTGTTTGTCATACCTGTGTGTGTTTCAAACAACAATGGTCATTAGTCACATATTCATGTTGCGTACAGTTTGTCTCGTTTTATTGCGGTGAACTTGTGGCGTGGCTCTTGAATGGTCCAAATAGCCTATTTGCATATTTACAAATTTTCTTAATGCCGTTATTTTCTGCTCTTCACAGTTACAAGTCCTTCCTGCCTAGAGACATGAGGGAGAAGATCCAGGATTACCACTTCGTCACACGGAAACGCATCCGCTATCGCTTTAGAAAAGTCGTCCAGCAGCTAAGCCAGTGCCGTGCGTCTTCCCGCGACCTCAAGCTCAAATACCTAATCAGCCTGGAGTCTCTGGACTCTGGCTTCTACACCGAACACTTTAAGGTCAAAAAGCCCTCGGCCGAGCAGGTCACCATCGTCATCTCTGCAGATCATGGCATTCAGTGGTGCCGAGAACAGCACAAAGAACCGCAGGCCGAGGTGGGACGTTTCATACGCTTGTTCTGTTGGCACGCACATACGTTTATATAACATGTTGAAATTGAAATAAGATTCTTTGGTCGACAAAAGTCTTTATTGTGTGTCTGCTTCTGAAGTGAAGATGCGGAGTCTGATAGCTGTTGTTTCTTCTGAGCAGGACCTGCAGACATACTGTGATTTTGCTGACGTTGTAGATATCAGCGTCAGGCAAGCCTGCAAAGATGGAACCAACACCAACCGAATAGTCTCCATCAATAAGCAAGATGGAAAAACCTTTGTATGTTTTTTTTTTTTTTTGCTTTTTTAAATTACCCAATGAAGAGGTCAAAGTGTCTGAGATGTTATTATTCTGACTTTAACAGGAACTTGTGTTCTCCTCCTCAATGGAAGCCTTGTCATTTGTTTCTCTGATTGATGGTTACTACAGACTCACGACAGATCCCCATCACTACCTCTGTAAAGACGTCGTCCCACCTAATCTGGTGGAGTTCATTGAGAGCTACTGCCACGGCCCAATATCGTAAGCACAATACACACTGCACATGCGTGTGATTACATTTTGTAATTCTGTTCGTCTATGTTCTGTTGTGACAGAATGGAGTTTGCAATCAACAAGTTGCACAAGTCAGGAAACCAGAGAGGTCTGTTTGTACTGCGATGCAGCCCTAAAGACTTCAACAAGTTTTTCCTGACTCTTGCTGTCGGAGTAAGTCCAGACCTTATAAGACGATTTATTAGGACATCCTGGCTTTTTTGCGATTGCTGAGAATACGTTAGTTACCCTAATATAAGCACTCCTTTTTTCCAATTTTAGACACTCAAAAACTTGGGTGGTGCTTATCTAAAAATATAAGCTATGGTATGCATACAGTGGTACCCCGACTTATGAATGTCCTTTCTAACGAAACACCCAAATAACGAAATGCGTAGCCGCAAAAATGTTGTCCCAAGTTGTGGAAAAAAATTGCTACATGAAGCGAGCACGTCTTTTTCTTACTGCGAGCATGCATGAATGTCCAGAAGTGTAAATAATAGGGGTGTGACGAGATCTCGTGAGATCCAATGCTTCTCGCGAGATGCGATTGCATCTCGTAATATCGCGAGAATTTTTGGCGCCATTTTTGCTATATTTGCAATACCGTGGATACCGTGATAAATAATGGATTTGATTTTTATATAAGTATATAAACCCTTTAATACAGTATAACACATTCGTTTCGTTACAAGTTGTAACTTACAACTATCAATGACGGCACGGACATTGCTAATCGAACACAGAAAGCAGTGTAACAGACTGAATGCACCGCGACGCGCAGATGCGCCGCTCCGTTTTCTGCGCTGTGTCTTTAAGAGAAGCGGCTGTATGACGCGCGCGAGAAAATCTGCTTGTTTTGTTTTTAACAAAGTTTGTTTTCGGTTGGAAGTCATGGTTTCACGTAAAAAAAGAAAAAAAAGCGACGAATACCAGAAAAAGCTACCGTAGGAAGCCCGCTCTGTCTCTCTCTCTCTCTCTCCTCTCTATAATTGACTGGACAGTGACACTTTCAATAAATATGTATTTTAGAGCTAAAATGAACACGGTGAATTTAATCATAATGAAGTACATTGATGTTGAGTTGAACTTGATGCCAAAATGATTCTACCATTCTATACAATTTACGGATGGATTTTCTATACTATTGACAGTAAAAACATTTTGTGAAATGACTTTATGGCATCATATTTTGTATGATCAATATTATCTTGGTTATCTGGTTATCACTGCATGTAATTGGTGAAAATAGAAAGAGTTAAATGCATCAACAGTTTTGAATGCTTTGGTTAAATAAAATATGGCTCTTCTTATATTTTATCGAAGGTTTTTTTTATTAAAAAAAAATTCAAAATCTCGTCTCGTCTCGTTCTCGTGAACCTAGTGTCTCGTCCCACCCCTAGTAAATAACAATTGTTTAATCCTCACGCACATCAAATAAACAAAAAAACCCCAACAAAAGCACTGGTTAGTTTCACATGTATTGCTTCCTAAATATAAAATAAGCTTGTATTCTCCTAGAATGGCTTCAGCGCATCTGGTGTTGTTAGAAATAGAGTCGCGTGGCTAATTCTGATTATGTCAGTTCCGCGTCCATGCTCGCAGATTTGCATGAAGTAATTCCAAGATGGCGGTCACTGTTCATGTGAGATTGTTCGCTGTTTTTATTACATACTGTACCTTATTAAACAATTGCCAATGGACAAATTAAATAACTACTTTGTAACATGTTGTTATTATAACATTTATTAACAATTGTTTATCATTTGTAAAAAAATAAAAAAAAATGTTTGTCCGAATTCACGAAGTTATGGCACGGATTAGACAAATTACATGTAAAATGTGTTACTCGGCTAGCGAAATTCCCACCTAACGAAGCGGCTGTCGCTGTGGATTAAGTCGGGTTACCACTGTATATGCTTTATTGACTCGATAACAGAAATAAAGAAAGGCAGTCGATAAATAAAGTGTTAGAAATAAAAATAAGCAAAATAAAATAATTAATATTGGAACAGACAGAGAAGACAGACCAAATAGCAGCATAGATCTGCGCTAATGAAGCTAGAAACGAAGTCCATAAGTAGGTAAAAACTGGGGAGCGTAGTTCCGAATACTAGAATAGATTTTTTAAAAATGTTTTAAAAAGTGATACGATAAATATAAATATATATACTTTTAATCTGCTTATATTTGCCGGTTGCTTATATTTTCGTAAACGCGGTAATGCAAAGTCAAATAAATGCTGCACTTTTTATTTGCGATCCTGCAATTTTTGTTATTTAACACCAAGACCGGAAAGCAGTTGTTATTGTCTAGTCTAATTATCTCTCATTCCAGTATTTCAAATTGGAGAGTAATTTTTTTTTTCACGCGCTAAAGGCTTGAAACGTTTGCGTCATGATTCTGAGCAATGGCAAACCAGTTTTCAGAAATCCTGGAGATATGGTTTAGTTTTGAATAATGTAATACATAATAATGTGTAGGCACTAGGGGTGGGACGAGACACTTTTCCCACGAGACGAGACGAGACGAGACACTAGGTTCACGAGATCGAGACGAGACGAGATTTAGATTTTTTTTTAAATAAAAAAAACCTTCGATATAATATAAGGAGAGCCATATTTTATCTGTATTTTATTTAACTAAAACATTCAAAACTGTTGATGCAACGTATTTTCACCAATTGCATGCAGTCATAACCAGATAACTAACATAATATTGATCATACAAAATATGATGCCATAAATTGCCAGGTAATTTCACAAAATGTTTTAACTGTCAAATGTATAAAAATCCATCAAGCGCAGTCATTAAACACTATTTATAAACAAAGACAAGTCTTCCAGTAAATTGTAAAGAATGGTAGAATCATTTTGGCATCAAGTTCAACTCAACATCAATCTACTTTATTATGATTAAATTCACTGTGTTAATTTTAGCTCTAAAAAACAAATGTATTGAAAGTGTCACTGGCCAGTCAACTATAGAGAGAAAAGAGAGAGAGAGCGGGAGAGAGAGAGAGCGAGCGAGCGAGAGAGAGACAGAGAGTGAGAGCAGGACAGAGAGCGGGAGAGAGAGAGAAAGCGGCTTCCTACTTTAGCTTTGTTTCGGGTATTCGTCGCTTTTCTTGGCGATTTCTTTTCTTTTTTTACGTGAAACCATGATTTCCAACCGAAAACAGACTTTGTTCAAAATAAAACAAGCAGATTTTCTCGCGCGCGTCATACGTTCTCTTAAAGGCACAGCGCAGAAAACGGAGCAGCGCATATGCGCGTCGCGGGTGTGATCGATTAATTCAGTCTGTTACACTGCTTTCTGTGTTCGATTAGCAATGTCCGTGCCGTCATTGATAGTTGTAAGTTACAACTTGTAACGAAACGAACGTGTTATACTGTATTAAAGGGTTTATATACTTGTATAAATATCAAATCCATTAATTATTACGGTATCCACGGTATTGCAAATATATCAAAAATGGCGCCAAATTCTCGCGATATCACGAGATTCAATTGGATCTCGCGAGAAGCATTGGATCTCGCGAGATCTCGTGCCACGAGATCTCGTCACACCCCTAGTAGGCACGTAGCTTTTTTTATTTTTTACCCTTGCAATTTTTTTTTATTTCTGAGTTCAATTTTTCGGAGTCCGGCCCAAACACGCTAAAATAGGCGCCAGCTCCCCGCGACCAAAG
Source organism: Paedocypris micromegethes (assembly GCA_028031935.1). Taxonomy (NCBI): domain Eukaryota; kingdom Metazoa; phylum Chordata; class Actinopteri; order Cypriniformes; genus Paedocypris; species Paedocypris micromegethes. Next base: position 551,523 of record CM051493.1, read on the forward strand.
GACTAAGCGGCAGAAGATGAATGAATTAATTTTTTTTTATCATTTACGTGTTTTTCCAGCAGACGTATGCGGACGTGGAGTACAAGCACTGCTTGATCACCCGGTCTGAGACTGGGGACTACAACCTGAGTGGAACCAAGAGGAACTTCAGAAGCTTGCATGAACTTCTAAAGTGCTACCAGAAAGAAACCGTGAAATCAGATGGCGCCATATTTCAGTTCAGCAAGTGCTGTGCTCCGAAACCCAAAGGTCGGTGGCGCTTTCTGGTGGCCTGCTGTTTTGTAGATTAATTTTACATGTATTTTTGTTATTAAACGAGCAGAGAAGTCGAGTTTGCTGGTGTGCCGCAGTCATCGAGGGTCCGAGGTTCCCATGTCTACCTCACTGCAGAGACGAAACATAAGTCAGATGGTGTTTCATAAAATAAAGAAGGAAGACCTTGAGTTCGTAAGTGTTTTCTTCTCTTCTGGACCAATCTGCTGTGTCTGTGTGTTTAAAAGTAAATCCATTGTTTGGATGTTATGAATATGTAAATCATAGAGCGTTTTAGAATCAGAGTTTTTATCTGAGTTTTTTCCCAGGGTGAGAGTCAAGGACAGGGAACGTTCACCAAGATATTCAGAGGGATTCGCAAGGAGCAGGGAGATTATGGAGAAACTCACAAGACTGAAGTGATCATCAAAGTGTTGGACAAAGCGCACAGACATTTTTCTGAGGTTAGATTTTCCAAATAAAGGGATTTGTTTTATGCTGATCATTCATTTTGTGTAATCAGTTGTAAACTGGCAGATTGGAGTTAAAATGTGAGTTGGCAAATCCAAAAATTGTGATTGGGACATTTATACTTCAGGGCGTTGTCAAGTCAAGTAACTTTTATTGTCACATGTGCTGTACATCTGTGATATACAGCACTGTGAAATTGCATTTCCCTCAGCCTGCGTTGCAACATCAATATGAATATATTCAAACACAACCAATACATAAAAACAGGTCAAAATAGAGTTATGCTCTTGTTCTGCTCTTGTTATGCTATTAATTCAATTCAAATTGTAACCATTTTAGTAGGGATGCAATCGAGTACAAGTACTTGCATTTCAGTACTCGCCGATACAGAGTACTTAATAAAAACATGATTTAAATTTACAGGTAACAGCTTTTGTCATATAATTAAAAAAAGGGTTACTTTTTAATTGAGAACATTTATTTAAGGGCCGCTCAAACGTAGACATTTCTCACTTCTGGAATCGGCAGACTTTTTACGAGTACTATAGAAAATGTGGCATCGAGGTCGATACCCGATACCTGTATCGCTACATTTTCCCTACATTTTGGGGAATTTAAATTTACATTGCATCCCTACGTTAATGTGACGTGTCTATGAATATATTAGAAATAGACTAAAGGAATATGTAAAGTGAGTGAGATTGTCAATATGGCGAACAATGTCGAAATTGGTACTCTGTTTTTAACCCACCCAGTGAAGTGCACATACGCACGGTATACACCACGATCATTATTTGCATTAACTTTGTCTTCACCTTTCCCAGTCTTTCTTTGAGGCAGCCAGCATGATGAGCCAGCTCACACACAAACATCTGCTGCTGACCTACGGCATCTGTGTGTGTGGGGACGAGAGTGAGTTCGGAAGTGAATCAGACACACAGACTTGAGTTTGTGCTGATTTCTGGCTTTTGTTTCTCTGTCTGGTAGATATCATGGTGCAGGAGTATGTTAAGTTTGGATCCTTGGACATCTACTTGAAGAAGAACAAAAACTGTGAGTCTGTGAATATTCTGTGGAAGCTCGAGGTGGCTAAGCAGCTCGCATGGGCCATGCTCTTTCTGGTAAGAAACGGCAGAGGAAGAAATCTGCTGGAAATGCTGGTTGTCGGAACCAAATTGATTTTATGCTTTCCAACACAGGAGGAGAAAAATTTGGCTCATGGCAATGTTTGTGCAAAAAACATTCTTTTAATCCGAGAGGAGGACAGAACTTTGGGAAACCCTCCGTTTATCAAACTAAGTGACCCTGGAATTAGCATCACGGTGCTGCCCAAAGAAAGTGAGTGAGCGCGCTAAAAACACTTACCGTAATGCAGCCAATTGCAGTTAGTACGATGCTATTTAGAATGGTCTGTGTTTTGAATCTTAAGCCGTATTATGGGTTTTGTAAAAGTTCTTTTCTGAGGTAAATATAGTGGATGACATGCTACAAAAATAATCTACAGGGCATGAGACCACCCTCCAGTAAAATGACCACTGGCAGGAGGGTGCAAATGGTGCAAATTAAAAATGCATTTAATAATTGACCTTTTTTACTGCTATAAATTAAAGTTTAGTGTGTAATTAGTGCGTAATGCTCTGGTTTGTAAACTAAGTGTATGTTTTTTTAGTACTTATCGAGAGAATCCCCTGGGTTCCCCCTGAATGCATCATAGATCCTAAAAACCTGAGTGTGGTCTCGGACAAGTGGAGCTTTGGCATGACTTTATGGGAGATTTGCAGCGGTGGAGAAAAGCCACTTGTCAATACAGACAATTCCAAGGTGAGACGAGAAAATGTCACTTTTTTTTCTGTGGGAAGAATAAAGGTTTTATGGTTTTTTTGCTGTGTTATAAAATAGTCCGAGTCAGAATTTAAATGTATTTCTTTTTTTTTTTTTTTTTATAATGTTATTAAAATTAAAAAAGCAGAAACAATTATATATACTTTTTTAGGGTTTATACTCACTCCTTATAGAATGTTTGATTGGTTTAATGTGGTCTGTCTACCCATCAGACATCTTTAAATACAGACTGTATAATTCATAAAGCCAGCATGAAAAGACTGACCTGGAGTAATTGTTCTCTTGTGGAAAAAAGAGAGTAAATATCAGTGTGTTTTCTGTTTTAGAAGTACTTGTTCTATGAAAACCACCACCACCTTCCTGCTCCGAAGTGGACAGAGCTGGCCGCGCTCATCACCAGCTGCATGGACTACGAGCCGACGTACAGGCCTTCCTTCCGGGCCATCATACGAGACCTCAACAGCCTTTTCTGCCCTGGTCTGTTCATTCCCACTAGAGACTTGAAATGTTTCCACTCCTCTTTTAATCTTTCTTCCGGATTTTTTTTTTTTTTTTCAGACTATGAAATTGTGAAAGAAAGTGACATACTTCCCAGCAGAACCGGAGCTTTCGGGTTTGCCGCTGGATCTTCGGAGAGTGACGAGCCAGTTCAGTTTGAGGAGAGACATCTGATCTTTCTCCAGCAGCTGGGCAAGGTGGTCACAGTCAGAAGCACATGTGGCGTGCTGAGTTACAGTTACAACAACTGACGTGTGTGCAGGGAAACTTTGGCAGCGTGGAGATGTGCCGGTACGATCCGCTGCAGGACAACACTGGCGATGTCGTGGCCGTGAAGAAACTTCAGCACAGCACCACGGAACATATCCGGGACTTTGAGCGGGAAATCGAGATTCTCAAATCCCTGCAGCACGAGAACATTGTGAAGTACAAGGGTGTGTGCTACGGCGCAGGTGTGTGGAAACGGAATTTGGATCTTAAAATGTGTTTTTTTTTAAGAAACTGGGAAATACTTCAGTTTTATTCTGATCTTCTGTCCTAACAGGAAGAAGAAACCTCCGTCTGATCATGGAGTACCTGCCTTACGGGAGTCTGCGGGATTATCTCAACAAAAACAGAGACAGAATAGATCACAAAAAGCTTGCGCATTATGCTTCTCAAATATGCAAGGTACTGCAGCGTTGTAATAGACTAAGCACTAGACAAACACTATAACAAACACTAAGAGAGTCTCACATACGCTCTTGTGCTCAGGGGATGGAATACCTGGCAAATAAGCGGTACATTCACCGAGACCTGGCCACGCGCAACATCCTCGTAGAAAGTGAGATGAGGGTGAAGATCGGAGATTTTGGTCTGACCAAGGTTTTGCCTCAGGATAAAGAGTACTACAAGGTCAAAGAGCCTGGGGAGAGTCCGATATTCTGGTACGGACTGATTGGATTGTATTTTTGCTCTTAAGTCTAACCAGAGTGACAAGTGCAATCAGAGGTTTTTGTAAAACAAAAAATGAGTCATGCAGACAGGATGTGCTCTAGAAGCAAATAAAAGTCCTTCAGGGTCTCTAAAAACGGTATTGTCTATAGAAGTGCAGGAGCAGCACCTTTACCATGTGGCAGAATTAGATGAATTTTGAACTTTATGTAACTTATTAATCCCAGGGGGAAATTGTTTATTTTCAGTTTACAGTTGCTCTCAAGAAGAAAGAAAAAAAATAGAGGTGAAATAATAATAAAATAATAATATAAATTGTAATAATAAAAACAAAAATAAATACAAAATAAATATATATATACCTCCACAGTATATGTAGGTACAGTATATATACAAATAAAATGACTCAGTGGATCTAACATGTATTCCACATTAAAGTGCCACATTAAATTAACATTAAACATTTAACGTTTCACCCATCAAGATTAGGAGAATATATTCTCAGAAGTTTTTGCGCTGTACAGACCAAATTTAGGAAAACTTAACGTTACTGTAAAACGACAGTACGTTGCCTTTGAATGACGTCACAGAGATTACAGAATCCTTGCAGTGATTGGCAGGTTTCATGACCGTTCGATTTTGTTTGAAATATCGTTCCTTAATTAAACCTTAACGTTTGTAATTGTGATATTTGTTTCTAATTTGTTGTAAGTTTATATCTTCTGAAAGTTGTAGATTTGTATCTTTTGAACACTGTGAAGTTTTAGATGAAAGCAACCAAATTTGTTGTTTCAAAAAAAAAAAACAAAAACTGTTTATAACAAATGATATTTAGCATTTTTTCAATGCAGTGTATTTTTATAGGAATGGTTTGAAGAGATGTGTTGTTTCAGGTATTCCCCCGAGTCCCTGACGGAGAGCAAGTTTTCAGTTGCTTCTGATGTCTGGAGCTTCGGCGTGGTTCTGTACGAGCTCTTCACCTACAGCGACAAGATCTGCGGCCCCCCCACCGTACGTAACACACCAAGCCCTTATCATCGATTCAAGTGTGTGGTCTTCATTTCCTGTTATAACCTTTATTTAACTAGTTTTATAAATAGTTTCCCATTTCACAATCCCTCTCTTGTTGGATGCACATGATCTAATCACGCTTGTGTTTGCTGCTACCGGGCCATGTTGCATAAGGAGCACATTGTCTGAAATAGATTTTACAAATGAACTTGATTTAAAAATACATTAAGAATCAGCTTTTTATAAGTCCATGTCAGTTCATGGTGCACAATCTCTGCCTCGTTCTCTATCAATGCCAATATAGTGCAACCGAAAAAACACAGACCTTTAACGGATTTTCCGCACACATAAGGCCACAATTTTAAGACAATATTTTGTGGTTAATCCACCAAATTATTTTGCGTCTTATGGTTTACCAGTACAGTTGCAGTCGACCATAAAGGCTGAACTAACATAAGTTTTGAGTTACGAAGAGCATCTTTAAGAAAGTTTCAAACTACAAACAAAGCTATTTCAAAATATGAAATGCTGATTGTGATTGGTGATTTTGATTCGGGTGTGTCCTTCTCTTCTCCTCTCGTCTGCCTGATTTAAGGCACAAACCTCCGCGGCGACTAGTCATAAAACATTTGTGACCTGTAACCTTGGATGTTTCAGAGGTACTTTGGCTTGCCACATCCTGATCACACACAAAGCTTAGCCTGCTAGAATACACATACACTGATGCAACGTTCTCTGTCAATCTCATTCTAGAGAAATCCAAAAGAGTTTTTCATCAGTGTTATTGCTTTTTGCAACTTTAAGTATCTGTGATGGCTTTTATTCACCACAAGCCCCGAGAAAGTAATGAAGAAACGTCGTGAGAAGAATTGAGCTAGCAAGAGATAATAGAACAGTTCAGTTACCTGCGTGAAGAAAAAAAACATGCGATCAAAAAAAACATCAAACCCGGGATCGTAGCAGTACAGTAACTTGTTTGTGGTCATCCACCGATCGTCACTTGACCACCACTATGATTTAAAGTGTTTCTAGCCCTCCAGACTCCAGCCCCTAACTAAAGAATCTCTGCATTTGGGCTAAGCGCGTGTTTCAGAATGGCTCTTTTCTTCTGCTCAGGTCTTTCTCAGCATGATGGGAGGTGACAAGCAGGGACAAACCATCGTCTATCATCTGGTGGAGCTGCTGAAACGAGGAAACCGTTTACCACAACCACTGGGCTGTCCCGCGGAGGTATCGAACACGCCACACACTCTCCGTCCCGCCGCGGGCATTAACGTCCTCCTTTTCTGCTTCTGGTTCAGGTGTGCGAGATCATGAGCGAATGCTGGGACAACGACCCGACCCTCAGGCCGACCTTCAGGGAGCTGGCTCTGCGCATCGACTTGTTCCGGGACAGCAGCGATAGCGATCGCTACACCCAAGTGCCTACGTTTTAAAGAGACGCTTAATTCCGCTTACTGCTGCCACACAGAAGCCAACCCTGATGCTGTCTTAAGACTTTTCCTCTTTTAATCCCAGTGTCCGGTCAACCTCATTTTCTCTCTGGACAATCTGAACAAGTCATTTATATCATGAATGTGGTTCTATCTTGCTAGCAGTGCTAGCGCCAACCCTTGTACCGACATTGGTATGTATGAACTCTATTCTTACGAACTGCTAGAACTGTGCATTTTTTTTTCTTATTTCTCTGTGTGTGTATGTTTATGTATACATATATAAAGATGATTTTATAATTTTTTAAAAATTAAGCGATTGCACTTCTTGCTATAAGACAAGTGTTGTGTAAATTAACCATCTGGAAATGTTTGTCATGTCTGATTGAAAAGCTATAAAAGAAGAGTTTTTTTCTAATGTTGTCTCGACTAAAACTCACATTTCAGGATGTGTGGATGAGGTTCCTGCGGGTGTGTTCAGTATTGTCGGATGTTTCAGAGCCGGGCGCACGTGAGGCTGTGTCTCGGTAGCTGTGTTGTCAACTGTCGGCCATTTTTGCCGTCTTGTCTTGTTGAAATGAACATTAAATTAACATTTTCTTTTGCCTTAATTCTTCATCACAACTACTAAATGTGAGTTGTAGTTCTAGGTGCTAAATAAAGCGCATGGTTGATGATATGTCATGCCGGCGGAGTTATGGAATAGCCACAGCGGGAGTCAAACATTGTCGTGACATCGATCCTCTGGCCAGGCTTTCAACACGCGGACGTGCCGTGGAGAATGATGGCTGCCTACTTCTCCAGAATCAGATCTGAGAACATAAAGCAGACTCTCTAGGACTGGAACCACATTCCACACAAACGCTTCTGTCTTCTATCCATGCATTTGTTCTCATTTTGTTCTTCATTTTAGTTTCTGCATCAAGAGGAGCTAAACTCTGGGGTACACCCCCTGGTTTGGTGGTTGGCCAATCACAGAGCAGGACACCCTGACACACACACTCTCCCTCACACCTGTGGCCAATGTATCAGACTAATTCCTTTGCATGTTTTAGAACTGGATGAAACTGGAGGCCCAGAAGAAACCTACACATTGAGAGATACCTACACAGGAAGATCCCGACCAGCTCTCAAACTTCCAGTACTGTGTACTGTGTCCAGTACTGTGTTCCTCACAAGTTGCTAGCTTATATACCTCTTCTGTCTCCATTGATTAGTTTTTACTGAATGATTAAGTTAAATATTATCATTTATTATAAGTGGCTCAAAGTCCAAGAACTTCCATTGACTTTCCGACCACAAAATTATATGCAGAGATATGAGGCATCGCTTTTTCAGGACCCTGATGCTACACTGTACCAGAGTTACTACAAACAATCAATAGGGAGTCAGAAACTAGTGCACGACAAGACATGAAGACAGCACAATAATGACTTGATTCAATAATTAATTGAGGGCCGTAAAGTTGTTAGAGGTCATGTCCGTCATGGGGTGTTTATGATGCTTTTCACCTTGCGGATGCTGCACAAAGTGTAGATGTCCATGATGGATGGAAGAGAGACACCGATGATCTTCTCAGCTGTCCTCACTATCCTCCAACTTGTGGTCCCAAACCAGGCAGAGATGCTGCTGCTCCTCAAGATGCTCTCTAGGGTTCCTCTGTAGACGATGTCAGAATGGGTGATGGACGGCGTGATCTCTTCAGCTTTCTCAGGAAGTGCAGGTGCTGTTGGGCTTTCCTGCTGGTGGAGCTGGTGTTGAGGTTCTCCACCAAAGGAACACCCAGGAACATGGTGGGCAAAGTTGACAGCGTTGAGTGGTCACTGTGGTCTTCTGAAGTCAGCAACCATCCCTTTCCTCTTTGTTGAGAGTTGTTTGCTTTACAACAAGAAGTCCAATGTTCTACCTCTTTTCTGTGCGCCGACGCATCGTTCTAGCTGATTAGACCCACCATAGTTGTGTCGTTAGCAAACTTGATGGTGTGGTGTGTATCGGTGAACAGCAGTGGACTGAGCACACAGCCCTGTGGAGCTCCAGTGTTTAGTGTGGTGGTGCTGGAGATGCTGTTCCCGATCTGGACCGACTGAGGTCTTCCCGTCAAGATGTCCTGGATCCAATTGAGGCGCAGCTGCTCAGCTTCTCCATCAGATGCGGAGAGATGAATGTGTTGAATGCTAAACTAAATCTGCGAGCATTCCAACCATGTTGTTCAGGTGGTGAGTAGTGTTTTGTTGTTCTTCTGATTTTGTGAAATACATGTTCTGTCCTCTGTCAGTGAGTGAAATGGCTTTTCTCCTTGTGTGTGTGTGTGTGTGTATATATATATATATGTGTGTGTGTGTGTGTGTGTGTGGTGTGTGTATATATATATATATATATATATATATATTGTGTGTGTGTGTGTGTGTGTGTGTTGTGTGTGTATATATATATATATATATATATATATATATATTTATATATCTTCACACTAAAACACAAACGTTGTATTTTATGTTATAAAACTTGTGGAACAAAGAAAAGCTGGGAGAAAAACTGCAATTTTACTCCGATAGGCGTGTACACCTCAGACAGTTGGGCCAACATCTTCGGCCAGGAGACGCATCACGAGTCGCCTTCAGAGCTTTCTGTGTCTTGTGACACTTAAAATGCTTCAAAGAAATTCAGAACGCCACAATTTATCATGGGAGAATGCAGAATGCCAACTGGTTTGTCGCCCTTCCTGATGGCTCATGGCTTTTATTCTGGTTGTGTAACTGCGGGAGATTTTGAAGATCAGTAGAAGACTGCTGGTCCGAAGACTTTGGACAGCCTCGCATCATTGCTATAATGTCACGTGGCCGTTTCGGAAGACCACTCAGTAGGAGCGAGCAAAGACAGACAAGTTTGCTGCTTTTTCCGAACTCTGGGGACCGTTTGCAAGCAACTGCACTGCATGTTTCACACCAGGCCGACACATCACGGTTGATGAGCAGCTGTTTCCATCCAAGACTCACTGCAATGTCTTGCGGTACATCGCAACAAAGCTGGACAAGTTTGGGATCAAGTTTTGGGTGGCCTGCGACCTCAAAACATAGTACATTGTAATGTCCTCCCTTACTTAGAAAAAATAACCCAGTCGTCCCACAAGAGAAAGGCTGTCCGAGAGTGTGGTGATGAGGCTGATGCCGTTCCTGGGAGGAACGTTACCACCGACTTCTTCAGGTCGGTGGCATTAGATGGTTACAACAGACAACAATCTAAAAAATAGGTTGGCGGTGCCATAACTGTGCAATAAAACAATGAAAGCCCAACAGCAACTGTACTATCACCCATCCTGACAACATCAGCCTGAAAAATGGACGAAGACATCCTAATAGACTTCACTGCTGACCATTTCTCTGTAAATTTGATCTTGGTTCAAAGCTTCTTAGACTTTGCCATATGAAGCGTTGTCCTCCAAAAAATGTGTGAATAATTCTTGTGTTTTCATCAAAAAAATCTGTTAGATCCTTAACAGATTTACTGTTAGACCCTTAACAGACAAATAATTAAATGTTATTTCTGCACTTGAATATGTACAGTGATTGAAAGAAAATATCTTTGACTTGACAAATACAACTCTTGAACCACAAGACCACCACTCTCCTGCCTCTTCCCGGGGTCCTTCTGCAGTTGTAAAACATGTTGTTGTGAGCTGGAGAAGATCAGAAATTGTAAGTCCAGAAAATCCAGTATCTGGTGGAAGAAGTGCTGGATTCAGATTATATATTTTAACTGACTCAGATTAACACAGAAATGCCTCGATCATATTTTCATGCAAGTACTGGAATATTTGGCTGTGAGCAAAATTGTAATGGCATGATTCAATTCTTGAGACTAAGAGTATGTATTTTCAAAGAATATGAGTATATATAGTAAGTTAACTAACATGTTTGTCTTTTAGAAAACAAAACAAAATAAATATTGTGCAACAAAAACAACAATTTTGGAAACAAATAATCCATTGCTTAAAAAGACATTGGATGCATGAGTTTGAATAAGTTCAATTTGAAAATTCTTTGTTGTTTTGACTTATTACGGAGCCCCCGAAGGGACATGGAAAAAACATTTTTCAAGGGACATGGAAAATGTATTTTTTTTTTTTCAAAACTATTGCGAGATCTCACAAAAACTATTCTGCTCCAACAGAATCCAAGTTATCATATCAGGTCATGACATTTGTAGGCGGCCAAAATTCAAACAACTCTTTGAATGAGGGACTGCAAACAACTTTGCATAACAAAGTCAAAACTAAATGTTGTTGTACATACCCTTTGGGAAAAAACTACATTTCTTTCCTGAATAAATAACTTAAATGTTAAATATTTTGTCTTCTATAATATTCTATAACTTAAACTTATAAAGTCACAAAAATAAAGTAAATGTCACAGATTTAAAGTTTTTACAAGTCAAGACTGTAGTTTGGTAGGTTCAAACTGTCATGAAAATATTGCACATTTGTAAACATCTGGATCATATAGGGCTTCATCATCAACAGGTTGTCACTTGTCCTGTAAGTTCAGGTGATGCAAACATCCCATTGAGTCGACCTCTGAACATTCAGTCTTTTTGAAGGCCTTATTGTATGTGTGTGTGTGTGTGTGTGTGTGTGTGTGTGTGTGTGCACACGCGCGCGCACAACAGTGTCATCTAGCTCATCCTGTTAAAAACAACACACATTACATATTATATTGATTTACACAGGCTGATCCCAATGATGAGAATGATAATCCTAAACATTCAGTACTTGTGAACCTAACCACATAAAATTTACATTTTAAACGTATTGTAATCCTCTTCTCTCTGCCCCTTCCTCTCAACCGATCTAATGGTTCCTATTATACCAATGTCTATGTAAACATGTGGTTGATTAACTCACCTGAATAAATCCAATGCAACAGCACTGGAGGAGACTTTTGTCCAGAACCCCATCATCAAATAATTGCACGCACAGGCGACGAAGAAACACCAATATTCGATTATGTGGTTGGTAGGAATGTAGGAAATTCTCCCATGTAGGAAAGGATTTTTTCTCCGCCTCTCCCGGGAAACGCCGAAACTGACGCAGCCGTTCTCACAACAGTTTCTGCGAGATATCGCAATAGTTATGGTTAGGGAAATTATTTTTTTTCCCTTAGGCGGCTCCGTATGAAATAAATTGTATAACGTGAATTGTAAAATGGTGGTAATTTTTGTTGTTGTTTCTATATCAAATAATTATGAAGTTGCAAACTACAGTGGACTTTTAGTCAAGCCAAGCTGAGAAAAGTGAACAAAATGAATACCGTAAGGCTTAAGCGACTGCCACACCGCGTGCTTGTGAGTGACGTCACGGGGCGTGGCCAAAGCGGTGTCATCCTATATTTAGAGCCTCGCGTTCACGTCAGTCGTTCCCGGCAGCATCATGTGAACACTTCACAATGTCCAGCGATGAAGGTCAGAAAGACTTGATCCAGGACGGAACAGGAGGAGGCAGGGGTCAACCGGAGGGTGGTCACGCCGATAACGTGAGTCCTTGATGTTGAAATCAACTGATAAGCACGGGACTCGCAGTCGATGTTTGATCGTTTGTCGCTGCTGTTTGTTGACATTCGCACGCGCTCGGTACGGACCCTAATAAACAAAGTCCTACATACGTATGTTCGACCTTGTGTTAACAACGATACGCTCAAAAACAGTAATAATTCGTCAGTGTTTGTTATATAGTGTTTAAGTTCCTATTAATTAAACTAAAAACATAATAAGACCATCAAACTGAACACACACGCGCACGCGCACGCGCACACGCACACGCACACACACACACACACACACACAGAGCAGTGGGCCTTATGCCGGGGTCGCTGGGGAGCTGATTGGGGTCCGATTGCAGCTCGACTTATACCTCTCACACTTCCCTCAGTGGTAGAACATACCGGTTTGGGTTTCGAACATGAAACATTCTGATTAGTCTAACACCAACCATTATGCCACAACTGTTCTCCAATGTACTTCACTTTTGAGTGAGAACCATGCAGTAATTTAACCTGTTAACTACAACACACACAATCACCAGCACCTACCTTACCCACAGAATCTGTTTCACCTTCACCTTCTTTTTAAGCCAAAAAAGAAATCAATAAAAAAAAAAAAAAAACTCGACGTTTAAGTCGTACAAGTTAATTGTGTGAATTGACTCTTGTCTTGTCTTCATCCAAAAAAAGAAAATACCAAAAACAAAGAATGGATGTCCATAATAAAAAAAAATATATATATATATTTTCAAAAACATTAAGGCAATAATTCAAACAATAATTTTTCATCAGTAAACAAAGTCTACCAGAACAGACTTCAATCAATAACGCATACCTGCTTAGCGTGTGTGTGCTTGTGCATGTGAGTGAGAAGATGATAGTAATGCGTCCTCTTCTAATATTTGACAGGTGAGGCGTGATGGACGGCGGCTACGGCTGGGTGGTGGTCAGCTCTGCCTTTGTTATTATGGGTCTCACCGCTGCGGTCCTGAAAAACTTTGGCCTGTTCTTCCTTGAGATTCAACAGCACTATAATGTCCTGACTAGTACGACCTCATGGGTGACCTCAACCACCATCGCCGTGTTTCATCTGGGAGGTGAGGAGAGATGACGGTTGCCACAGTCTGGAAAAGCTTTCAGGCATTGAAATACGAATTAACTAGAAGTTCAAGTTCCTAAGTAGTTAGTAACTTAAGTACTTAAATTAGTATTTTAAGTTAGTAGTTGATTTGTTTTTTTTTTTTGTTACTAGCTATTAACCATACCTCTAAACTTTGTGATCTGGACATCCCAAGCTTTTATGAGTTAATGAGTGTAGAACATATAACCATCAGAAAGTAGTGAGAGGCTACTGGTGGGTTCACAGCTCTTGCTCTTGTGTTTAGCTCCTCTGGCCAGCGCTCTGAGTTTGTCCCTCTCCCAGCGCACAGTTATCATGAGTGGGGGGCTTTTGGCCGCCTCAGGCATGATTATTGCGTCTCTGGGACTCAGTCTGCCCTGGATGTACGTGTCAGTGGGTGTCCTCCAAGGTAAGGGAAACAACTTAATGCTTGCTTTGTTCTCCCGCTGCGTCTTGTTTCACGCGACATTTGATTCACAAACTTTGACAGGAAGACTGTAAATAAAGTGAGTCTGTAAATAGACCGCCCGTGGTGTAGTCTGATTAAAAGTGCAGTATGAACACCGTTATTGTTGCAGTGTTCTTGGCTTTGTTATGCTTTGTTAAACTAAAACACACGTTGCTAAAAATTGAGAAGAATGGCAAACATCTAATTTCTTACTTTAAATAAAGTAAGAATTCTAATTTTGCCTATATTGTTAGGAAAGTCTACTAAAATGTAATGTTCATTTTTTTTTCCACCAATACCACAAAACTTTCCCCCAAAATGTTTAATTTTGATTGTGGTTAGACATAGTTTTAAATATACATTTCACCACAACTGTCTGGTGCTGGAAAAACTTAAACCTGGACGTTGAAAGTGCTTAAAGTGCTTGAATTGTATCTTTCAGAAAGTGTAGGAACCATGAATGATGTATGTTTGCTCACATACCGGTAGTTTTCTTTTTTATAATTTCTTTTTTAATTAATTTTTTTTTATTTTTTCAAAGCAAAAAAAAAAAAACACTTCTATTCACTGTTCAGAAAATGGTGATGTTATTCTACGTATTTTTTTCATCATGATCTAGGTCTTGGAATCTCTCTTTCTTGGATACCAGCCAATAGCATGGTCAGTCATTACTTCAACCAGTGGCGTCCAATTGCCTACGCCATCGCCAGCTCTGGAGAGTGTGTGTTTGCGATCGCCTTCAGTCCGTTTTTCCAGTGGCTCATTGAGAACTATTCTTGGCGAGGGTCTCTGCTCCTCATCGGTGGTCTTCAGCTGAACCTCTGCGTGTGTGGCGCTCTGATGAGACCCCTAGCCCCAACACACAACTCAACGAAGATGCCAAAAAAAGTCGTTTTCCAGTGGTCCCTCATCCAGAGGCCCGAGCTCCTGCTCTACATCACGTTTGCCATCCTGGCTGCTGCAGGGTTCTTCATCCCACCCATGTTCCTGGTGGTCTACGCCAGCAGCCTGGGCATGGAAGCGTACTGGGCCGCCTCCATCCTGTCGGCGTTGGCACTGGCGGATCTGATCGGGAGACTTGCTTGTGGTTGGCTGGCCAATCTTCGACTCTTCCGGAACCTTCAGCTGCTGACCCTGGTGGTCACGGCGGTGGGTGTGGTGCTGCTTCTGCTCCCTGTGTCGCAGAATTATTTCGTGATACTGGTTTTCTCGTTGCTCTACGGCTTCTTGTTTGGCTGTGTGGTGGCCATCCATGTGACGAGCCTCATGGACATCGTCGGCCTGGAGGGATTTGACAGTGCATTGGGGCTCTTTATGCTTTTACGGAGCCTGGGGGGATTCGTGGGACCACCAACAGCAGGTCAGTTCTGAAGATTCTGAAGGTGATTTTCTTGTAGTCGTTTTATTCCTCTGTTGTTTTGTTACAGCTTTTTAAAACAAAACCAGGTTCAGATGAACAAAAAATACTGATCAGATCATTTCAGGTCCTATGCAAAGGTGTAAATGGTACCTAAAAACCATACCGTAAAAGTACCCTTACTGTAAAACAAACTCCGTTGCAAGTCACCAGTTCCAAGACGACTCAAGTAAAAGTCGTAAAATAACTA
>CM051493.1:566691-591017 GCA_028031935.1 Paedocypris micromegethes
ATATTTAAAAAGAACTCAAGTATTTTACCCGTACTGAATTAAGGGTAAAAATCCCAAAATCACCAAGAAATGTGAAAAACAAGAAACACTTTTTTCTTTTTTTTTTAAACAAGACTTTAATTTCTAATATAAAAAAGAAATGTAATACCTCAATGTTTCAAAATGGCAGAACAAAAAAGTCTGAAAAAATAGAGCTTGTCTGTCAAGCTCAAATGTGCAAAAAAGTGAGTAAAAAAAGGATCTAAGTCCTGGATGAAATCCTTCAGAAAAAATAAAAATTCCCTCGTTCATTGATTTCACAGTTTGTGTTCTTGGTCTTCCTGCGTTATTAAACTGTATTTTACAGGCGGATGCTGCTAGAAACGCTTTAATGCGCCACAAACAGCAAAGGCAAGCAAGTCTCTTGTTGGTCTCGTGCATTAATGCTTCACCACAAATCTGCGTTTGCGCAAGCGGAAACTTTTTTTTTAGCTTTACTGAACCATAAAATTAGTGAAAGCATCATCACAAAATATTATTGGAAACCATAAAATGTGAAGAATAAAACACTTAGCAGCACACGATTGACAAAATGACGAAAGGTTCGAACTTCTTCGAGCTTGCATATTTATTTTTTGTTTGTTTTATACAGCTGCTTTCAGCCAGTGTGAAACTATTGGAGTAGTTAACCCTTTACTGCTTTCTGTATCAAATTTGATACGCTTTGTTTGTTTATTGTCAGATTACAGGGCCTTAAATTACAATTATTTTTCAAAAAACTTTATCAATTCAAACATACACTTGTAATACATAATTTGATCACCAGGTGGCAGCAATGATCTGTTCCATTGCTTTTCCACATCAAATTTTGAGAAATCGATTTTTTTCAGATTTTTATTAAAAACTAGTTTTGGAGGTCTAGGGGGGAGAACAGTAACTTTTTTGCTCAAATTTCTAAGAGAAGGGTTGTCTGGTGGGTTGCTTGAATGTGGTGTGGTAAATTTTTGTGATTGAAATTTTAACCCCTTCCTTTATTACACAATGTATCTTCTGGTACCGTACCGTACCGTCTTCTGCCGCTTATCCGGGGCCGGGTCGCGGGGGCAACAGCCTCAGTAAGGAGGCCCAGACTTCCCTTTCCCCAGCTACGTCCTCCAGCTCTTCCGGAAGAATTCCGAGGCGTTCCCTGGCCAGCCGGGAGACATAGTCTCTCCAGCGCGTCCTGGGTCTGCCCCTGGGTCTTCTCCCGGTGGGACATGCCCGGAACACCTCAGCAGCAAGGCGTCCGGGGGGCATCCTTACCAGATGCCCGAACCACCCCATCTGGCCCTTCTCAACCCGAAGGAGCAGCGGCTCTACTCCGAGCTCCTCCCGAATGTCCGAGCTCCTCACCCTATCTCTGAGGGAGAGCCCAGCCACCCTGCGGAGGAGCTCATTTCCGCCGCTTGTATCCGGGATCTCGTTCTTTCGGTCACCACCCACAATTGGTGGCCATAGGTGAGGGTAGGAACGTAGATCGACTGGTAAATCGAGAGCTTTGCTTTTTGGCTCAGCTCTCTCTTGACCATGACGGACTGATGCAGCGTCCTAATTATCGCGGACGCAGCACCGATCCGTCTGTCGATCTCCCGCTCCATCCTCCCCCCACTCGTGAACAAAACCCGAGATGCTTAAACTCCTCCACTTGGGGAAGGACCCTGTCTCTGACCTGCAGGGGGCACTCCACCCTTTTCCGGTCGAGAACCATGGTCTCGGACTTGGAGGTGCTGATTCCCATCCCGGCCCTTCACACTCGGCAGCAAATCGATCCAGTGAGAGCTGGAGATCACGTCCCGACGAAGCCAACAGGACCACATCATCTGCAAAAAGCAGAGACTCGATCCCGAGGTCACTGAACCGGATCCCTCCTCCGCCTCGACTGCGCCTAGAAATTCTGTCCATAAAAGTTATGAACAGAATCGGTGACAAAGGGCAGCCTTGGCGGAGCCAACTCTCACTGGAAATGGAAATGACTTGCTACCGGCAATACGAACCAAACTCTGACACCGGTCATACAGAAACCGGACAGCCCGTAACAAGGGCTCCGGTACTCCATATTCCCGGAGCATTTCTTTGAAGCCGTCTGAAAGTCGTTCTTCATGGTCTCGCCGAACTCCTCCCAAACCCGGGCCTTTGCCTCAGCGACCACCGAAGATGCGTTTCGCTTCGCCCACCGATACCTGTCAGCTGCCTCAGGAGTCCCACAGGCCAAAAAGGCCCGGTAAGACTCCTTTAGCTTGACAGCATCCCTCACCACTGGTGTCCACCAGCGGGTTCGGGGATTGCCGCCCCGACAGGCACCGATGACCTTGCGACCACAGCTCCGGCCTGCAGCTTCGACAATGGAGGTGCGGAACAGAGTCCATTCTGACTCAATGTCCCCCACCTCCTCCGGAACCTGAGAAAAGCTCTGCCGGAGGTGTGAGTTGAAGCTCTCTCTAATGGAGGGATCTACCAGACGTTCCCAGCAGACCCTCGCAGATCGTTTGGGCCTGCCAGGTTTGACCGGCTTCTTCCCCCACCATCTGAGCCAACCCACTACCAGGTGGTGATCAGTTGACAGCTCCGCCCCTCTCTTCACCCGAGTGTCCAAAACATGCGGCCGCAAGTTCGATGAAACGATTATAAAGTCGATCATCGAACTTCTGCCTAGAGTGTCCTGGTGCCACGTGTGCATGCGGACACTCTTATGTTTGAACATGGTGTTCGTTACTGACAATCCGTGATAAGCACAGAAGTCAAGCAACAGAACACTGCTCGGGTTCTGATCTTCTGGTGATACGTTTAAAATAACATTCAAAATTATAATAATTTTTTTTCATTTTTTGAATATTTTTATTGGAAATATTACGTTGAATCGAAAAAAAAAATGTTTAAAGTTTGCCGTCTGGTAGCCAGCAGTAAAGGGGTACAGTAATGCCTCGTTTATGGCAGTAGATACGTTCCAAGCCCGACCGCAATAGGTGAAAATCCGTGGAGGCACAACATTTAGGTATTTATTTAACACTTATTCACACTTTTAAAACACTTTTCTCACGTAGTATTCTTTATTAAAGCATTATTAACAAACATCTCCCCGCCGCACGCGTCGTCTCCGCGGAGATATAAATTTTCAGAGTGTTTGAATGGGGGGATATGAGGTGCGAGCGCAAATTTCCCGCCGCTGGGGCTTGTGCAGTGGTCGCGGGGGGACGTCCGACATAGCGATTCGCATCTCAGTGCCGAGACACGTCTGGCGGGATTTAGGGGGGTTTCGACCCAGGACGTTTGGCCCCCGGGGCTTTGGACCCGGACGATTGATCCTTAGGACGATTGATCCCTAGGACGATTGGACACTCGGATGGTTAGACCCGAGTTTCGTCACGCGGCTTATTAAGAATCATATCTTCGGCCGTGTGGGCTAGACATTTGGGAGGCGGCTCCTTTGCATTTACTCCAGCGAAGAAGCATAACTTTGCCGCGATTCGAGCGCCTTTGTCCCGCAAAGAAGCACTTATAACGGTGGATTGACCGGCGCCGCGGCTTATTAAAATTCATATCTTCATGCCTGTGCGAGCTAGAAATTTGACAGGCGAGAGTAAAAACCCATTCGGATCGAAGTTAGTTTTCGCGACGATTTTCATCCACGGGATCGCACGGAATCGCTTTGCTTAAATAGCTTTCCAAATTGCCGATACTTGTTTATCCCATAAGCGTGTGGTGAAATACACAAAGCATGCTAAAGAACAGTCCAAACAACAATAGATATATTAACACATTTTTCTGTTTAATTTTCACATGCACATTTAAAGACAAGACAAATAGGCCATGGCTTTCAAATAGGTGACTACGTTGATGCGGTTGTACGTGGCTACAGCTCGTTCCACACGTTGCTGCAGCTCACGGTAACGTTTCTGCCTGGGATGCGGTGCGCCTTAATAAGCGATGATTCTTAATAAGCCGCGTGACGAAACTCGGGTCTAACCATCCGAGTGTCCAATCGTCCTAGGGATCAATCATCCTAAGGATCAATCGTCCGGGTCCAAAGCCCCGGGGGCCAAACGTCCTGGGTCGAAAAGTCTGGTCACCGTCTGGCGGCGGTCTGTCTCGAGCCACTGCGAGCATCCTCCGCCGAGATACGGTCGGAAAAAAATTAATCCGCGAATATACGTAGTAAAGAAAAAAAATCTGCGAAACGGTGAATCTGCGAAGTAGCGAGGAATTACTATACTGTATTAATCACTTTTCTACACTGTCTCAATTGTCTGATTATTGTTGTACTGCTAATGGAGGAGAGACTGGTCGTGGGTTTTACGGCTGAGGATGGTTGTTCCTGACACCTACCTTGTGTTTCTCGATGTGTCTGTCAGGCTGGCTGGTGGACTACTTTAACGACTTCAGTGCTGGTTTCTACTTCTCTGGACTCAGTCTGGTGCTGTCTGCGGTGTTCGTGCTGCTTGTGGACCGGATCGTGGAGAGCAGACGCGAGCGAGAAAGCTCTGAACACACCAACGTGCAAAATTCATGGACACGTGAGGAAGAACTTGCAGCATTTTAATTTTTAAGATTTTATATTTTTTTATTTAAAGTTGTTTAATTAAAGTGCACTGTGTATTGTTTACAAACTGTGAAGGAATGTCATTGAATGATTGGAATGTCAGAAATGTCTTTAAGCGGTTGAAACATACATTACACAATTATTTTTACAAGAATTCTTTTCTTCAACCTTTTGAACTTTCACTAAACTTTTCAGCAATGTGTGTTTTTATCTCGAAAACAACAGTGAACTTTATATTTTGTCTCGTCACGTCATGTCATCAGTTCCTTATAGCTCTTTTTTTTTATATAATCTTGTTTGCTTGACGTAAAATGTCAGTCAGTCAGTCATCTTCTACCGCTTCATCCTTTACAGGGTCGCGGGGAGCTGGCGCCTATCTCAGCGTCTTAGGGCCGGAGGCAGGATACACACTCTGGATTGGTGGCCAACCATTCGCAGAGCGGGACACACAGACAAACACATTCACACACTCACTCATACCTATGTGGTCAATTTTCCAATTCCAATTAGCCTGAAGATGAAAGTTTAATCAAATGCCAGTCTGTATTTTATCACATAAACCACCTTTTACCAAAGACTATCATTAAACCTTGCGTTTGGTTGGCAATATTGTAATTGTGTTAATTTTATTATAGGAAGAATGTTTTTTTTTATTTTATTTTATATATTTAAATTGTAAAAATACATGATTCCTGTATATTTGTCTAATGAAAACTTTAATCTATTTAATTTGTCTTTGTTTAATGTCTGTAAAGGCACAACATAAAGTTTAACAATCCCAAGTGTCTAGTGAACGCTAAATAGACAAAATATCACATACAAATTGTATGTTCGTTGAATAAAATGCAAACAGCGCATCTTACAATCTAATATGCTTAAGGTAATTTTACCTGCGGCCACTAGATGGTAGTAGTAAACTGATGAAAATTGACGAGCTCGTACAAAACAACGTTTTGTTTTATTTTTGCCATAGAGATGTCTTCTAACTGTGGCGTAAGTTGAAAATATGTGGAACATAAGCAGTATGGAATATTAATTTGAATTTGAACACTTTGAAGTTCCATAAATAAACCTCAATATTTTAATTCAAAACAGTACAATCATTAGCAAACTTACCAAAGGTAAAAATGTAAAATCTGACAAGAACAGAAATTTTACAGATGCCAAATTTTGACTCTCGACACAGAAAACGACGCACGCGATGGTCAGCTGAGTAAATGCCCAGCTTGCACAAACGTACATCCGTTTACTAAATGCACTTGTGAGCTTGAGCTGCAGAAAGCGATGCAGTTTGTAATCTCCCTTCACAGCGACGGCCCAAAGGAAGAAGCCCAGCATCTGACCTGGATGAAGGCCATGCCACCATGCGGAGAAGCCAAAGGTCAAGAAGACTGGACATCTCCTGTACCTCAGGTAGATCGTTCTCCGAAGCCAATTGGCTGTGGTCCTATTCCACTGGCGGGCGAAGACAGAAGGCCGGCTGGACATCTCGGTCTGCCATGCGTTGCCATCAGAAAGACCGTCCCATGTGGCTTTCCCAGGGCCACTTTGGAGACCCATTCCAGCAGCGTTGTTGACACACTCGCTGACCTTCCAGTGCACATAATAGTTAATTCTAAACATCAGAGAAAGAAACCATATCCATAAAATACCATGAAAGCGAGTGTTGATGCCGAACGTGTCAGACTTTAAAAGCTCTTTTAGTAGATCTCGACTCCACACCAGCGCTAAAACATGCACCATCTTCAACGCAAGGTTTCCTAAACAGAATACCAAAGGTGGAGCTGTTGCCATTTGACTGACAAACTCCACAAAAGCGTGGAAGTTGCACAGCGGTCCACCAAGAAGAGCTGGGAAGTAAAGTGAGTAGCTCAGCACTGGAAGGAGAAGATCACAGGGATGTTTCTCACGCCATCTGTGAGCTGTTCCCTCCTGCAGGTCGAGGGAAAGTGAGGAAACCCTCTGGGTCATCAACATGAGAGAAGACGAGGCCAATAAAAGCCTGCGACAGAGGTCAGAGGTTACCTTGTGCTTTACTAACCTCGAGAGGAACGCACCTAGAGTCTGGTGTCTCCTGGAGCCAGTAAAGCTGGTACTGGATGAGGAAATGCCAGAGTGTTTGCCAACACATCTGCAGTCCCAACATCCACTGGTGAATTTGGCTTGGTTGGAGATGGTAGATGAGCATCAGAAGAACGGCACTGAACACCAGCAGAACGCTGAAGGGACCCAACGTCACAATGGATAGGACGAATCCGCCTACTAATAAGTAGATGTACCTTCAACAAAGACAGACTCGGTTAGATTGCGTATTCAAGCGAGCAGCACAGAACGAGCGGTTATACCTGTTGGACACGGAGAGACGTCCTTGTCTGGACAAGTAATAGAACAGCAAAGAGAACGGAATAATAATAAACTGGTAGGACAGCTGTGAGTTTCCATCAAGAATCAAGTGAAGGTCCATTACCTGACTGCTGTGATAGCGGTCCAGACGACTCTGCTTTTATTCACTGGCCACTTCTCGTCGCTATGGAGTCTTTTGTTCAGACAAATAGAAACACAGTCAGTCACCGTGTCATTTCGTCCCAGATGAACTGGAAACCAAGTTATGAGCAAACAATGAAGATCCTTAATGCATTTAGCCTGCACTTCCTCTTCTGCCGGTGAATCCCACAAGTGGGGCAGTTGTGAACTTGCGACCTTGTGGTAGGGACTTGAACCTACCACTCAATGCAGGTTCAAATTCCAGTCCAGTATGTTCCACAACAGTACGTCCTGGTGCCGTGTGCCGGGATATGGACCAGTCGTGACTAGCACAGAATTGTAATGGCAAAACATCAGAAGGTCGTTCTTGCCAACCGTTCATTGGATTGCAGCAGTTGTGGTCCAGTAGTAGGAAAACTGATGTATCCAAAAAGTTGCAGGTTCAAATCCTTTTCCAGATGGTTCGATAACTGAGTGTCCTTGAGAAGACAATGACCCCCACAAGCCCACCGACACCACGGCTTAAGGCTGCCCACTGCTCCAGGTTTGTGCGTGTCACTTCATCGTGTGCCACCCAGAAGGACGACTGAATTGTTTGGGGCACTAGGGACAATTGTTCCAGGGACTCCACGAAAGCCAGGAACTTTATTATCAGTCAAGGTTTCATGGAAGATGGACTTTATTGGAATATAGAGAAAGGTTTTTATTTGACAAAAAAAAAAGATCAGGTAACGGGGAGCTCTGACACCTGGGAGCAGCTAGGAGTAGAGTTGTTTCTCATCCACATTGAGAGGGAGTAGGCTGAGGTGGTCATTTCAGATGCCCTCACAAAGTCTCCAGCGGGGAGAATTTCCTCCCACCCCACCAGGATTCTCTGGAGAGAAACCTATAGCAGGGAATTGACCAAAACTAATAGGCTGTAGAACGTGTGGAGAAGTACACGGGTGGCCGGAAAAGGAAAGGAATTCCTCATAATTAGCCCTTTTAACTAACAGAGGAAATTAACTAATAATCAGGAAAGATTAATAGGGCGTCAAAAAACTGACTGGATCATGAACATGCTCAAACAGACTGATTGGACAAACTGAACTGGACTGGACTTTCTGACTGGATTGGACTAACTAAACGATTGGGAAAAAAATGCCTGGGTTGGACTGACTGAACAACTGTACTATACTGGTTTGGACTGTTTGGGAGCAACTCTGTACTGGCTTTGTGGTTGTTTTAGCAGGTATACAGCCATCGGTTTTGAACACTGTTCAAGAGACATGGGGTCTCTCCATAGGGTGGCTGGGCGCACCCTCAGAGACCCCAGGGTAAGGACCTCGGTCACCTGAGAGACTCTTATCCGCATTCGAGTCGAGAAGCCTATGGATTTCAGTACAGTTATTACTTCTATTTTCTTTTGTTCAAACAGATTTTTTAAAATAAGTTTAACAATTAAAGCCCAATAACTTCGAATGTGTGTTTTATTTGTATGCATTTTTTATTTTATTTTTTCTGCTAGAAAAATGATTAAGCTCATGTTCCGTTTGGTTCACGTGAGACGTACACTGATGATACATTTCCCAAGGTTTCACAATATTACATACAAAAGGTTGTGTAAGTACCATATTTTCTGGATCATAAGCCACATTACAATTCCCAAGGAATGTTTCAAAAATGACAGTGCATCCTAAATGTGATAAAATGTGCCTTGATTTTACTATAAAAAAGGTAAATGTTTAAATGACTTAAATGTGGAAAAAAGCTTAGAAATATTATTTGAATTAATGGTGCCCCTTTTCCAGTCTTTTCAACCTTCTTTGCCTTTGTTTGCTCTTCCATTATTGTGTGTTTAATAACAATGCGCATTAAAAGTAAAACTGAATCATCTTTAGATCAGACCATTTTGACAGTCATGTCAAGTTCTGGTTTTGATATGGAACATATTTGTGTGAAAGTTTCAGGAGACTGAAACAGAACATACCTCTAGTCTACATCAACATGTAAATCCTCTTTCTCCTTTTTGAATTTTGGAACACAAATAGAAAAGACAGGTAACCATAGCAACAACAACCGCTTGGTTGGCCATAGGTTATATACATACACACACACACACACACCACATGAATGGCACGTCATCTTTGCGTTGGCATCTCTCACAGAAAAAGAACCGGTTCTAGACTCGAGTTTGGCACCCGGTCAGAATGGAGGTTGCATGTTCTCCACACGCTTGCCTGGGTTTCGATGTGCTCCACTCGAAAAACACATGTTTGGGAAAATCAGTACAATTGTTCTTAGGTGTGTGATTGAAAGTGTGAATGTGTGTCCTGCTCTGTGATTGGTTGGACGCTGATCCATAGACTGTGCCCCGCCTTCAGCTTTGTTTTTTGACAGCTAACATTGACGGGTTTTTTTTTTATGAATTGCATTGTCTGATATGTAAAACGTAAAAAGGTGATTAAATAAGTGGCAGCAAGGTGCCAGCAAACTCCGGGAGAAATTAAGTTCCGGTCAGACTTGAGCGATCGGGGCTTGTCCCTGCGTCACGGAGATTTCCCTTATGGATTGGCTGCTTCATGAGCCACGGGGAGGCGTATAAAACAGTCACTTTTAAGGAATTCCAGCGGCATTAAGCGGACAGCGCGTCGTGGAGGCGGACGGCTCGGTTTCTGTGTCCAAGCTTCGCGAACCACCGGAGGAGAACATGCAAAGCTGCGGGAAATCCTGGCGTGTTGTCCTGAGCAGGTCGATGAACGCTCGCCTGTCCTTCAGAAACATTTATCG
Organism: Paedocypris micromegethes; assembly: GCA_028031935.1. Taxonomy (NCBI): domain Eukaryota; kingdom Metazoa; phylum Chordata; class Actinopteri; order Cypriniformes; genus Paedocypris; species Paedocypris micromegethes. The sequence goes on from CM051493.1 coordinate 576,500, forward strand.
CAAAGGTGATGTTTTTAAGAAACTTAAGAGCGCTGACGAGCACGCCGGTGCGACCGCTCGCGGTTTGGGCACATCACACGTTTTGTTATCCCGCAAAATTGAGCGAATCCTGCCCAGACACGACGATTTCTCTGAGAGACACATCGGACCGGGTGACAAAGAGAAAAGAGAAATGCTCAATATTGTTGGAGTCGAGGTGAGGCGATTTGACCGCACGATTAATATTGTACTGTCTTGCTGTTGACGCTTGTGACGAGAAATGATTTTTTTTTCCTCTCCAAAACTTTAAATTCGGCTCTAAATTCACCTGCATCAAAACTGTTCACGTTTCTTCCTTCTCGATTCCAGTCCATCAACCGGCTAATAGAAAACACAATCCCTTCATCCATCCGCCTGGGGAGAAGTTTGAAAATGGACGATCCTGTGTGTAAGTTGCTCTCACTCTTTCAGCGGCGGCGGACGGAGCGAAAACACGTGTCGTTTGTTGATGTGAATTCATCATATATGTGCGGCAAGCGCGCGCGGCGTGCAGGGTCGCGTCGGTTAATTTCGCGATTTAGGGGGGTCCTCCGTTTTGGGGGTTTCTAATAATCCGCGAACATATTTTAATAAAACGTGTTTTTTTTAGAGTTGTAATTTTGTGTTTTTAACCCAGTGTGACAAAGGAGTCCGTCTGAGGGCGAAATGTAGGTTACCCGCTCTTTGTGTGCCCATAGATCTTACTGGAGTGTTTTTCACCGTTAAGTCTTCCTTTGAACATATTTGGAGTTGTTTTTGCGGAGCCCGGCGAGCAGCGCCAATCTCCTGACGCCCTCCGCCGATGCCAATAGGATGACAATTAGAGTGTAAAGTTCAGCGTCACACGGCCAGTTTGATCTGGTTAGCAGTAGCATTACATCACACACGACCGGCTCAGCGTTTAACTTTTACCGAAAAACCGACAAAAGATCAACGTTACCGACAAAAGAAGCCGGTGTGTTCCGGGCGAGCTTTAACGCGACCACCGTAGCGAAACTGACCGAAGAGCGCGCGCACGGCGAGGAAACGGAAAACGAGTCGGTTCCTTAATCGTTTGTCCAACATTTGAAGTCCGGAATTAAAATCCGTTAAATGATGTTGCTGGATATTCGAAGAGCATCGTTTTCTGAGCGCGCCTTTCTCCTCCGAGGAGGAAAAAAAGCAACTGAGGGTCTCGGCGTTTTAAACCATTTGGAACAATGTGTGTATTTTGTTTTGGAATCTGGTCAGATTATATACCTAAAAAAATCTTTTAAAATTTTTAAAAAGATTCAATTCGAATTTGAGTAAAATAATTAAACTCTTTTTAAATGTAAGTTAATTTACGCTAACGATTCACTATTTAAATTAAATCAAATTAAACGATTCAAAAATAGTCTTACACATCTGTAGTACCACATTTAATCAAAACACAAGTGTTTTATCCATACAAGTGTGAGACTGGTTGTGCTAATACCTATATTGATTATTATATATAATATTTTTTACGTGTTTTGTCTGTAAGTGATGCTAAAAAAGCATGGTTTTCTGTAGATATTCAAGATTAATTATTTTAAGATCTGCGTAGAAGTTTGAATTGTGTAATTTGGAATTTTTCCACCTTAAAGTTTTCCATGCTGTACATCAAAATATTATTTTTTTTGTGGAACTATGGCAGGAGTAAGTTTTCCTCTGACAGCTTGTGTCTGTAATGAAGCAAGCCATGCTTGAGCTGCTGGGGTTGGGGAGGAAGAAGTGGAGGAGGAGCAGGAGGGTTCATACTGGATTCTGCTGGTTCAGCTGCATGAGCTTTACCGGCAAAGCCTGTGAGAAATTCACATCAACAATCATAGGATGCTCTGCGCTGTGAAACCTACTTTTATCCAATTTCTGAACGCACTTGTTTGTTCTTCGATCATGGAATCTGCTTTACTATCTATTGAGGAGAGACCGCCATACGCGTTTATTGCGTCCATTGGTTCACCGATGTGCAGTTCTCTAAAGCAAAAAACGAATAAATTCTGTTGCTGTTCCAGTGTGCACATGTTACAGCCCCCCGTCTCCCACCCCAAGCTGTTTTTACTACAGCATTATCTCTGCCCTGTTCAGTCGCAGTGTTGCTAAGCTGCAGCACAATGCTCCGGGAATTTGTGTGTGTCTCTTTGCTTTGGCTCCTCCGGCCTCCAGCAACAGCAGGAACCTACAGACACGAGCTTCATCTCATATATTAATCAGCGGATCCAGCCAATACATTATTTATCACAGTTTTTTAGGTCAGTTGGCAAAGCGTTAATCCAGGAGTAAAACATCTCATCTGACTTTATAAAAATGAGTCACACTTAGAAAAATAACAACAGTTTCCCTGAAAAGCAGATCGGGAAGGTCACTGCAGTACAACTTGCACATCAAACCGGTTCGAATTAAAACACTCAGCATTCTGGAACTGATGCCAGTCAGCACACTTCTGGAGTTCCTGATTAGTTGGCGTGTTTAGCACACAGTTGACTGTAATCAACAGCCTTTGATATTTTAATGAGTCTGGTGTGTGCTTCATCAATGCAGGTGAGAATGAAATTCTGGATTCACTTCAAAAGATTGCATCAAAGAACAAGATCTGGAGATCTTATATTGGAATGGGCTACTATAACTGCTCCGTTCCTCCAGTCATACAGAGAAACCTGCTGGAGAACTCTGGATGGTAGGTTTCTTTTCATAAAACCTTTGCCACTTCTAGAAGAACCAGGCACTTATTTTGCCATCTGTCTTTTTTTAATTTATCCAGCAACACCTGTTTGTGATTCACAGGGTGACTCAGTACACGCCCTACCAGCCCGAGGTGTCTCAGGGGCGTCTGGAGAGCTTGCTCAACTACCAGACCATGGTGTGTGACATCACGGGGATGGCAGTGGCCAATGCCTCATTGCTGGATGAAGGAACCGCCGCTGCAGAGGCCATGCAATTGTGCCACAGGTAAGGTTTCCACAGAAGTTAGGAAGCCTTCCAAGACAAGCAAGCGGTAAACATTTGTAATTTATGCGAGCTGGTTCTTCAGCTCCAGGAACCAGTTTGTTCATGTTTTTAGGACACAGTTTCACCCACCTTTTGTTTTAGCTTGATGAATAACAGGTTTCGTTTTCTTCTCGCAGGCAAAACAAACGAAGAACATTCTATATTGACCCACGTTGTCACCCGCAGACCATTGCAGTGGTTCAAACCAGAGCCAAGTAAAGAATCATGGTTTTTACCACCCTAGTCTGGAGATTAGTTTTGAGTGTTGTTCTGTCTTGAAGCTACATTGGTGTGAAGACCCTTCTCAAGCTCCCTCATGAGATGGACTTCAGTGGAAAGGATGTGACCGGTGTGCTCTTCCAGTACCCAGACACCGAGGGCAGAGTGGAGGATTTCACCGCGCTAGTCGACCGGGCTCACAAGGGTGGTGTACGTACCGAAAACCTGTCTGTAATGATGACGTTTTTCTGATTTTATTGAATCTACACAATTCAATAATGAAATTACACAATTACAGTCTGTGGGGTTTTCTTGTGTGAGTTTTTACTACAGCAGGTTCAGTCCATGACATTTTTTGAGTCAGGAACATAGACTGTAGGGGAATTTTTTACTACCAATTTACACTGCAAAAAATCCACATGAAAAAGTTATAAAATTAAATGAGTTAAAAAAAACCTTAAATCAAGTAAAATTGTCTGCAAACGGCGTTAGAATTTTACTTTGTAAGACGGCTTGAAACAAGTCCTATTTATTAAAACGAATAAATTAAACTTACTCTTAATTCTAAGATTGTAAGAATTTGAATATATATTATCTAATTTCAAGATTCCTTTTGGGTTTGTATTTTAAAGAATTAAAAGAACTATAATTAATAAAATAATACATTTTTTGCAGTGTAGAGCGTGTCCCGCCTTCAGCTGCAGAGCTGCTGGGATTGGCTCCCTGTGACAGAAATTGTAAAGCTCTTTAGAAAACATAAACATAATTGTATTGATTTTTTCTTTTCTGGTTTGTTTGCTAAAGGCCCTGGCGTGCTGTGCCACAGACCTGCTGGCTCTCTGTGTGCTGCGTCCTCCCGGCGAGTTTGGAGTGGACATTGCTTTGGGAAGCTCTCAGCGCTTCGGGGTTCCCCTCTGTTATGGTGGACCTCATGCCGCATTTTTCGGTGTCAAGGAGAATCTGGTCCGGATGATGCCAGGAAGGATGGTTGGAGTTACCAGGCAGGTTTTTGCAGTGATGCTCGTCACCACAAGACTTTGATTCTGACGTGTTTCCCTCACAGAGATGCGGCTGGTAAAGAGGTTTATCGTCTGGCTCTTCAGACAAGAGAGCAGCATATCCGCAGAGACAAGGCCACCAGCAACATCTGCACTGCTCAGGTGCCTTTCATCGCCGATATATAAAAATATTAGTGTAATTCAGCCGCGTTAAACATATTACTGAATGTTTAATTAAACTATAAATTAATATCATCTGGCTTACATCTTCCAACTCGCCAAAATGTTGGAGACTGCCAAATTTGTTAAATTCAATCATTGCTGTTGATATATGTATTTAGTGTATGTACATTATGCAGAATTTTCTTAACATGGGTAACTATGTAACTAAAGATTTAATTTAATTTTTGGAGCTATGTTTATATCGTAGTCGTGGGTTGTCATGATCAAATGTTGTGAGTGTATGAAACAAAAGAGAATTTCCCCAAGGGGATGAATAAGGAATTTCTGATTCCGGTTCTGAATTACAGGCTCTGCTTGCAAACATGGCTGCAATGTTTGCTTTATATCACGGTCCTCAAGGCTTGCGGCACATCGCGGAGAGAACACATAATGCAACACTGATTCTCGCAGAGGGCAAGTTCTTCATCCTTCGCTATCGTTAATTTATGTGAAGAAGAGTTTGTAAAAACCAGATGTCCTAAAACAACAGGGCTAAAAAGAGCAGGACACAAGCTGCAGCACGAAAACTTCTTCGACACGCTGAAGATCAACTGTGGCGTAGCCGGAAAGGACATTTTAGAAAAAGCGACGCAACGAGAGATCAACCTGCGTGTCTACAGCGATGGACTAGTGAGTAGGACTAGTTTTGAAGGAATTAGTTGAATGCAGCTCAAGTTTAAAATTGATATGCAGATTATCCCATGTGGTTCTAAAGGTTTGACATTTTTTCTTTTTGTCTATATATTCTGCACCAAATAAGATGAATGTCTTTAAAATACAGTACACTGTGTACTCTCGAAACGTGAGGTCCTCCTCGTGTACCTGAATGTTATTTCTACAAGGTTTAAGAGTGGGATTTCAGGTGGAGTTTGACCAGTTTTCTAGAAGCCAGATGAGGTTTACACTGTAGTTTGCCCAGTACAAGAAAAGTAAACTTGGTTTGGTTTAACCAGAAGTGTGAAAGAACCACAAAAAGAAATGTACAGATGTGCAAAAGCGAATTAATAGATAGAAGAAGACTATAAAGACAACTCATGTTCTTCTACTGCAATCTTGCTCTTAGACTTCTTTAAGCCAGGCCAAACGAAGGCCTTGCTCTAAGTTAGTGGTGTGAAATTGTCCAAAATGCCTTGATATGCTGAAGCATTAAGAGATTCTTTGAATCAAAGTGCCCAAGCCTGAGAAATCCTTTCCCCGTGCAACACATTTTAAACTTGACACACACCAGCAAATACAGAGTATTCTAAACCCAGAATTGCCTGAGTTGTGGAGAGAAAAGCTCATCACTATGAAGAACATTTTTTTATGCGCGTTGAGACTGTGAAAAGCACCCTACAAACACACTGAACATTTGAAGTGTTCAACCAATATTGCTTTAAAGTGACTTGTCTCTGTTATCACCTTGATATGGTAGTTTCTTTTGAGATGTTAAAACGAGATTGACACTGGAGTGGAGACTGAGCTTCTGGAACAATGGTCAAAACACACAATTTAAACCCACCTCAACATCCTGAAATTTTTTATTTTTTTTAATGAAGCTGTTTGACTCCAAAGAATAAGGTTGCATCTGTACTGAAAAGTTCTGTCCATTCACCCTCTTTCTCCCACTTCTCACCTATTGTTTTTTTTTTCCACTCTCACTCACTTTTTTTTTTCGCCTTTTCTCTTACCCCACTTTTTACACTCCTCGCTTTTCTTCCCTCTCCTCTCTACTCACAATATTCTGTTTTTTTCACAAAGTATTAGTCTGTACTTATTCATGTCTGTTTGTTGATTTGTTTTTTGTTTAGCTCGGCGTGTCTCTAGATGAAACCGTAGCGGAGCGAGATCTGGATGATCTGTTCTGGATTTTCGGATGTGAATCCTCTGCTGTGAGCGGCTATAATGATAGTTTTATTTTTCGTAAAGTGTTTGGCTTGATTTGATGCTGTGACGTTAGTGTACACTGAACTCTCTTTACCAGGAGCTTATTGCTGAAAAGATGAGTGAGAGGACCAAAGGACTGCTGGTGAGCCCCTTCAAGAGAACCAGCCAGTTTCTCACACATGCAGTCTTTAACAGGTTCGCATTCATGCTTTTAGTTGCGTTACTATACTGAATCTGAAATATCGCCTTTGCCTTTTATTTCAGTTATCACTCTGAGACCAATATCGTACGTTATATGAAGCGTCTGGAAAACAAGGACATTTCCCTTGTGCATAGTATGATTCCGCTGGTAAGTGTGTGAACACAAAAGCCCGGCCGCGGTTCGGATTTGGATTATGTTGTTGGCAAATACACTAAAAGTAAATCTGCTGTGTTGTCAGGGCTCCTGCACAATGAAGCTGAACAGTTCCTCTGAGCTCATGGTGAGTCGGCAGATGTGCTTCTGTACAATGATCGGCTTTTTTCGCAGCTGATGTACACCAGCAGAACAATAGATTAATTTAACAGTGACTATGATCAGCAGAAAGACTTTTTGCGCTTCTTTTAACAACGTTCTTCTCTTTCTTGACCTCCAACAGCCAATCACCTGGAGAGAGTTTGCAAACATCCACCCCTTCGTTCCTCTGGAGCAGGCAGAGGGCTATCAGCAGCTCTTCAGACAGCTGGAGAAGGACCTGTGCGAGATCACGGGATACGATAAGATCTCTTTTCAACCAAACAGGCAAGATCATCAGCGTTTGATTTTGAAGCTGTTTGGATATCTAGCAATTTGAAATTAAACTATTTGTTAAATGCAATGTCGGCAAAAACGTCATTATTGTTGATACTGAATTAATTGTGAGAAATTTTATTCATACTTTGTATTCATTCACCCTTATAAATGGAATTTTAGAAATTCAGAAGTTTAAGTCTCGGAAATTACTATTTTTTTCACTGTGATTGTTTTCGGTCATTTGCATAAGAGCGTTTGCTCGGGCTCTTAACTCATTTTTTGTTATAATTTTTTTCTACACTGTTATGGAAACTTCTCCAGATGTTTGCATGTGTTAATCTCTGAACTGTGGTTGTGATGGCTCTGATGTGTCTGTCCCAGCGGTGCGCAGGGGGAATACGCCGGCTTGGCTGCCATCAAAGCTTATCTCAACTCCCGAGGAGAATCTCACAGAACGGTGAGGGACACTTCACAGAAAAAGCCTGGGAGCAAAGTCTCATCTCCTTCAGATATCACACGGCCGATCAGAGATTCTGTGCTGGTGTGAAGTCGATCATCAGTTTATCTCCTTCTATCAGCTATATTTTGGCCTAAGCTCTGGTGTGTTTGCTCTGATGCAAAGTGCAAATAGTCGTTGAAAAGCTGAAAAATGAAATGAGTTTACTAACAGTCGGGTAACGGTAATTTAATGTGTTTAAGCCTTAACTAGCGGTCAGAGCGAAACAAGACTAGTCAGCGTTTTGCAATCCCGAGCGCTTTATCATCTCCATTATGAGCAGAGTCTTAGATAGCAGATGCAGCTCTTAGAACAGCCAAGGTACAAACGGCCACACTTGAGCAAATAGCCACCGGAAAAACCACCAAGATTCCATGTTTGAAGGTTTGTCCACATTGCCTTTCAGAAGTGTATGTAGCGGTCCGTCTCCGCTGAAGCCCATGGGCCACATTCAGTCTGTTGTAAATTAACAGACGCTCCAACGATTATTTATCTTAATTATTGGTGGTTTGAGCCCGGAGGTGTAGAATCCCCTTCCTGTACAGTCTGTACTTTCTGAATGGGCGGAGTAAGCGTGGAGTTATTTTTGCAAGGGGAAGGAAACTCGCGTTTTTTTCCCGACATTTGATTCAGAAGCTAAAATTACAGATTTCAAGAGCCAGTAATAGACTTGAATATGTGACCGTTAACGGTGTTGATTGATTAACTGACTGTATGACTTTTGACTTGAGTCGTGGAACATGAAACGTTTTGGATGTGGAGGTGAATGATGATGGGGAAAGTGTCGTTACATAACGCTAAGTGTTCACTGCGTTTAGTTTCTAAGAACAAACATTAAAAAAGATTTATACTTTTTTTAATTACTAAAGATCCACATTCACAAAATGTGTACCTGCATTTCAGTACAGTTTCATCGAACAAACTTTAGTTACTTTAAGCTCAAGTCATCATCACTTAATAAAATGCATGCATTCAAAAAATCAGTGGAGACGGTTATTTAAAAATTGTTTTTAAATAGTATAGGTTATAAAATAAATAATACATGGTTACAGCCAATAAATATCACTGCTTTATTTAGCTTCCCATTTATTAAAAGAAAAAAATCACTTGTACAGTTACAAAGGTTAAACATTGTGTTCTGTTGAGCTCAGCACGATAGCATAGTGTAATGACAATGCATCGGGCCCAATGTATTATCTAATGCCTGAAGCACACACACACACACACACACACACACACACACAATTGATGTGTCTTTTTGGAATCCACTCAGGTGTGTCTGATCCCCAAGTCTGCTCACGGCACAAACCCGGCCAGCGCTCAGATGGCTGGCATGAAGGTTCAGGTGGTGGAGGTGGACAAAGACGGCAGCATCGATGTGGCCCACCTCAAAGACATGGTTGGTCCTTAAAACGATTTTAAGTGGTTATCCAATTCCAGCATCGTGAAATTTATGCAGCTTTCTTCTTTACTCATTTTGCAGCTTTCTTCAGCATTTTTTTCCCCTTATCAACAGGAAGTTATTGTCATGTATCAGTAGCACTTTTACGCTGAAACGTTGTTTGTGATAACTACCTAACTAAAGACCAAGGGTCATAGTGGTTACTCGAACACGCCTCTTGTTTGCTATTGGCTAATCTCGTCATCACTGCTCTGGTTTTTAAATCCAGTCACATACATATATTATAATACACCATGGTACACCTTTAAAAGCCTTATGTAAATGTATTATTGGATGTAGTTTTTTTTAGACTGTAAGGCACACCATTGATAAACTTCTAAGCATCGATTTTTTTTTTCTGAACACCTAAGGCCCTGCAATAAAAGAGGCAGTCAATTTGTACTTCTGTGAATTTTAAGTGCAGTTTATAGTCAATTAAGTAAATTAACTTTATGCCGTTTGTCGTAGGTGGATAAGCACAAAGTGAACTTGGCTGCCATAATGATCACGTACCCTTCTACTAATGGCGTGTTTGAGGAGAACGTGAGCGAAGTGTGTGATCTGATCCATCAGAACGGTGGACAGGTTTACCTGGATGGAGCCAACATGAACGCACAGGTAAATTAAAATAATGCGTCCTTCATAGTGCTGGGTATAGATTTGTTTTTGTGCCCAACGTTGAGAATAGTTTCACAGCAATTTCGTATTTGCACAATAAGAGTCTCACTAACAGTGTTAACGCCCCACTACTAGTATTTAAATATTCAAAAAAAAATTATAGCATCTTACAAGTACACGTGGTTTATAATCCTTTTCTCCAATCTCTTTAATTCCCATTTGTAAAAATCATGACATATGTAGCATTAGTTCAGATGGATAGATAATGATGCATGAAATTCTTTCAGTTTGATCATTGATGCTTTTTTGGAGTCTTCCACAACAAAGATTAACGAAGGGAACGTGCATAATCTATTAGGGTCAAATCTGTATAGGTTTTTATTTTCTTAAAAATCGTTATGGCGGATAGCTGTATGGAACAGCATTAAAACGTCAAATATGGCAAAATTTTACGGTTCAAACCTGCTTTCAGCAGGCGCTTTTATTGCGTCAAACCAACTTACTACTTGTTCTGGATATTGAACCCCCGACCTTGGTGTAGTTAATACAACCCTCTACTGAAAGAAAGAATCTTTTGCAAATTTGAAATTCTGAAGGAATTCTCATTCTCTTTAAAGAGCTGCAGGATTTTCTGGTGGAGAAGTGTCTGCAGAAATGGAACAAACCTAACACAACAGTGAGCAGAAACACGATCACCTGAAGTATTCGCTCACTCATACAATGAATCAATCAAGTTTTCCAATCAATTCTAGTCGCAGGCGTATAAAGATAAGACGCATACCTCGCAATCCCAATGGGAAGTTACTTCTGCATTTTACGCTGGAGCAGTGGGCATTATGGAGACCTCCTGGCTGAACAATTTCCAGAATCAACATGGTCAGGGTTTAAGTCATGATAATCGAGACATTCTGGCCAGTTTCCTCCAGAGTGTTCCCTCGAAAGAGTTACTAGCCAGACCTTACGCTCAAAGTCGAATCAAATCGCCACGTAGTAGAATCCAAGACAAATTCCCAAAGGCTAATGTGAGAGACGGGCCAGTGGAGGTGACCAAAAAGCCATTTCAATTGTCCAGAAATGGACAAGCTCCCTACGACCCAGAAACTGAAAAAGCATCCCAATATAATAATCACAATCACATTTTTTTATTTTTATTTTCAATCAGGTTGGATTGTGTCGACCTGGAGACTACGGCTCAGACGTCTCTCACTTGAATCTCCACAAAACCTTCTGCATCCCTCATGGTGGAGGTGGTCCAGGAATGGGTCCAATAGGAGTGTATGTGCGCTCTGGTTCCATGAAGAAGAGGTGATGCTCTCTCCACCAATCACTTGTCTTCTCTTCCTACAGGAAGCAGCATCTCGCGCCCTTCCTGCCCAGCCATCCAGTGGTGAACATGCAGTCCAGCAATGCAGGGAGTTCCCTGGGCACCATCAGTGCGGCTCCCTGGGGCTCCAGTGCCATCCTGCCCATCTCATGGGCTTACATCAAGGTCCGTAAAGCCCTCTGCTTTTCAGGCCTTATCACCATATTTAACCACAGATTTGGTCATTTGACTGTTGGTCTTCATTCTGCAGATGATGGGCTCAAAAGGTCTTGCGCACGCTACAGAAGTGGCCATTCTAAATGCCAATTACATGGTGAAAAGGTTGGAGAATCACTACAAAATCCTTTTCCGGGGCTCAAAAGGTGCGTTAGTGGTTGTCACTGAACGGTGGGGTTGTCTCGGTCCGATAATTTTGAAGATCTTTATGAATTCTCTCAATACCAATTCCCTTTTTGAATTCATCAAGAATTCATAAAGATGTCGCATCTCAAATGTCTAGTCTTAAAAAAACATTGGTAAAAATTGTGGCATAAAAGCACAATTATTAGTAATTTAATTATTAAATTAAATATAATTATTACATTTAAATTATTAAATTACAAGTGTGATGTCATTTGTTTAAAGGGACAAAACACTCCACTTCCTGAAGCTGAACTGGTTGCTGGATCACAGTGAAGTTGTTTTTTTGTATGGTTTGAGAGAGTGCGTGGTCGGGACATTTACACTTACTAAACACTGATAATTATTTAAAGTCTGACACACTCAAATTCACACAGGTTTTGTTGCACATGAATTCATTTTGGACGTCCGGCCTTTCAAAAAGTCTGCAAACATCGAGGCGGTTGACATCGCAAAAAGACTACAAGATTACGGTACGTTGAAAGCAACTTGAATGGAACTCGAGATGAAAGCGAGTCGTTAAATCTGTGCACGTTTCACCAGGTTTTCATGCTCCCACCATGTCGTGGCCTGTGGCTGGGACCCTCATGATCGAGCCCACTGAGTCGGAGGACAAGGCCGAGCTGGACCGCTTCTGCGACTCACTGCTGGCCATTCGGCAGGAAGTGGCAGACATCGAGGAGGGCAGGATGGACTCCAGGATAAATCCACTCAAAGTGAGTCAACTTAATCCAAATAATAATAAATTGAAGGCGCCTTTTTAAAACTCAAATTAAAGCCTTACAATAATCAATAAATTCAAAGAATACAGTAAACGTAAAGAAAACCTGTTATGCACACTGTGAAGTGAACACACTGGGGCACTGTCGGTTGCTCACACACACACACCCCGAGCAGATGACGTAATTATAAGAATTAACATGAAATTGTTTTTCATTGTTTTTGAAAATGTTATTAGACTGTAAATAAATGTACATACAAAAATTGATTTTTAGCGTAAACATGATGCTAAATGGTTTCTTTTTATATATTTTTTTTTACAATTGGTTTGCCATTTCAAATTTTAGTTGGTTACTTTTCGTAACGCAATCGTGAAAACAATTTGCAAAATTTAAATTCAGTCCGGAATGTAGTTCCATTTTGTCCCAAAACATACACTTGAATGTTGAGATGTTTTGGGACAAATGAGAGTCTTCTTATAATGGCTTTATGCAGGGAAAAAAAAGAAGAATTGAAAAACAAATCTAAATTTCACGCAACGATAAACCAATTTTAACGCAAAACAAAAATTGAGTGCTAAATAAAAATGGCAAGTGCGTAATGCAAAGAAAGCTTCGATCAAAATAAAAAAAATTCACACAAATATTACCTAAAGCAAAATAATAAAAAGTATTAAAAGTATATAAAGATTTGCCGAGAATAAAGCGCAATTCGATAATTCTGTTTTAAAAATCTGACATTAATTTTTTTTCTTGTTCTCTATCATCTGATCAGTGTTTTATCGGTTTCGCTGTGTAATAAGCTGGCTTGTACCATGTTTATCAATCACTGGAGCATAATGTCCATCTAAATTCACATTTTCGTGTGTGGTGTAGATGTCTCCTCACTCGCTGGCCTGCATCTCCTCTACCGCGTGGGACAGACCCTACTCGAGAGAAGATGCCGCGTTCCCCATGGTACATATCCTCATGAGCTACCCAACGTGCTGATCCTCACGAAAGCCTCGTTTTGTTCTCTAGCCTTTTGTCAGACCCGAGACCAAGTTCTGGCCCAGCATTTCCAGAATTGACGACATCTATGGAGACCAACATCTGGTCTGCACCTGTCCGCCCATGGACGTCTACGAGTCTCCGTATGAAGAGCGGGCTTCCTCATGACCCTGTACAAACCGTCGGACTACTCATCAAACGTTACGCTACTAAAACCATCCAAATCTGAATCCATTACAGTAATCCGCCTCGCTGGTTGTACATTTTTATTATCTGTATTAAAATGTTTGGCTGTTTGTATGTAGGTTAAACTCACTGCCGTTGTTCTTGATGTTAACCGTAATTTTTATAGATGTAATGTTTTCTAATTATTTAAGAAACAACGCTTGTTTGACAGAATTGAATAAATATTTTAAAGGGTCTGGGTCTGACGTGTGCTACTTACTGCCCAAGTCGAGACGCGCTTCGTATTGAGTGTCTCTCCTGCTCTTCCATAAATTCCCGAGCACTATTCCGAGGAAGAGGAGCAGGCCCAGGTTGCGATTGGAGGCAAATTTTCTCCAGCAGTCTTCAGGCTTGTCAATGTTCACTGTGAAAATCTGTGGCAGGTCAAATTAACAATGTCAACACACAAAAAGACAATTGGAGCGAACTTTGAGGTAATTGTTCAATTCTTCATTACCTATTCCTTTTGAACAAAACTCAATAGCACTTTATAATAACTACTAGGGCTGGGCGATTAATCGAAAAATAATCAAAATCGAAATTCAAATTTATAATCGTTCACATTTTTCCATGACGATTATCTCGATTTCGATTACTTTCCCTTTAAGAACTTTTTTTTTTACTTTCCCTTTAAGAACTACCGCGTGTAGAATTTGGTCACTACGTCGCTCGCGTTTTTGCGCCCAACATGTCGAGCATGGAGAGTTTAGACCAGCGGTGCTCATTACGTCGATCGCAAAGGCATTGTGGGTAGATCGCATGACATTCCAAAACGATCGCAAAAAATGGCGTGGACAAAAAAAAGTTTAAAAACTGTAGCTTGCTGGCAAGAGAGGGGCTAAAATAAGTTGAAAGGACGGAACATGTAAAAAGCGATTCCTAATCCAGCATTTACACGATTCTGCCGAACTGTACTTTCAAACGAGCGCTCTCTCTGTCAGCTGTGTGTGCGGCACCGGGGCGCAAGAGCTCCGTCATCAGCGTGCAGCAGCAGCGGTCACGTGCGCTTATTACCTTCACTCACAACGAGTTTACAAATAAAGAGAATGAGTGAGGAAACACAACGGTCCAGTAAGTCTGCTATCAACTCGGACATTTTCGTACCTGAAAAATGATTTTATTATCTTATTATTTGTATCACTTATTATTTAAGTGTTTGTGTTTACTGCGGTTTAAAACCAAAAGATGACACTGAACAAACCATATACAGCAAACATCAGTTG
>CM051493.1:591033-602567 GCA_028031935.1 Paedocypris micromegethes
TGCACAATGAAAATTGTTTACAGAAGTACAAGAAATGCAAAAGAAAAGCATAGTTATTTTTGAAGTGCACATTTGTTTACTTTTAATAAGACATTCAAAATTATTTATTTTATTTTGACAAAAAAATTGACTAATCATAAAGATCTCTGTGTTTCCTTCAATTTTTATCAAGTAATCTCAAGTATAAAACTTGTGAACTATGAGAATAAAATAATTGTTAATTAATCGTAATCGTGTTAACATGTTCAATTAATCGCGATTTTGATTTTAGGCATAATCGCCCAGCCCTAATAACTACAGCTATGAACCATTAGATTAGCATCAGAAAATAATTGTTCCTGCATTAGTAGCCAGTAAGCAGTTTTTACATGAATATAAAGACTTTTTAATACGCTTAATGATTGTGTGTGAACTGTATTTGCAATTGTTTTTATAGACATCAAAATCAATACACTTTGAGTAAAGAGTCCTGACTGTTTCTATGGTCCAAGCTACGGCTAGGTAAAAAGTCTCCCTTTAACACTTCGTAAACGTAATTGCAAACTTTCCCAGTGCGTTTCAGAAAATTCTAAAGAATTGTTAGCATCTTACAATGCCTTTCAACTATTAACTACATTCATTTAAAAATCAATTTGTGTAATGAAACCTGAACGCAAACATCAATTTTTGATTAAATAATTAAATGTAGCGCAATGTAAGGCCAAAAAAGTTGATTTTAACTCTAAATAGAAATATAATGCAAAAAAACAGATTCTAAAAAAATAAAATAAAATTTAACTCCCGATAAAAAAGTAATGCAAAAAATTATTTTAACTTAAAAGGAAACAAAATTAACTGAATTTAACAGCAAAAAACTAATAAAATCAAATCAAATCACTTTTATTGTCACATCACCCCAGCGTGGGAGCTGTGGTGAGTGAAAAACTTAGGTGCAAACTCCAATAGTGCAATGTACGGTACAAAACAAGACAAACAAATTACAGTATAATAATATATAATATATTATTATATATTTTATAATATAACTATAAAATAACTAAAACAACTAATGAAAATACAATGCGATATGCGGTACAATGATTTCAACACATTAAAACATATTTGACGTTGAGCCGATTAAAAAAACACTTTAGGAGATGTCCATATAGCACAGAAATATGTTGTTCTCTTTAAGCTTTGTAGCTCAGAGACACAAATGAAGAAGATAAATTATTTGAGAGTAACTGCCTGTGAGTGACGCACACACACCTGATGCAGAAGATGAGCGGCCGTGACAGACAAAGCGCAGTAATATGGCAGCGTCTGGTCCGTGTTCAAGCCGGCGAGCAGCAGCCCTGACAGCATCGGCACAGTGAAGCCCCCTAACCACAGCTTGGTCTTCTCCCCGAACCTCAGGGCTGTCGACTTCACCCCCACTTTCAAATCGTCTGCTTTGTCCTGGAGACGAGAAGAAGAGAGGTGGACCACTGCGGGATGGCGAGGAGGGTTTCTCACCTGGTGGGCGTAGATGGTGTCATAGATTAAAGTCCACATCACACCCGAGGCATAAAGAGGTAAACACACGGACCAGTCGCAAGACCCCGTCACGGCCGACCAGCCCAGGAGAGCCCCCCAGTTAAACGTCAGACCTGCAGTCACACCAGCACAAACAGGAAGTGCAGTGAAGAACTCCAAGATCCCAGACGCTCACCTAGAACGAGCTGCGGCCAGTACGTGATCCTCTTCATCAGGGGGTACGTGACCACCAGAGACAGAGACGCGGCCCCCAGAGCGATGCTGAGGACACACACAATGTATAAACACACAAGCGCAGATATGCTCATTGAACATATTTCTCACAGATTGTGTTGGTGTGAGAAATAAAAACAGCAGCAATAGAAAAAGAAAAAACGTGTTGTCAGTCATTTTACATTGAGCCCGGTGTGACACCAACAACGGATCGGAATCTCACACACACACACACACACACACACACCCATCCGCCACCCATTCAAAACATCCACACACACACACTTTACAGTCATTTGGCAGACACTTTCATCTAAAGCGACGTACAAAAAGAGAAGCAAGTGAAGCAACTTTTTCTAAAAAGGGATACAGTAGATCCTTATACTGTATTTATGTGAGACACACACACACATCAAAACACGTCAGTTCACACAACTGTTTTTACACACTCAGACTTTCAGATACTAAAAAAAACACTTTCTCTCTCTCACACACACACACACACACACACACACACTCAAAACTGTTCATCGCTCACACGACATACACAAGCTTTCAATCAGACACAGACACACACAAACCTGCAGATTATTCAGACTGGAGGTAACATTGCTTCATAAAAAAAATATTGACGTGAAAACCAGAAGTGATATCAAGTTTTATCAGCCAATCTCGGGCAGTGATAAATTATCTTTAACTGGGCTTGTATTATATAATCTAGTTAAATCATGTCTGTACCTGTAATAATTGAGGCACAGCAAAACTCCGAGTGCTAAACTCAGCTGTCCTCCGAGGAAAACCAGCGCCTGAAACCGAGAGATCTGCCCGGTGGCAATCGGCCGCGCAGACGTTCTTGAGACCTGCAGCACAGGAGGAATAAAAGCCATGTAGTGTCAAACAAATCTGTGTGTGTTTGCAATGTGACGCGACACTGCGTCTGTTAAGAATTTCTAAAGGACAGACAGACATAATACAATCATAAATAGGTACTGTATTTGACTATTTAAAATAATTGTCAAATGAAAGTATTGTGGAAATTTGTTTTTTTTTTTTTAAATAAAGTCATGAAGTGAAATTGGTTTAGAGAGTGTATAATACGGTTGCAGTAATAATGTAACAAAGCTTTGTAATAAAGTTACTTTATGTAGTTACTTGAATCCTAAAATAGTTTGTTGGGTCACACAAGGGTCTGAGCTTTCAAGCAAGGTACATACATTATTCCATGCATAAATTAGCATAAATATGTAAATGACGTAGTTCTCAGTCTTTTACACTGAAACGGTGAGCATCGCATTGATGAGCAACTGTAGTTGTTGGTTGTATGTTCTTCATAGGTGTCTGAGGCCCAAATCTTTCTGAAGGTCATAATGACATTTTGATGTTTATTGCGTCTCGGACCTGATGTGTCCGACAAACCGGCTGTAATTGAAATGGCCGCGTAATTTAAGTGACCACTAATCTCAGGTCACCAGACATCTGGAGTCCACAAATCCCACAGGAACATGAGGTCTTCCTCTTACCCTTTTATCAAAGTCTTCATCCCACATGTCGTTAATGGTGCAGCCCGCTCCTCTCATCAGCAAAGCCCCGACACCGAACAGTGCCAGCAGCTGGAGGTCCGGCAGACACCCCGGCTCCGCCGCAAGCCCGATGCTCCACGTACATGGCAGGTAGAGCAACCAGGTGCCTACAGGAACACAGGACCAGGGTTAGGGATCTGTAACTCTGCCATGAGAATGCATTTGCTCACCTATGGGTTTTTCCAGCCTCATTAACTTGAGGTACGGCTGAACAGAAGCTGGAGCCGCGTTCACAATCCCAGCTGGAGTGAGGCGTAAAAATCTCCTGCCGTGATGGTGAGCGGACAGCGATGGAGACAGAAGTGCAGGTCTGTGGTCATCCCGTTGGCTGAAGCCGGACAGGCAAACAGCGGGTTGACATTTCTGAAGATGTCTTCTGAAGTTCAGACAGGATTTGAAGGCCTGTAGGTTCAGGATTCTGCCGGACATCATTCCACTGGTCAGCTGTGTGAGGCTCGTCAGGACTGACTCATTGTCCCGCTGTTTTCATATGCAAACGAGGCCATTCAGCAAGAAAACCTGACAAGACAAACAGAGAAAAACGCAAAATGACATTCTAGTCTGATATAGCTTACCTGATCATTAGAATCAGAAATCAGAATCAGAAAACTTTATTGACCAAGTTGCAATGACAACAAGGAATTGGGTTTGGACTGACTCCGTCTTTTCCCCTCTTTTGCAAGTATTAACAAAAGCACTATTGTTAGTGCTCTTTTTTTCTACTCACGTATGCAAACAAGCCCGTATGTTACTTTTACTTGTTAGTCGTTTTACGTTTTACCATTACAGTCGTTTAAAAAAATATTTGACCGTGATGTTTTATTTTAAAGAAAATAAAAGATAAAGGTCACTTGATAGCATTTCCTTGTTGGATTCTGAAGTCGATGCATTGAATTAAAATGAGTCGGTGATTTAGAGTGATTTACTTCATTTCGATTATGGTTTATTATTAAATATATATTATTTAAAACTCACACTTTGACTCCAGGGGGCGTGTAAATGTGGCGGAGCGGTGCGTTCGGATAAAGTTCCCCCGGAACTCAATATTTAAGTTTGGTTCCTACTAGAAATACAATCACGCTGGCACGCTTTTTAAAAGCATCATCATCATCATCATCATCGTAATCATCGTACCAATCATTTTGTTTGAAACATGTCAGAGTGTAAACCATGAAACACGGACAACATTTCAAAAGTAGGCAGCTAGCCGAAATCAGGAGCATAATTATGTTGAGTTCAAACCTTCATATCATGTTTCCTAGTACACTTATTTAAACGAACCTACATGTTTAAACTCAATATTTTTTCCGTTTTCCGATTGCGTCCTATTGTGAAAATGTAAAAGCATTGCAACTTTGTTTGCTAAACGTTTGTAAAACAAAAATGTACTAATAATTATCTGAATGGAAATTATGTTGATGTGAATCATGTATTAGAATACGAAGTAAATTGCACTAGTTGCATTTATTGTTTCATCATTGGAATGAAAAAAGATGCATTGTCTTGTTTTACGTCACAGCAGCGTCACTTGAGGCGCGAGGGGCTACCCGGTACCCGCTCTGTCTGGAGATTCACGCGTTCGCTTCCTGGTTTAGGCGCGATGGGAGTGTCCGCGTTCTGGACTGGAACCAGTGGAAGTTGAGTTGCATCTTTTACGAACATTGCTAGCGCGCGGCGTGCTAAAGGAAGGAAACTGATAAATACTCTGGGGTGGTTGAGACAATTGGCCAGCGTAATTGTAATCCGCTGAAGTCAGGTGAGTTGAAAACTTTCTTTTACCTGTGGCTGAAGTAACGAGGACTCAATCCCTGCCGCAAGAGCCTTTATTTTTCTGTAATATTACAGTTGGTTTGTTTAACTGTTGATTGAAAGTTTAACTGTAGATGAAAGTTTCTTTCAGTCAAATTAAAGTTACAGTAGGTTTTTTCTTTATAGTACTTTTTTTTTTTTACCTTTACACTCTTTCTCTTCTATCTATACATTGATTTATCTCTTCCCTCTCTTATATCTGTCTGTCTGTCTGTCCGTCTGTTCGTCCGTTCCTCCGTCCGTCCATCTATTTATCTGTGTCTGTCTGTCTACTCGAATTACTGTCTGTCTGTCAGTCCTTCCATCCAGTCTCTCTCTCTCTCTCTCTCTCTCTCTCTCTCTCTCTCTCCCTCTCACTCACTCACTCACTCACTCTCTCTGAGTTTCTGAAGTGTTTTGTTGTAGTTCAGTGATCTTGAATGTTTTAATGCTTTAAGGGTCCTCGGCTGTGGAGAAATGGCGAAGGATGGTGCTGGACCTGAAGACGTCCGCTCCTCCAGAATCATCAGGGTGGTCTTCATAACCTTGCTTCTTGACCTGCTGGGTTTCACCTTAATACTTCCTCTTCTTCCTTCCATCCTGGATCATTACAGTCAGACCGAGGTGAGATTTGCTTCTACCTTGCGGTATCTTCCATTATAGTGTAATTTTATAGAGTTAATTGTAATGTGGTGTGACTCTCATGGTGGTTTATTGCCATGTAGGATGTAATATAATAATGTTCTAGAAAACAGATTTTGCTGTTCACTCTATGCACAGGACAGCACGTATCAGACTTTACAGAGCATCGTGGACTGGTTTAGAGAGGCACTGGAGATTCCAATGGAAACCAAATATAACAGTGTGCTTTTTGGAGGTTTGTTACTTCATTACTAAGATAATTTCCACGTTCTTATATTAGAATATTTCAAATTCGCATTAATGTAAGCACCCCCTTTTCCTAATTTAATGTCAGGAGCAGTCAAAATAAAGGAGAATACTTATATTCTAGAATACATTATTCTTAGAATATCTAACCATTACTATTTAAAGTCTATTATTGAAGTTAAACAACATCAAATGAACGCATGAACGGCACACGTAACAGATTTCACATTTGCAAGAATAAGTATTGTGGCGCTGGCATATTGCCAACTTGTGGTCAGTTTGTCTATATGGCAAAACGTGGCCAGTTTATATTGTGGTGCCCATATTCATGTAATTATCTCAAAGTCTTTATAATAGTATTTCATTGAAATAATAATATATGTAACAATATCTGAAGCATACAGCCTTTAAATTTTTTCTTTTTTTTTCCATTTTCTGGATCTTACAGGGTTGATTGGGTCTCTCTATTCATTGCTACAGTTTGTCTCCTCCCCCATTATTGGCGCTCTTTCTGACGATTATGGAAGGAAACCACTCCTGCTTGTAACAACTGTAGGTATAGACGTTTCTGGCATCCGACCAGCCTAAGCGATTGTTTGAACTGACATATAAACTTTACTGCATGCAATTTGTGTCACAGCAATAAATAAAACGATGTGCTTTTTGTCTTACAGTTCGGTCTGGTGGCCTCCTATGTTCTCTGGGCGTTGTCTTTCAATTTCAAACTTTTCCTTTTGTCTCGGGTGGTTGGGGGGGTTTGTAAAGGGAACGTCAGTCTCTGCACTGCTGTTGTCGCCGATTTACCTTGCCCCAAAGCCAGAAACAAGGGAATGGTAGGTTATGCTAATTACCCACCGCACCAACGAGGAAGGCCTGTCTGATCTGAGTTGATTTGTCGGCAGGCGATGATTGGTGTTGCTTTCTCGTTGGGCTTCACGTTGGGTCCGTTAATGGGAGCGTACTTGGCTGTGAGACTCAAAGAGGACGAGATGTTTTATCAGGGCCCTGCTGCGCTGGCCGTCCTGTTCTCTCTGGCGGATCTAGTGTTCATTTTTTTCATGCTTCCGGAGACGTTACAAAAGAGCAGCAAGGTGACAGACTCAATGGAAAAATGCCTTTAATAGCAAAAAAAATGACAAAACCTGGCCATTTCTTTTTGCTTAATACTTTACAGTGAGTGTTTATAACATTGCGATGAAGACTTCAGTGTATTAATGTTAGTGTTACAGTCAGTGTTTGTAATGATGGGTAAGGTGTTACAGTGAGTGTAGAGAATGTTTGTTACAGTAACAGTGTGCATAATAAGTATTCAAACTCATACTTATTTCTGGTATTTAGGAGACTTCAGGTCTTCGACATTCTGGAGATCTTCTTTCTCCTCTACCACTTTTTAATTTCAACGCCGTCACACGAACAGAAACTCATCCCTCGGAACAGAGTGAGTTCACCACAATCCTCAGTATTTGTTTGAGTTGGTCATTATCAGAACTATTACCGTCATTTTATAGCAGCAATACACTTTATTTACAGTACGTTTTCTGTATTTTTCCTTAGAAATGCGTAATCTGAAGGTGCTCGGGCTGGTCTACTTCACATATTTGTTTCTGTTCTCTGGGTTGGAGTTCACCTTAAGTTTCCTGACACATCAGCGCTTCCAGTTTACAAGGTGAACTAACCCTCTTGCTCGAGTGTGACGGAGCAGAACATTCAGGAGTAAAGTGTTTCATTGTCAAGCTCTTCACAGTCAGTGAAATCAATTTTGAAGGAAGGGCCAGATTTCAACCAGGTCATGTGACGCATGGAGACGTTTTTGAAGTTCACAGTTTCTCTTGTGATTTACACCGCAAGCCTTGTGTGACTTCTGATGGGATTTTTCTGTTGCAGCATGCAGCAGGGAAAGATGTTCTTTTTCATTGGCATCACCATGGCAGTCATCCAGGGCGGATATGCCCGCAGGATTAAGCCGGGTCATCAGGTCCAGACTGTTCGCGTGGTACACTGTTTCAAGCATTATTAGATTGTTGAAATAGACGTTATTATTATGACCTCAGAGATTATGAAGCGGGTGTTGTGCTGCTTACACTTGTGTTTTCATGTGTGTGTTTCAGGCGATTGTTTCACTCATTCCAGCCTTTTTTCTCATTGGAATAGCTTGGAATGTCACCCTCCTGTATTCCGGCTTGTTCTTGTACTCTTTTGGTAAATCTATCAATATACTTAGATATACTTAAATATATCAATAGACTTATTTGCAATTGACATAATACTTTAATTAATACGTTGTTTAATAGATTTTATTCAGAATGTAATTTACACAGAGTATGTAAACAATTTTTGTGTATCAATGTATTTAAGCATTTTATAATTTTATAAAATGTATATGTATTGTATATTGTTTATAAATATTTATATATTTTATTGTGTTACAAGAGTTTTATGCTATATATGTAATATATACAGTACAGCATATTGTGTCTGTAGAAGAATAGAATGTATTTTGTTTCGCTGTATTTTTACATTAAGTTGTCATATATATATATATATATATATATATATATATATATTTATTATTATTTATTTTTTTTGCAGCTGCTGCTATTGTAGTCCCTTGCCTTTCCACACAAGTGTCTGGACATGGTGGGTTTAATACTCCCTAGATACCGTTTTTTGAGGACATAGTTGGTGACGTGTGTTCTGTAACGGCGTGGCTTGTCCTTCAGGATCAGCCGGTCAGAAGGGAACAGTGATGGGAATCCTCCGCAGTCTTGGAGCTTTAGCTCGGGGTCTCGGGCCCATCGTGGCCTCGTCAGGTACATGTCGAGGGTGTTAGCTAAAAGTCTAACATTTCATGCACAAACTGTATGTAAAAGGTTTCAAATTGAACAGGAAGTTGTCTGCATTGGTGTGTGTTTTCCAGTGTATTGGCTGGCTGGAGCAGAGCTGTGTTTCATCGTCAGTTCAGTCTTCTTTCTGGTTCCTTTGATTCTGCTGAGCAAACTCAAGAGCCACAGGGACGAGTGACGTCTGTACACTTCTCTAGTGCCTTCATTACAGGAAATCAGTTTCCTCTGTTTACATGATGATTTATTTTATGAAATATATTTCTTTAAAAAAAATCAACTGTATATAGGAAAAGAAAAAGTTTATATTGGTATTTTTATACTGGTCTATACTGTAGTGTGATTTATATAAATTGTATCTGCTTTTGTGTTCATTTCCAAGGACCCGTTTAAAAACACTACTTGGTTTTAACAACAGTTATTAATAATGGTGGTATGATAATAATATAATTAATAACTTTCTGTCACTGTATAATGATTTGTTTTGTTTTTACATTTTTTTTGTAATTATAAAATTGACTCTTATTGTATTTATATACTGCTGGAACATGGAACACAAGTTAAAATATAACAGTGGTGTTCCAGTTTACAGTTTTAGAGCAGCGTTTGCCTATGTCATACGTCACACACTTACACAACACGTTGTCTTTTATGTGTCCAACCTTTCAAAATAAAAGTCCCATTGGCTCGGAGTTTTGTCAACATTGAGATTAATCTTTAATTACGGGCCCGTTTCTCGTCCTAGTCGAGCTGAGTGGATGTTTTAAAATGAGGTACTGCAAAGTCCAGCAAGTAAGTAGAACCTCGCTACTTGACTGATTTTACTGCAGACTTTGACGCGCGTTTATCGGGAGCATTAACCGACTCAACTGTCCAGAAGTCAAATGTGGCTCAACTGGTTTAGTCGCGTCAGACATGGCGAGAGATTAAAACCCTGACACGCCATGGGCGATCGCCGCATGTGCGTATGAGTGAGTGAATGAAACTGGTCCACTAGTTCTGTTGTTTGTGCATGACAATTCGTTTATGCTAATCTGTGCTATAACTAGTTTTGCGAACCGGGTTTCCACCTGTCTGTTGAAGATATAACGCTCGACTTTGGTATTCACACTTTGTCGGAAATACTCAAATCTTTTGCTGGACCTATTTAGAGAGCTCTTATTTTATCTTTCTGTTGGCATTGTTTACAATAGCACGTGCCAGGCTGATTGTCTTATTGGTTTGTTTGTTTTCCTAATAAGCTGAAACATATTCACAGTGTAGGGATTTTTACGATTTTAATAGTGCAGTGGGCAGCCTTATGCCATGATTTTGGGGGTCAGTGTATTTATTCACCCCACACCGGGATTCGAACCCGTGGCAGATCAAACTCCCTGCTGCTGGACAACACAATTATTGTCTGATTAATCTGATTGCCTTGAATCTTGCGATTGCTGCTTGCAGTTATATTTTCTGTTGTATTGTGTGTCTTGTCTTCAGACGGTCCCTGAAAGTTGGAGTGTTAGGTCCATTCGAGTGTAATTTCAATCCTTCGAAAAGATGGATGAGCATTCAGAAAGGTAAACCATACTAAAACAGTTATAGTGAATGTGTTGTTTCTCGTCATTTACAATTCCTGGAGAACAAAGGCAAAACATGTGATGACAGGATGCTGGTTTAAATGGGAGGAACACCTTTTTCCGTACAGTTGCTCATTTAGAGGTCATCTGTTGTGATTTCCACTCTAGACCTCCATCTAAAGACCAGACCTTTCCCTCACATGAAGACTGGTTTAGGAGGAGACTAAAGTCAGCAGACAATCCTGAAGATACAGGATGGAGGCAATCGCGCACCAACTTTCACAGCACCAGCAAATCCCACCGTCCACAAAACGGTGCAAACACGCAAACAGCAAAGGTGTGCTTCTAATACCACTATGTGTACATTCTAAACCATCTTCTTGTTCTTGTGGACTTGATACCACAGTAAACCCTGTCGAAACTTTCAGATACTAAAGAAAAGTGGTGGTAAATCAACAGGTAATTTCAGATGACTTTTATTTTTCTCAATTTCTGATGAACGTCGGCATGACTGATTGTCTCTCTCAAGCTTCCAATAGGAGCAAACCATCATCCAACCCTGCGGAGAGAGTCACATCCATTAGCACGTTTGAAATGAAGCTCTCGGATTTTCCAGAACTGAGTGATTTCACCACAGCATCATCTCTGCACCAGGACATGACGGTTGATGCTGATGTTAGGAGAAGGTCGTCACCATTTCTTAATAAGGTAATGTTCATGCAAAACACTAGACGAACGTCTGCTTTTTTGCTTGTCTGCTGATGTTTAAAGGAATGTTTGTCAGAAATGTCAGACTGCAACAAAGGCGAAACCAAAAACAGCCAAAGTCTTCACAAAGACTGAAGGTGTCCCAAATGCAGGTACAACACATAATATACAAATCAGAGGAGTTCATTGATGCTAAACACAAACACACCCAATACATTCATTAAACCTTGAAGGAAATCAGATGTTTGAAATGTGATTTAGATCAATGCTGTGAATCTTCTTACCTCACCGGATCCTCTGCTCAGTCTTGGGCCATTGTTGCCTCTCAGCCTCCTAAAGTCACCCAGAGAAGTCCCGGAACACACACATCCTCCCAGGTACCATCCTTAAGCCTTTGAATAAAATATAAACATGTTTTTGCTCCTACTATTTTTTTTTTTTTT